>JANZLQ010000064.1:10591054-10614111 GCA_026212715.1 Elanus axillaris
ACATCTGCTGTAAACAGCAGATGTGTGCTACCTCTTATCAAGGCCTCAAGGACGCGGTGTTTTTCAACAAGCCAGGACTGTCCGTGAGAACCCACAAGATCTTGTAGCCCTGTTGTTCAAGAAATTCCTCTACAAAAACCCACCCTGTTAATGGTTGGCAGTAATAATTAGTTTCTGAGTATGTTTCTGCAAGTCCTTATTTCCAGGTCAAGAGTTTAAGTAGAAGTTTCTGCTCAAAAGAGAGTCTCCAGAAATCAAACCTTTATTAAACATATGAAGAATAACTGCAAAATAGTAAAGGACATGCAGAGAATCCCAGTTCAAACCAATCAATATCATGACTTGCCTTTTGTAAGCTGTTGTTCCTAGTATCTTCTGGTATTGATGTGGCCTTCCAGAAGTAAAGATTGTCAGCAACAACTAGGAGAAGGAAATGTGAGAGTTGTTTCTTACACTATTTTCCATATGGTCTTATGTGACATGCTTTGACATAGGTCCAGTAGCCTTGGGTTGGGATAGAGAAAACTTGACAAAACTCCTTGCCCTGCTGTACAGACTTGATGTATTTCCTCCCCATTACACATCTCACAAATTTAATTTTCACTGCAGCATGGCAAAATCCTTCTCCAGGAACTTCATTAACCCTCATACACGCTCTGGAAATGCTAGTAAACTTCTCTGCGCTTGGGACTTCAATATAACTAATGAAAAAGCTGTGAAGCTGACACAAAAGAATCTCAGCACACAAATAAAGGTACAAAATGCAGGAGGTACAAAAAGGTAGAAAGGTACAAAACTGGCTTGCATGACTCACTCTGCCAGAGACTTACTTGTGCATATAAATTTGTGTATGCACATACAAGTCTCTGGCAGAGTGACTCAAGCATGCTAGTCCTGTTCCTAATAGACTTAAGCCTTCCTGACTGTTAAGTTTCATTTGGTTTGAATTCCTGGAGTTGGCTTAGCTACTTGTTTTTCTTTTCTCTTTAAGCTACATATAAATATTTGTATGCTTCTGTTCTACTGAATCAATCTCTGTGAATATTAAATATTTGCCAAATAATATTTCTGCTGTTTTTCCTTCCTGCTATTTAACCATTTTGTAAACAAAATGCAGGCTTGTAATATTATCTGTGAAATACAGTGTAACTGTCAAGAGAAAAGACTTTTAGGGTAGAAACACAAAGTTGTCCAGTAAATGTTCCCAGGATATTACTCTGCCCATCTTCTAGAGAAATAATCTTTCATTCAGTCTCTCAAGTAGTTACTTGAAACAAGTGTTGCTTTATGCTGTTCACTAAGGAATTCTTCATTAGGAATTGTTTCCTTGCAGGAGGACCTTGCTGATGTAAACCGAGAAGTTCTAAATTTTTCTGTAACAGAGAGAGTTGTTCGTATTGTTACTCATCTTTTTTCTTGGGTTGCTTCCCTGGGAACAGCAGTAGTGGCTTGTGCTGGTGTTTACTTCCTCTCCATTAATAACCTCAAGGTAAGGACAGATTTTGCAGTCTGGTTTTGGAGATGCATTTTTCCACATAGGTATCTTTCACTCAATGCAAGCAGTGGTCTGTTCACTACTAGAACTGTAGCGCAGCCCAGCTGTTGTTTCTGCCAGTACAAACACAAATTCTGCTGTACCTAAAAAGCTGATTTGCAAAGGTTTGCACCACTGGGGACTATGGCAAGAGTGTAGCACCTGAGGCATCTGAGCAAATCTCCACCCTCACCCCAGCAGCTGCTTGCCTGGGCTCATGGCCAGTTTAGGTGTAGTACAGCTGGTGACCTTGAAAGAAACAGCACGAAGAAGCCTCAGCAAGGCCTGCCTCTCCTTTGCCTAGGAGCTGCTAAACTTAAGCTGGGGCTCCCACCCTTGTCCCATGTAATGTGGGGGAAGGGGAGAGGCTTTCTGTGCTGCTGGGCATGGGCCATAAAACATGATAGTCTCTAACCTGAGAGCATATGGGGAGGTGTGCCAGGTGTCTTCCCTGTTGACACAACTTGAGGCAGCATTTTGGTTAAGGCTCTAAGTTGGGGTTGTTTGTTTGGGGTTTTGTTTGTTTATTTTTTTCTCTCTAAGCTGTTTGTGAAAGAGCATAAAAATGACCTAGAGAGCCAAGCTGCCATGTTGGTGCTACCTGTTGCCACATCTCTCCTCAATGCGTTCATCCCATTCTTCTACTCGTGGCTTGGACACCTGGAGAGATTTCAGATTCCTGGGCACCAGATATATGTCACTATTATCAGGTATTTGTTGCTACCACCTCTTAGTGCTTTTTGCCTGAAGTTGTCTGACTCTCTTCTTTTTGACAGCAAGCTGTGTCTAGGTGGTGTGGTGGGCAGTAGGGAGCTATGGAGGAGAGTTCATCTTCTCCAAAGGCCTCTGTACACTCTTCCCTCCATGGTTGGTTTGGCTTCTGTGAGCCCTCTGGAGTGTTACATTTCTGCTTGAAGACAGTGTATGGTTTCCCTCTCAGTTAGGCAGACTGTAACACTGGGCTTGGTTTTGTTAGTAGCTTCACTAGATGGCCCCTGGGCTGTTGGCCCCCAGCGAAAGGAAGGGATGTTGAGAGCAGAGTGAGGAGGTCTTACTTAAATACAGGTGGCTGGAATTAACACCATGTAACCCCTGGTGCCGCTCAGACCTTCCTCCCCTGTGGTCCCCACACATCCATCTATCAGCCTGCTTAGTAGAGGCTTGTGCCGAGGTTGCCATGCCCCTTCTGCCAGGACAATAGAATAATGCTGCACCTAAGCTCCAGGGAGCTCCTGTTAGTCCCGGCACTCTGCAGTGCTGTTGTAGTAAGAGGAGGTAATAAAGTTTATCCAACAGTCATCCTGCTGTCATTCCCTCCAGTGAGCTTATGGACCAGCTGTCAATGCAGTTACTGTTAATTTTATTTTTTTTTTTTTAGAAATATCATCCTGAAAATATCAATTGTTGGAATACTGTGCTACTACTGGCTTAACATTGTGGCTGCATCAGAATCACAGGTAAAGTTTCAAAAATACAAATCTTTGACTTACAATGCCAGCTTAGGAACCACCTTGGTAAGAGGCTTGCTCCAGCAGAGAAGTACATGAAGTGTCTTGGAAAGCTGAATTTGCAACCCTAACATTTTTTTGTTAGCATTTATAGAGAAATGAACTGTAGGAAAAAATGAATCACCCAACTCAGGTCTCAGCTGGTTTGCAGCATTGCTCAATGAGAGGTCAGCTATGATTAGTCAGGCTGTTAGCAAATCTTTCATCTGTAGCCCAAGTTTCAGATGCCCAGGCATTTGGGAACAATGTTAGAATCACATGATTTTTGACTTTTAGATATGCTTTTTTTTTTTTTTCCTTCTACTTAAAGTGCTGGGAAACTCTGGTTGGCCAAGATATCTATCGCCTTGTTCTAGTTGACTTCATTTTTTGTTTGCTTGGCTCTTTCTTTGGAGAGTTTTTACGAAGGTGAGTACTACTTTTCTAATTCTGTTTTTATGAATTAACCAAAGACACCAAAGACATAGTCTTTTATTCCAGTGTGAGAAAATAAGTTCAACAGGAGAGTGGCTGTGGCACCACTGAAGCTTCCTTGGTTGTCTCTACCAGGCATAGTCTCTGGGTACATGCCTCACGTATATTGCAGCTCCTTCTTAGGAGGAAGTCAGAGGGTGTACCGTTATACTCTCCCAATGTGTCCTTTTTTCCTTTGGAGACAGAAACACAGGCAGGGAGGAAGGCACGTTGTACTCCCATGGATCTCCTGAATGGGATGGCAAAGGACCAGGTGTCTCAAGCAGAAAACCTTGCTTTTCTGCATAGGCACAGGCACACTGCTGGCTTTCCTTGGTATGTCCCCCTGTAATTTTTTTCCTCTTGGTTTCATCACTTTACAGAGTGCACACAAATTTAAAATCTTATTTTAGTCAGTCTTATTAAGGTTGTAATATGATTCTCCAAGTGTAGAGGTCTGTAGCATGGTAAGGAGAAAGTATTTTCAACGGAACATGAATACAGCTAAGCATGTAAGCAAAAAGTCAGTTACTTCTGAAATCTGTGATGTGTACCTTCATATTGCCAAATGCTATTTATGACTTAAGGTAGTAGAGTATTTAAGTGCTTGCCAGCTCTACAGAACATTTAGGGTTCCTGGCCATACTTGTGTAGGAGATCCATTGTTTGTCTTTTGCACATGGTGTGAACAAGACTAGTTTACAAAGTAGGACTTTCTTAACTTTATGTTAAATCAACACAAAACAACATTGAGAAGCCCTTGAAGACTTTTTCTCCACAACTTTTGCCATTGTACTTTAATCCTCCTTCTGTTCTGTTCAGGTAGGAAACCACCTCCCAACAGTCACAGTATCAAAACTGCAGTGTCAGCTGCGATGAATGTCCTCCACTAAGCTGTGCAAAAGCACCAGACTTACAGCCATGATAGATTAAAAGTATAGTTGCTCCAATTTATTTGTATGTATTCAGAGTAACCCCCTGAAAGCCCAGCCCTGAAACACTGTTGATGATGCAGCTGATAAGGTGCTATGAAGACCTGTATTCAGGGCAAGATGGGATAGTTACCAAAATCTATTGTTCTTGCTACAACAAGCAGAAACTGAATCTCCCCAGCTCAGGAAAAATGAGATGATAAAAAGGGATTGTTGGTCCTCACTAGGAATCCTCTGAGTACTTTCTTACCTGTCTATGTTTCAGCTACTTGCAACCTCAGTTAGTTTGAAGTATGATGTACTTTAGGATATATTAAGAGTATCAGTCTACAAGATTCAGTTTTTTGATTGAGGCTGAAAATTCTCAGGACTCAGGAACTGAAAAGCTGTTAGAGCTCTGTACTGAGGCAACTTGCCTTTTCAACTGTTTAAGCATAAGCATACTTTTCTGATATAGTTACAAATCTTTTTTTTTCTTTTTTTGGGTGGGGGCAGTTGCATGAAAAATATCCTAGGTCTTATTTCAACCCTGGTGTGTGTTGGGGGAATCTGCTTTTACCAAATTCTGTTTCATTTTTGATGTGCTGTCTAATCAATGAGCTGTGGCTGTTTTGCGTGACGTGGTTAATGCAGCTCCTGAATAATTTGTCATTGATGCGTGTATTCAGGAGATCATTTGTAGAGATTTCTGCAAAGGGTTTTATTATTTAGCAGATGCTATTGTGCTGTGGGTTTGGGTTTTTTTTCCCCCAGAATTATTGGAACTACAGTCTGTGTGAGCCTGGGGCTGCCAGAATTTGATATCGGACGAAATGTTTTAGATTTGATCTATGCACAGACTTTGACGTGGTAAGTGTTACATTTACAGCCAAAACCTCATTTGCACTTAGAAATACCATGGAACGTTCTTATTCTGACATTTCTGGATGCTTCCCATCATGGGGGAAAGAACAGGATAAATGCCTGAGATGACATATTAACTACCTTTGTAAGGATTGTGACTTGCCAGTTCTCTTTGTAATTATGCAGGTAATAACAATAACTTTAGTCAATAGTTTACCCTGTGGCCACCTGGTCTGGGAGAAAGCCATATAAGGAACATCCTAGAGTTTTGTTTTCTTCCCCACTGGAATGGTGTTCCTGTTGAAATAGTCTCAGTATTAAACCCGGGAAAAGATGCCTTTATTTCTAAGAATGAATATGTTACTCCAATTACAAGAGAGTTTTGCAGACATATATATAGATATGTATGTTTGAAGTTGCATATTTTTAAAAGTTGACTTACTGTTACAGGATGATTGTTAATATAATTACATTTCCAAATAAGCAAACACTAACTGTATGTGAAGTTAGCGTGGTACTTTCTGCTTTCAGTGCACTGAGAGCAGTGTGGTGAATAGTGAAGATTTAACTTTTCTCTTATAAATCCTTTCTTGTAGGATCGGTATCCTCTTCTCACCTCTGCTGCCCGGTATCCAGATGTTATCATTTTCTATAGTATTTTATGTGAAAAAGGTAACAAGCATTACATGTAGTCATCATAAACTTACACTGTTTGAAATCTGGGTAGAATTTATTGTGTTAAAGTGATGGTTTTGTCTGGAGGCTGTGGGGTTTTGCAGTTAGGGGAGCAGTTTTTTTGATTGGGTTTGTGGCAGGGGGTTGCTTTGAAGGAACACAATTTAGATGCACACCCTTGAATTACACACCTGTGAAATCTGAGAGGGAGGGAAAGTGTGGAAGGGTTATAGGAGGGGTTAAGAACACAGTTAGAAAGGGGAGAGAATAAAGTAGTAAAATTAAAGGCTGGGCAATTAACAGCGTACAAGTGCAAATGTCAATATAGACATTCAGCCTGTAGCTGTGACTTACTCCCCAGCACACCTTCCCCACCTCCCCAAGTTATCTAAGTGTAAGCAGGGGGATTCATCTAAAGATCATGGTGGAAATTTCTTCTTTTCAGAATTCCTTTTCTCAGTAGTATACCTAGATTGTTGGGTCATTGAACAGTTTGTAGTGTTGAATGTAGAACAAAGCTATAGCTAGAAAGATTGATTCAACCTCCCTGAATGGTAGGCTTGTGTATGCTACAAAAGCAAACTACCTAAGAGTCCTGAAGAACCCATCAGAACCTCATTTTGCCTCTTACTATTTAAAGACTATATTCTTGAAGTTTTCTCAAACTACAGTGTATCTATCAAGTTCATCTAAAAATAGTTCTCGGAAACTTTTGGTAGATGCTATTCCTGCAATTGCAACCAGCAATTTCAGTGGCATTGACTTACACCAAGTTGAAGTGGCAGGTAACACCATTCTAAGAGTCAGTGTACCTTAATCTCTTTAAAGGTCAGTCTGTTGATGAATTGCCAACCCCCTCGCAAAGTCTGGAGAACTGCTCAAATGACAACATCCTTCATGTTCCTGCTGTTTTTCCCTTCCCTTCTTGGAGTTCTGTGTGTCATTGGAGTCACTGTTTGGAGGTATGGAAGGTCACTGGCGTTCAAGCCTACTATGTTACGCTGTGTGACCTGACACCAGGCAGAGGAATCTGCATTTTTCTATAGAAAAAGCTGTATTAATTGCTAATGGAAGGTTTCAGATGCTCATGAGGTGTTCTGTATTCTGAAAATAAGACATGCTCAGTGAGTTTGGAAGAATGTGGTTAATGCCGTAACTTGTCCCCTAAGAAAGTGGGAGGAGAAACAAAGTTACCTTGAAGTTTTGGGTTCCTATTTAAATGTCATGGCAAATTTGTCTTTTCCTTCTCCTTAAAAGCTTCTGCGACCTAGTCTTATTTCCTGGACTTACTTATGTTATAGGCCATACTGGCTTTGCAGTGGAGAAACACCTGGAAAAACTCAACTGAGGTCAACTTCTGGATTATTTACAAACTTCAAAGGCTCTTTTTGCAGGCAGTACTGACCTCTGCAATAATGCATCTTGGTTGTTACCAGTATTTTAAAGCTGCTTCATATATGTACATGTTACTCTGGCCACAGTAATGAGGGCAAGATGGATACCCCTTTTCTTTTTCGTGGCATTTCTCAGCCACGTGATTTCAAGATTTAGTAAGACAGGTGGCTACACATGCAACTGGGTGGGATGAAATATTTCAGAGCAAACACTTCCAGATGGCAAGTGGGAATTTCAGACTGTCTTGAGTGGTTCAATTTCAAAGCAAGCAACATTTTCCTATTTCAGCCTACCTGAAAATGTTAATTCTTGCTATGGGCTGCCTCAGTTCACCACATCCTGTTGTTACTGAAATCTGTAGTGACTCATGTCCTTAAAGGCAAGGTGAAATTATGGTTTCCTTAAGCACCTGTTGTGAAACTTTGAAAATCTAGATTTTCAATTTGTTATAGTTTGCGCTACAGTGATTGACTTGTTACGTTTAGGTAAAGATTGTGTTTACAGGGCTTGGTCCCAATCCACTGCAGTGAGGTCTTTTATCTCTTACTGCACAGTCTGGGGTGGGCATTTTAATGGCTGGAGAGTGACCCAAGTTAAAAAACAAACATAGATCATGGAAGTTCTCCGAGGGTCCAAAGAGAGCAGAGGGCTATAGCAAACTAATGAGCATCTTGCTGTACAAACTCACAATTATTAGCTAAATCACTAGTTAATATGTGAAGCTTGAAGTAGCTGTTTTCTCACAATTTCAGGATAAAACCTTCAGAAGAATGTGGTCCTTTCAGAGGTTTGTCTTCTATGTATGCCGCAGTCTCTGAGTGGATAAAAATACTGGAAAATTACACTGCCTCAAAATGGGTAGTGTGGATCTATCATAACTTAATTAGAAGTGAACTTTTCTTCTTCATCCTCTCTTTTGTTGTCCTGTAAGTACCTGCTAATGAAAAGCACTGGAAAAGGACCTGAAGTGGAAAAAACTGGCTATACCATTGCCATTCTTCATTAAAAAAATTGCAAAGTGCATTTTAAAGCATCAGAAATGGCTAATATATTAGAAAGGCATGTATTTGAAGTATCCTTTTATGTTAGGATGCCAAAGCTCTTTACAAACCAGCTTCATGCTAACCCTAGGATACACTGTTTTTAATTGAATATTTCTAGTCTACTACTGCCTAGACTCCGGATCTTATTACTACTGGCACACTTAGCTTTAGGAACGTCAGCAAAATGGATCATGTTGCATATGGCTGGCAGGATAAATTGCCTTCCTTCCCCAACCCCAAGGTGAATAAATCAGTAGGGAAAGAGCAAGCTTTCACAAGCACAGAGAATAGAGGCCAGATCTGTACTAGGACCTTGAACAACATAAAAAACCAGAAGTTTGGGAGATGGTTGCTTTGTCTTTTCTGACCATTTCTCACCAGTGGAGTCACTAGACGAGATGACACCATGTAAAGAATAACTGAACTACCATAGGGAAGGTGTGGTGGAAGGGCGTGGTGGTGCACAGGCACCATGTTAAAGTGAGCACACTGTGTGGGGGAATGCTAGTAAGTAGGTTGCAGTCTGCTTCCAGCTAATCGCAGGTAAATTCACATACTGTCCCCTTAGCTGAAATAAATTATTTTGGCAAAACCATGCATATTAAGCTACGTGCCCACTGGTAGGGTTTGATGTTTTAGCTGTACTGCTTGATATTTCTAGCATGGGCCATGCACACACGTAAAAGCCCAAACCTGTTCTCATGAAACTAGTTCCCACTCATTCTAGCAGGACCAGGAATGGCCTGGAAGCAATAAGCATTCACTGTCATGATTTAAGGCCCAGACATGTGTCTAAGCAAATGACACAAAGTTGGGTAAGAGCATTAGGTTCCTATTTGTTATCTGAAATGCACCTTGTATTGCTGACTTACTTTAATTGTACCTCTCATCTTGAATACAAGTCTGTAAATCTTTGGGTCTTTTCCAAGAGAATGTCTTAAGCTGTTTCATCTGTTTGCCATTCCTTGTGAAATTGAATACATACTTTTTTTTTTATATCTGTGTGTGTATATATATATGTATATGCATATATATGAAGGTAGAGATATATGTATATATATCTTTTAATGGATAAAATAAACAAGATAACTTTTTTAGGCAATGACTAGGAGGAAATACTCAAGGGTATGAGTGCTCATATGTTGGACTTTTGTTTTTGATTTTGTTTAGAATTATTGCTTATCTTTACTGGCAAATAATAGAAGGAAGAAGGACCATGATCAAACTCTTACATAAGCAAATTATTAATGTAAGTTTGACTTTCAGCATTATTTTTTTTTTAAATTTGGCTTTCTTGTTGATTGTATCATCCTGCTATTGTGGAGCTATAATCTGCTTTTCCTATGATGGTTCAAGGGAGGGTGGGAGCCCTCCCCCATGCGAATTGCAGGGAACCTTAACTCACAAATAAAGTTGTTGCAAAATAATTTTACCTTCAAGCTGTGCTGCTGCAGCTCACTCTGTAGACAGACCATTTCAGAGTAAAAGGAATTTTAATGATTATTCTGATCAATGGTTACTCATAGGCCTTGAGCCTCTCAAGGATGATTAGTCCATTCCAGCTAATGATCAAATGTGTCTTGACTATAGAAAGGAGAAGATAAATCATTTTTACTTAAAACACTACGGGCACTGCAAAGGGTAGACCAAAACCCACCTGCGCCAAGAGGACAAGACCAGCAGGTCAGTTTGATAGTTCAGATACTGCTCTTTCAATTATGTGTTTGGTACAATTTCATGGGGTTCCTCTAGCCTTGCAAATAGGCTGCTGTTTTGGGATATGTCTGTATTTAAAACTTCACCTAAGTTGACTGATTACTAGTTAACTACAGAGAGCAAAAGGATACCATGGAAATTCACTATTTGTTCCAGACTGGAATTTAGCCTAGGAAGGCTATAGAAAAGTTATTGCCCTCACTAGACATTATTTATGATGATGAAACTACAAGAAAAGATTCCTAATCTAGGAGTGTAGTGATGGTCAGTAAAGGGTTTGACCACACTTGAACCTTGCTTATACTAAGAAGGAGGCTGCCTTCTTCCCCTGACCCGCTATTTCCTCAGGGGTTTATAGTTTGTGCCCCCACCCAGTCTTTTCAGCTGAGACAAAACCCAGTGCTTTGACCTCACCCCATTTTAAATCCCATATAACATTAAGGTAGACATCTAATTTCTTAAACTTGAATTTATTTTTCAAGTCAATCCTGCCTGCCGAGCCATCAAATTAGTGTTAAAATGTGCACATATTTTGGTGTGCAGTCTTTATTTGGGTTGAGTTCGACCTACACGCTGGTGAAGAAAAAGGGTTTGTTAGGTTCTGCCCCCCCCCCCCCCAATCCTCCAGTATCACTGGCTATCATCAATGTGATAATATAAATAAATACAAATAAATATTGACTGTAGAGAGGGGAGCTTAAAGTCAATGGGCATTTTCTGTGTGCTGGACATTTTCAAACACTAGACAACCCTGTGGCTGTGTCCAGGGTCATGAGTGGGACTCCTGAGGGGAGGGTTGGACAGCCTACAAAATGTGGATATTCTTGTAGCTGTTAAGGTGAGATTTCAAAGGAAGATGTCAGAATAATGTCATTGTGGGTCTAGTAGAAGAGCCATCTCCTTAAAACAAGGGTAATAGCCTTGGGTGTGAGTAGTGCTGATCATAAAGTCATGATTGGAGGCCAGATTATAGTTCTGCTAACGCCAAGTATTCTGTCTTTCAGAGAAGCTCCTCTTCATACTACCTGTCCAGGCAACCTGCCCAGCAAGTGACAGGCTACCCAGGAAGGGCATTGGATAGAAATGAAAATGCATCCTACGACGAGGTGAGATGGTCAAAGTCTCCACTAGATTTCCCTGTATAGAACCTGGGGTTATGCTATGGACAATGGGCGTATGTTAAACAAAGAGGACATCGTGTACATATAGAAATAATTTTAAAGATTGAACAGGTACAAAAATGCAATCAGAATAGCTGTTGGAATACTCATACAGACCTGCTTAAGATCTGGAGAGTATGGTTTTGTTATAGGTAACTAGTATCTTTTTAAATACAAGGTAACAGGCACACCAGGGAAACACTGACCTAAATCTACTTGTGAATTTTGTTTTCAGTATCCCTCTTCTGCTGAGATCTTGAGGGGGACTGGCTTCCCACCAGGTGAGCAACAAATGCTAAACACAGAAAGCAGCTCTTAGAAGCTCAGCTCAGTAAAAACGTTTGATGCAGTATAGACACAGCATATAACAGCTTGATGTAAGAGACAGAATTTTAACATCTTGCATAAAGAGAAAACAAAAAGACTGGGTTTCTGGGGTAAACATTTTCTATAGGATGTGCTTATTGGTAGCTTGTTGCGGTGTTGGTAGTGACTTCTGCAGACTGATCACAAGCTTCTGTTTACCAGAGTTGAATTTCTGTGGGTAAATGAGACATTTTGTCTTATGTGAGCAGCCACAGGCAAATACATTGCATCACATTAGACATATACTTCATATATTGGTGTGAAGCTCAGAAGAGGTTATTAATGATGTAGAGCCCCTAGGACATCGTATGTCTGGAATAAAAAAAGCTATGGAAATTTGCATGCTAGCCTGAACTATTCCTGGTTTACACAAACATGTAACTTCGTTCCAAATACCTGACAGATGAGACACTTAACTAGCATGGGGCTTTTTAATGGGAGGGTGGATATACTGACACTAGCCCAGTTAATGTTACTTCCTTTGTGAAAAACAGAGTCAGAGACATCGCAGCCCAGCAGCAGGCCCGGCGTGTCTGAGGCAGTGGCACTTGCTCTGTGTGCTAGAGAAGCAGCTCAGTGGGAAGACGACGACAAAGATTTTCAACCATGAGCAGGCAGAATCAATAACAAATGCTAAGTCATTGACTGTGGTTCTGCAGAAAGCAATACCCATTTGCACTAATGACTGAAAGAACTGTTAAAATATTTTTTTTACCCTTAAATGGAAGAAAAAGTAGAACAGATTGCAAAATGCACCCTGGCTGCAGTTTATAATGACAGGGAATATCCTGCATGTTTGGGTTTTTTTTGAAGCAGTGATATTCTGGGGACAGCCAGCCTTCCACAGGACTGGCTCTTACTTCAGTACAGTAAGGGTCCCTTCACAGCTGGGCACTTGTTGTTGACTAAATAGAAGGAAACTTGTGCCTAATTGTAAATAAAAGCTTTGGTCTAAAATATTTTTATATCAGTTATATTGTACAAACTGTTTTCATCTGATCTAAACTAAAAGTGAAATATTGGTTAAATAAAAATAGATGGAAAGTAAAGTGCAGTTGTTTTTAATGACTGAGCCATTGTAATGGCTGCAAAGTAACTCGTGTGAACCAAGTTATGCTTCTATTTTTACTCTTCTGAGCCATTTTTACAGTTTATTAGTCACTCAAAAGCAGCTTTGATATTAAAAGTTATCAGAACTCTTTTTTTAAGAGTAACTACTTACCAAAATTCTCATCTGTGTAAAACCACTCCTTGTAATCAAGAAGTTTACACATCTCTTTTCCAGTAACAGATGGAGTGGAAGTAACATAATTGAGGTTGTTTTTTAAATCATATATGCCTTTGAGACACTTCATGCACCTTCTCTTTGTCCAGAGCCACATCTTTGCCATGATGGTAATTTTTTTTTAGCCCATTTTCCACTACTGCCTGATTTATGCCTCCCTCACTGCTTTGGACATAAAAATGCCTTGGGAAAGAGGCACATCATTTCCTCATGCTCATAATTTAGGTTAAGGACAACCCCAAAACAGCCACCAAAGGTACGGAAAAAAGGACAAACTTTACACACAGTGCAAGACCAGATATTCAATTTTGTTATGTTTTTCTGCACATATAGCTGTGGAGTCTGGCGGTGAACAGTGGAAATGAGCCTAGTGTTTGCACTGGCAGCAATGACTCAACAGTGCCAGCAACTCAAGCGGCAACAAAAAAATGGACCTTTGGAGCATGGGCCACTTGCCGTGAAGGGTCACTTGTTCTTCCAATGGTCAGATGGCTGCTTGGGAGCGCCTGTAGAGCACAGCAGGAAAGGTAGAGGGTACGGCACTCATGAAATGGCTGGACAGAAATTGGTTGAGGGCGTAAGATACACATGCTATAAGATGTGCACCAGAAGACCAAGATTGTTGGTTCTGCAGTGCCAGGTGGATGAGTGATATGAACTGAAGAGGCTCTCATTGTCCTGATAGGAAAAACCACCTCCTTATTCCTGTGTTTCTTTGTGCTTACATATAGCTCAAGATACAAGCAAAAAAACCAAACCAAAACAAAAAACATCACCCTGTAGAGAAGGTAGCATTAACCTGCTGCTAATTCAGAAGCTTGGACTTACCTTCATTAGGACAACTGTGTAGTTCTTTCCACCAATGACCGATTTTATTTTTTGTTATTACCTTTTGCCTCTTTTATGGAAGTTTTTTTTAAAAGTCTCAGTTGGCTCTGTGCTTGAGAACTAACTAGCTGTTAGGCATACTATCAAGAACATTTGTATCCAAAGCAATGTGCCACACTGCACCATCAATCCATGCAATGCACTCTTCCGTTTCCGGTGAGCGCAGCTTTCCCCTAGCACATACTAAAGCAATCACTCAGGGTACAGTGCTGCACGTCAGCCAAAACACGTCAACCTGGAAATAAGTAGTTCAACAACACTGAAGTAGCACAAGGAACTACCTTACTAAAACACCATTAGACTTTCTAGTCAAACATACAAATAGCTGCACATGCGGTCCAAGGTATCTTTTAAGATTAGGTCTGAATGACCTGCAGCAGGTAACCAGGAAGTTAAGTGTTCAAATTCCTCATTTCTGTTGAAAGTAGTATCACATTCTTCTGAAATAAAATTATTAAACTTAGTAATTCCATGTCTTGGCCACTAAGAAAAGGTGGTCTAATTTATGTTCAGGCTGGCTCCACAGGAGTTTTCTGCTCTTCCTAATCATTGACCATCATCTCTAACTACCAGCTCCTTCCAGAGCAGAGCCAAAATTGTTCACAGCACATTGATGGTAGCTGTGATGAGTACACTTGGGGGTCTTACTTGTTAGAAAAAATAGCAAGGAACCTGCCCTTTTGACATTTTACATCAGACTACTGGTGCACAGCTGATAGAGACTACCATACCTGTCAGCTATCAGATATTTGTTTATTGTAACCACAGACTCTTTGGATTTCAGGTTAAATCTCGATTACAGTTTCCCCACATATCCTTGTGAGTGCCCTTCAATCATGCAAACAATAAGCAAAATAAAAAGACATTTCAGCTCTGCTACTACCAGCACTTATATATATAGCTTTTGTGCTGTATCATTAGAAGATGTAATCTTCTATCTTCCCTTGGTTCTTTTAAGAAGTCTGGAAGATAGGAAGATGCTCAAGTTTTATTCATTAATTCTCATAGTCTTCACATTGAACATGGAAAGTTGGCTTGCTTCTCCTTGTCAAGACACAGCACAGCCATCTTTCCATGCAGCAGGAGGGAAATACACTCACCCTCTATTTTGGCACCATTATTTTCAGGTTCTTTTTTGAGAACAGTAACGTAGATGTTTTTAAGATGCCATAAATCAACCTCAAATTATTACATAGTTATAGAGCAGACTCTTTAAATTACTAAAATCAAGGTATGAATTTAAATTTTGCCACCAAAAATTGCTGTTACGACTTTATAACCACGATTTAAACAAAGCAAAGGAATAGTCCGAGAATCACAAAGCAGCCTGCACATACAGCGTATTGCCCAGTTAGCTTGTCAAATCTGATCCTTCTACATTAGTGCGGTGTCCTCAGACTGCAAATGGCTGCATCTCAGCTTTGTCTGGTGTTGCAACAGAAGGGTTTTCTGCATTCCAGATCTGACCATCCAGCAGAAGTAAGCTACTGCTCCTCCTTTTCCCAGAACTATTGTCAGTGGTCCCGTCTGCACTAGTGGATACCCCCTCGATGGCAAATTCAGACCTGTCCGAGTAAGACAGCTTATTCAGATTGGTGAGTGTCAACAAAGCACAGGTCTAGTAATGAGGATCACAGTCTTCCACCAAGCTGTCGGTGATGTAGCTGGATTCAAGGACGCTTTCATAGTAGTTTTTTTCTGCAAATGTGTTCACTGTCCAGGCAACCACTTGAATTCCCTTTGAAGACCAGTGCCTTACATACTCTCTGCAAGGAACAAAGGCACCATAAGAGGAAGGCTGATGCTACCATATTTAAGGCAGACAGTGCTGAGACTACAACTAAGTTTTAGTCTTACATCAGTATCACATCAAGAACAATAGTGTCATCTTTTCCAATGTCATCTTTTTGCGTTTTATTATTGTAAACAAGCAAAAGCAACAGTTTTCTTCCCCTTTGAAATTAAACTTAGGATCTAACATAAGACAAAAACCACAAACTGAAAAGATAGAGAGTCTTAAAGTAATGAAACAGCATGCAGTAAAGAAACTAAACTACACTAAATGGAACATACTGATTAACATATGCTATGTTAACTCCACCCTTATATACTAATAGAATGCTACTGCCTCCTGGTGTATCAGCTAGCTTTAACACTTACTGAGAAACGAAATTTTTCTGTATGAGGAAAGCTGAAACCCCACATAATCGCCACAAGAAACTGTGTAGGCTCCAATCTAGAAGGACATCCATCATCATATACAAATAATGTTTCCAGGAGGAACTAAAACGGGGTGTCCCATCTCCAAAATGACTCAGATGCCAAGGCCTGTGTGTTAGTGCTGTTACAACATTTCTGTCAGCTTGTCTCATCTGGAAGATAAAGGAGAAAAGACTAATTCATACAAAAGCCAAGCTGTGTTAAATATAAATTGGGAGAGGTTAGATACAAAGTGCTAGCTTGCATTTGCAGCTCTATCAGAAGCCTTCTCCCTTTCCCCCCGCCAGATTCTTTTGTAACTCTTTTAGAAAGCTGTTTATGAAATTTTACTGTTTTTTCTTTCAAACATACTGAATAAACAACTGCTCTTATGTTAAAAAAAATTGTGTAACAGGCAACAGAATAAAATGCATAGTAAATGGACTTGGCAATGAGAATTAGGAAACAGTTTTAAAAATTGTCTATATTTACATCAAAATATGAGGTTTATTTAACAGGTACCTTGCACACAGATACCTGGCCATATGCCAACTGTAAGAGTGATGCACTTTTTTCTACATAGCCTTCAGAATGAAGGGAATTGCTGTAGATTCATATGTGCATCTAATGAGCACAGAGTGATCTGATAAGATTATGCAGGAGACTTACGATTTAGGCTTCATTTGTTTTTAAAAGTCTTGGCAATTTTAATAACCCAAAAGTCATCTGGAACTGGGACTCGTATATCTTACTGAAATTCCCAGACAGAACTAAAAAAATCCAAAATAAACTTTTAGGAAACATCACCTTATAAACAACATCTGGCATGAAAGAACAGACTACACTGTTGTTATACAAACGCGGAAATTCCAGGTAGAGTTGTTTTAGGGCGTCAACTGCCTGCCAATTAGAGATACACACAGATGTTATATAAATATATACACTCATATTTACACTGCAAAGTCAGTCTACACTGCATTTTAGAATAATCTCCTTTAAAAATACTTTCCTGTTTTGTGTAACAAGATTGAAATGGAGAGAGAAAAACAGCATTGCGTTTATACCATTAGTGCAGAAATGACATTTTTTTTTTTGCCACAAAAATAACTTTCATGATACTGTTTACAGCAATGAGTAGCATTCTCAGTGTTTGAAATACGCTTAAACATATTGTGGATAAAATTCTTAAGTACTACCTAGGGTTTAGTTCAAGGGGAAAAATGAATTTATTTCCATATTTTGCTAGGCTAAAGAAAAAAAATTCTAATTTGCAGAAAGTGTTAATGATTGATCAACTGTCTCTCCCTTCATAATGCAAATTATAGACAAGCAGGATCCTTAGCTGGAGGCTGAAGATGAGATACTAGCTCCCCTCAGCACAGGCAAGGAATTCACTTTGCTTTGTTTCATGACGGTGCTGTGAGCTCAACTCAACACATGCACAAGGCTCATGCTAATTTTAAGCTGCAGCTTCCCAGGACAGCGGAATGGGATGAGGGAAGATGTTGTCTTTGCTTTGACTACCCAGCTTTGGATGACACAAATAGCAGACCCAGTCTGACTTATGTTACAGAAGGAACTGTACCAGTTTGAGACCAACAAAAAAACAAGTTAGAAACCCAAAGGGTGAAGGAAGGTGTCTTAACACAGTAAGTGGTACCTGATTTGCATGGCCTTTGACATCGAAGTAGATTATAAGATTGTGATGCATAGACTCCACAACAGCTTCTCTCAGTGTTGGCACCTTTTCACCTTGGAATTTGCTCCTGTAGAAATGGAGAACTCCTCACTGGAATGCAGTTAAGATACACATGTGCACACATGGGCACACACATCCCCAACTACACAAAGCTGTTTCCTAGGGATTCCTAAACATAGTTTGCTGATATACTAGTATTAGAGGTGGGATCAGGCACCATTAGCAACAGCAGTGGTAACTCTCTCACCCAGTAAAAGGCTGCACATGTAGAGGGATATGTGCACATCTCCTCTTTCCCCAGAATCCCACTAAGACAATTATATCCTTCCAAATTCAAGTTCTAATCTGATGCTCACTGACCCCACACTGAAACACTAACCTTGTTCTTCACCTCCTTCCTCAACTACGACAAATAAGCCTTCAGTCCCAACTGCTGACCACCTATCCACCCACTTTACCACGCTTTGACTGCACTCCCTAGCCCCGAGTCAGAAATGCAGATCCTGGCAGAATAAGCAAGACAAGCTGAGAATGTAGAAGCAGCTTCACACAACAGTAAATTATTGCTGATAAGGTGAGAATGAGCAACAGCTCATCAATGGTAACTGCTTATGTAGAAGTTCTCACTATGTGGCTCAGGTGATCACCTTTCCAGTAACAGACAGGGAAGATGCTACTTGTACCACAGACTCACAGGTGGTACATTTACAAGAGTCTGGAAATCCCTAATGCAATGTCTCAGGAGCACACATAAAAGACTCTTCCTCTAAAATGAATTCACTTATAATACTCTAAAAGTTGCACTGTTATCAAAATTTTAGTAATGTATAAAAATATCTTCCCCTGCATACCACTGGAAAGGACCTAATCAGCCACTGGGGTCACAGCTCCTACCTCAGACTATCCAGGAAACGTGTCTAGCTCCTTTTCAACAGTATAATCCTGATGTTTAGAATCCCCAAGACACAAGCAGTCAAGAATTTTATGTGAATAAAATTAGTTTTAGAAGTAATTACTCAAGCCGATTTTGACATACAGTGAAACTCCCGGTATCTTTAGGGTCCTGCAGTCAATATAGGGGAGGCTTATGTAGAGATTAACCTGTTTCACATTAGGTGCCTGGGGATTTTGTCCTTGAAAGCCAAGTATCTTGACTCTGCTTCACTGTTCCTATTGCAAAGATAGGTAAGGAGATATAGTCTCATACACTTCTAAAATCAAATGAGGAGTAACTTACGAGACTAAGTTTTAAATTTACAAAAATTTTCATCAGTGATAGATCAAATCAATAATTCTGTTTATCAAGAATGTTTTTTCACTGTTGAAACAGTAGTTTCAGAATAGCAATAGTTCATTTACCATAGCCTATGTTTTGCAGATGGATTAAGCCTCCTAATTTCATCAAAAGTCAAGTCACACAATCTTCCAGACCCATCAGTTGTTCTTTCCACTGTTTCATCATGCATTAGAATGGGAACACCATCTGCAGTAAATTCAAGATCCAGCTCAACACCTGTTGCTCCATTCTCAGCTGCCTTAAAAAAAAAAAATCACGTACACAACAGAAGAGAGAGCTTTATATATTTAATATAGGTACAGCTATAGTTTGTAATCTGGTAAAAATCATAAACTATTAATGTTCTTTTCAGTAAGCTTGATCTGCAGAACAAAGTAGGTTTTATCCAAGTTATTGTGAGAAGCATTCGTAGTCAACTGAAAGCATATAATCTATTTTACAGTAAAAACCATGTCTCAATCCTGGGATTGGGGCTGTTTCAGGATAGAAATGCAGAAAACAATCTTGCTCTATTCTTCTGGTCCAATAACTCCTGAATCCTTAAGTTATGTTACTTTCTAAAAGAGAAGGGAAGCAAATGCCTATAGTTTAGATAATTCATAGATTAACACTTAGAAGCCAGAATCAGAGCAGGCCATCAGAGCATAAAGTCTTTGCTTGCACATGGAAAAGCTATTATCCCTTTTTTTATGGCACACAGGTGCAGTATTTCCTTTAAGAGTCAGATTCGCCATTCACAAGCAATACGGTTGATCCACCATATGCTGTAGATACAGAACTTCCCAGAAGCACCACTCACCATGCTTGTACATCGCAGATGTATGTAGGCAAACCCTTGCTCCTATCTGAGGAGTCCCCATATCAGAGAGCAATAAGCAGCTGGGCTGCCTTAGAACATTTCATACATCCTGCTCCTGCCCTGGCTTTTTCCAAGGAACTCCTCAGAAAAGCACCTGAGTGAACTGCAAGCAAGATTAATTGTTCTGAAGGCCAAACACCCTCCTGGGAAAAGGGCCAATGCACCAGAAAGAGAAATGTCAGGTATGCACTAGAAGTTACTCTAGGGGTATCTGCCAAATAAGAAACTCTATTGTGCAGCTTCAGAATTTATCAGAACAAAGAGCCCTGCCTCACCCAAAGGTAAGAAACCATCAGAGCAGCAACATCTCATCATCACAGATACCCTACATTTGAGACTGCTAATCATGATTTCAAATGATTCTCAGCTTTTGAACCCTGACTGCACCATGATGCCTCACAGATGAGGCAGCAATAAGTTTTACGGTGGGGCTGTACACAGTGAAGCTCTCACAATACCAGATTTTCCCGTAACAGTGGATTCTCATTACAGATCTTCAAGGCTTAAAAAGCAGACAACCTGTTACTAGGTTGCTGTCCACTCTCTATAATATTCTGCTACATCAGCAAAATACAGTCGTTCATTATTGCTACACTGCTAAAATATACAGCAGCACCAAGGATATAACACAGTTCCCACAAGACTCAGATCTGATCAAACTGTTCTGAATCCACTTGTGGGTGAAGAACTGACAAGCCACACAGCTTCGTGCAGGAAGTCGTAAGAAGCTGCAGTTATTCGGGGTGACAAGGCCTTGATGCCTGCTGAAAAGGCAGATTATCACACATAACCCACACCCACCGATTTCAGTCTCTCACACACCAGATCTATGGGGATACAGGCTCCTCAAGGCTCCCTCTGTCTCTACAGAGCATTTGCCAGCTTTGCCTCACGCTCCTAACCTCGTCCCAGGCCCCGTACGTCCCTTGGCGGCTGGGCACGTAAAACGCGCTTCCAGTGTCCGCCGCGGCACTGCCGCCTCGCCGGGCCGGACCGGGGCAGGAGGAGCTCGGGGAGGGGCGGCGGGCACGGCTACCGCGGGGCCCCGCCGTGCTGACCTGTCGGATGGCCGCCAGCGTGTTCTCGGGCGCGTCGTGCGCGCCGCCCCGGTGGGCGATGCGGAGGGCGGCGCCGCGGGGCCGCAGGACGCGCTGAGCGCTCTGGGGCGCGGCGGGCTCCAGGCTGAAGAGGTGCAGCGCCAGGTACAGGCCGGCCGTCAGCAGGCAGGCCAGCGCCGGGCTGCGGCTCAGCGCCAGCACCACCGCCAGCAGCGCCGTGAGGGAGCTCACCAGGCCCTCCCCGTGGCACAACATGGCGACGGCAGCGGCGCCCGCCGGGCCGGGCCAGGCCGCACCGGACGGAGCCGAGCGGGAAGCGCAGCCGCGGACGCCGCCACCTCTCCTCAGGACAAGGCCGACGGCAACGCTGCCACGCCCAGCGCCGGCCGGCCAGCCAGCCAGCGCTCAGCTGCCAGCAACCAATCGGCGCCCGCCGCTCTCCCGCCTTCAGCTAACCAGCGCGCGGCGGCTGTCACCGCCAGCCAATCCCCGCCCGGCAACCGCCCGCCGGCAGGCGCCGAGGGGCGGGTGGAGGCGGCGCCGCGGGGAGGCCGAGGCCGAGGGCGGCAGGTCCCGGGGCTGAGAAACCCCTCGGGTAAAGGTCGGAGGAGCGCTGTGAGGAAATACGGATTATCCAGATAAAAACCGCCGCAGATAAAAACAAATGGTGTTAATTGAAGGAAAGGCGCTGCTGCCCAGAGAGTCGCGTAAGACCCGTCTTGTGTGGAGAGCGTCGGGGATAGTCCAGCTGTGCCAGCTAACTAATTCGAAATATAATACTAGTCATTTTCCAATTAATTATCATTTTCTATATACAGTGTTATCTACTGTATACGTTATATAGCTAACTCTCTGTATGAGGTGGGTAACTACAGGCTTGTGCCTCCTCACAAACCCACCCCGAGACTAGAAGGCGCCGGTGCTGTGAGGAGAGCTGAGATCCCGGGAGCCTCCTGAGGCACCGCGGCTCCCTCCTGCGTGGAGAGAGGCTTCTCCTGCAGAGGGAAGTTCGCTTTTACCACTGTGCCTGACAAAAGTGTAAACAACGGGAAAGAATCCAGAGGAAAGAGCAACAAGACAGGGAAATGGGAGAAGGCTGAAGAAACTGGGCTTGTTTAGTCTGGAAATAGAATAGCAAAGCAGAGGAAATAGCAGTTTGTATTAACAAAAACGAGGAATTTTACTTTTGTGTGTGTGTGTGCGTGCCTGTGTTCTCTGTGGGAAGGATGGGAAGAAACTGACCTTGCAGTGAGGCTCTCTTGCCAACCAGAGGAGGAACAGGCACCAGGCAATCTTCTAAACCCACTTTAATTTTTGTTTTTAATATCTGAGGTAAATATTTGTCATGTATTGTCCTAGCTGGTTCTGAGCATCTCAGATATTCTTTTCTGTCTATGGTTTTGTGCTTCTGCCAGATGTACCTAAAGAAAAGTCAGGCATATGTATGCAGACACATAAGAAATATGGAATAGCTAATTAAATGTCTTATGTATTAAAAAATCTTTTGATAAACAACAGCAGTTGTTAAGATTAAAGGTGTAGATTTAAAAAAAAAACCCTCAATATTTAACATATTGAAGAGGTTTACCAGGTGAAGGAGTTTTTTCTCTGAAACAAGAACGACAGCTTTAACATCTCTAAATGCTCACCAGGAACTAGCTGTTTCCATAAATTTAAAATAATTTCACCTGGGCCAAGTGCTGGCAAACAAGCATGCGTTTTCCACCTGACCTGCCTTGTGGGTGAGTAGTATTACCTGCTCCTCTAGCCTGCTGGACCAGCAGCTGGCTGCTGTTCGGGCCGGAGGGATAGGATGTCTGTGGTGACACCATGATGCTGTCTCCAGACTGTGTATTAACAAGTTCTCATGTTTATCTTTCTCATCACAGCGCATTCAGTGAAACCAATACCTGCTGGTGGCCCATTTGTGGTCCTGACTATACAAGGACTGCACAGCCATACGACATTTAACGTGATAAAGCAGAACAGGCTTCACCCGTGCTAACAGGGGAACTTGTCTTGAAGACCTGCGGGTGGAAGCCGCTGGAAATCGGAGGACCTGGACGGCCCTTGTTATAGAGAAATTTTTGCAACAATAATAAGCCAAACACTGTTGCCGATCCCAATCTATAATTTTATTAATTACA
>JANZLQ010000064.1:10614855-10634307 GCA_026212715.1 Elanus axillaris
GGTGGGGAGGGCCGCGGGGCCCGGGCGCGGGCCCGGCCCCACCGGTGCCACCTGCCTCCCGGCGGCGGGCGTGGGGCAGGGCAACCGAGGGGAGCGGAGGGGAGGGAAGGGGAGAGGCGGGCTGCCGGCCGGGCCGGGGAGCAGGGGTCCTCCCGGGCGGCGCGGGGAGGGCTCGGTGCGCCCGGAGCGGGCGGGTCGAGGGCGGAAACGGGCCGAAGGGGTGTGCGAGGGAACAAAAGCGTTGGCAGGCCTTGGCCGGGTGTGTGCTTGGCTCTGCTTTCGCTCCAGTAGGGATGGGCAGTGCGAGACGCTTAGGCTCTTTTAAGGAAACAAGGCTGTAACGCCTGTTTTGGGTGGGAGCAGTGGCGGCTGTTGATGCAGGGATGTGTTGAGGAGGAGGCTCAGGGGATGGAGGGAGATTCCTCTTAGTCCCCTGAATATAAAGGCTGGTCTTGCTTTAATACCAGATTAATTCTTTTTGCAATATTTACAATTGGCTGCAATTTTATTTGTTGGGTTTTTTACGGTTGATAGGATCTGTCTGATAGTCGTGAGGGACCTTAAAGGTTTAATCTATGACGGAAGTTGTTAAGGTTATCTGTAGTGTGTGTAGTTTTGTAAATCTTGGTTATCTCAATGTTTACTTGCTTTTCAGTGCACCTGTCATCATCTTTTTTGCTCATATATGTGGATTCTATTTTTATACAGGAAAAAAAGAACAGCTTTTCAGCTTTTGTTAATGATAGGAAGACAAGAAACTTAACTGAGTTTTCTAACGTTTAACTTGTTTCCCTGAATATAGTGGTACAGAATTAGTTGTGATGTTGTTTTCCCTTTGTGGTCTCAGAAGTACATGGAAGGGTAATGTCATTACTCTTTGCAGCTTAGTTAACATGAAGATGGAGGACTATGAAATATTCTGTAAGAAGCATCTTTCCAGAATCCAAGAAGAGGCAATAAAAAGAGAAACCTCTTTCACTCTTCAGCACAGAAATATCTCCCTCATTCAATTCCATGGTGTTCCCGTACTTTCCCCTCTGGTAAGGCCCTTTTTTTTTTTTTCTTTCTTTTTCTTTTCTTTTCTTCCTTGGTGTGCTAACTGCTATTGGCACTAGCTTTGATGTCCACATGTAATGGTCATGCTGAAGGTACAGCTCTGTGTCAGGTATCATCTGGCTTGCTGCTTAGTGTATTCTAAGCATTCTTTAGCCTTAATTTTACAAAGTGAATGGGTAAAATGTATTTTTTTTCACACTGACTACATTTGCTTTCATTTCTTGGAACTTGCTGTCTTCACAAGGGGAGTAAAAATGTTTGTGGTATTAAATAGATGAATGTTACTGCTGGGCTTAACTTCATGTAAAATCATGTTGACATTCCAAATATTGAACATGTGAGTTCATTTAAAAGTGTCAAAAAAAAAAAAAGTGCACATAGGAAATACTGACATAGTTAAGCTTTTAAGTAAATTTCTTTTTTGCATGTGTTTGCAGCTTCCTCTAATGTATTTCACAGGCTCATCAATTATGTTAAGTCATTCTGTGCTTAATGCAAACAGAGCCAAGCAGAAGATTGTTGGTAGTTTGTGCAGTAATGCAGCTGACTTCCTTGTTTCAGCAATGGGAAGTATGAACAGAGAGACTTTCTAACAACAACGTCCAAAAATAATGATGCAGATATACATTGGAGACTAAATGATGTATTGTAGTATTGTTCGTTTACAAATGGGTGGATATTTTAAGGTTTCATAGAAGAAATGCATAATTTGACTTAAGACTGTTTTAATTTTTGTAGAACTTTGTGAAACCAATTTTTGTAGATGTAGTTCTGTAGATCTAGTTTTGACTTTTATCCAAACTACACATTCTAAAGTAGCATCTCAGAAGTTTTTCAGATTCTGATTGTCAAAGGGATCCAGAAGACTGCTTGCATACATTTCTGCCTTGTTGTGAAATTCACCTATGGTTCAAGAGGGCAAGTGCAAGCTAGTTCTTCATACAGCTTAATAGTTTGAGTACGGGTAGGAAGATTGGTCACAGAGGGCTCTACAGGATGCCCAAACCTCCCATCTTCATAGAGGACTGAGAAAGACCTGCTCTGCAGTCTGAGTCCTGTGTCATTTGAAGTTGGTACTGTAGCATGTAATTTTCAGGCAATTTTTTTCTAAATGACCTTTTACATTCATGTTTATTTGCATGTGTGCCTAGAAAGCGTTTTGTGCACCTTCCATTAAAAGAAAAGTATAATTGGTTAAAAAGAAGCCGGCATTTAAAATGTGCGGAAAGTCTCAACTTAGGTGATTGTTGTTCTTCTATTGTTTTGTTCTGTTGTTTTTCTTTCTAATTTACTTCTGTAATTCTGTACTGAAATCTGCATTTAGTGATAAAAAACATGTTTCTTACACTCTTTTTTTTGCAGCTTAACCTTGAAAAGAAAAAGGAAATACAGCAATATAAACAGAAAGCACTGGACCTAGAGACCTGGAGACAGAACTCCCGGAAAAGAGCTTTATTGAATCGTGTTCAGGAGATTCTAGAAAATGTTCAGGTAGTGTTAGAACAAAGCCTTCTTATAGCTTTACAGAAAACCTCTGCTTATAGACATTTTGAGAAAGTGCTGGGGTTTAAGTATTCACCAGTATAAACATGAAATGAATAGCAGTTAACTCTCCAGAACCAGCACTTGCTAGTATTTCATGCTATGTAACCTAATGGTTGATTATTTATTGGTAATATCTACATTAATTGTGATGCATGGGACTTGCTTTTCACTGCTTGTGTTGGTATATGGAAAGGACAGGCCTCACCAGATAGGTGTCTGTTGCTTTTGTAACAGTGTTTGAAACAACTAGATTGTAAAAACAAATGAACAAAACCCCTGTTGTTAGAGCAACTGGTTTGCTTTATTTGCAAGCGTATAGTTTAATCAGAAAATAATCTATATTCAACCTTATGATTGCAGAATTAATATTACCTTTGCAACAACCTGTGTTCTGTTGTGAGCTTTATAATTTTACTGCAACTATTTTGTTTTCTTTGCTGCTTCAATGATGAATTTAATAGAGGTTTAAATGGAAAAGACTATTAAATACATTTAATCAAGCACTATTATTTGTCTTTGAAACAGTTGTAATACAGTCTTTAAATTAACTTGTTGCTTAAACAAGTACAGTTAACATTGAATTTGTTGAGTTACTAAGGTGGCAAACAAAACTTACTAGTTTGCACTGTTTACAGTTTATTTTTTCAAAGTTGTCCCCTTGATAATTGAGTTGCAACACATAGGATAGCCTATAGGGTAATTGTAGTGTGAAAATCCTTTTAAACAAATGCTGGCTAGAAGTAGCGTGTAATTCTTGCTTAAATAAACTTGCTTTTCCAAGTACTTGGCAAATGAAAACTCATACTTAATTGTATCTGGATTAATAAAAAAATGAACAAATTATAGTTCCACTATTTTTATTGGGAATTATGTTGATTTGTTCTTAGTTCTCTTATAGGTTAGTCTGTTTTTCATGCTGAAATTTTGCAATTATATTTCTTACTTAATGTAAACACTTTTTAATATTTTAAGAGGAATCTTGCAAGATAATTTGAAGCCATAAAATTATTTTAATATATCCAAATTACCTTATGAAGAAAAGAGCATCTTTGCATTCAGATACTTGGTATGAGTAAAAATTCTGAGTGGACCATTATTCAAATTTGTACTTTAATTCCAGTAATCTCTTTCTCATTGCAAAGAGCTCTGTATTGTAGGAAATTGGTAACAGCCAAACTGAAAATTTTTATTGGTTTTAAGGTGGTAGCATTCTTTTTTTTAAAATCAGGTGAAGCTTGCAGAAACCTGAGAATCTGAGATTTCATTGACAATACGTGATTTTTTTTTTTTTTCCAATTTTTATTTTCAGATCAGGAGAGGACCTAGCGTGAGTGATGTCAACGCAGAGGAGGCTGAGAATAATTGCCCTGATTCAGATTCAAAAGCTTCGACTGACTTCACAGCTCTATCAGATGTCAGTGTGGCATGTTCTCCTGAAAGGCATGGTTCCACAGAGCTTGAAAAGACACCAGAACTTACGCCATCAGATACTACTGGACAGGTGACATCCACTGTGACAGAAGTAGTTAAAGCAGCAGAAGAAAATGTTTTTTCAAAGCAGAGTGAGAGTTGCCTCTCAAAAGATGCACCTTGTCCAAGGGCTGCGTCTCCTGACAACATGCATACTAAACTTGCATCACATGCTTTGCAAAAGAAAGAGGGACTAGGAGGGTTGCCATCAGATGAGGAAGTCCAAGATCCATACGTAATGAGTCTTCAGAACCTGATGAAGAAATCTAGGGAGTACATAGAGAAAGAGCAAAGTAAACGTAGCTCAAAAAGTAATTCAAAGAGGAGTATGAGTGAAAGTCATTCAGATAAAGAAAATGATGCTGTTAAAACAACTGACCCTGTGAAAGAAAGAGGAAAGCTTACTGGCAGAAGTTGCACCACTCTGACACTTGATAAACCCAGTCTTAATAAATCAAATACTCTTCTCCAAGGTGCCACTACTCATACAAATAACACAAGTACGTCCACTTTATCCAGTTTTTCTAAAGTAGACATACCTATGAGAGTTGGAACACCCCCATTGGTGGATTCGGATTCAGATGAAGAATTTAAAAAGACTTCTATGTTTGATCGTGACAGTAGCATTGTCAGGAGCCTCACGGGCTCTTACGCCAAATTGCCAAGCCCAGAGCCAAGCATGAGCCCTAAAATGCACCGAAGGCGCCCAAGACCTTTATCAATGGGACACATCGTTATAAATAACCCTGTGAATGCTTACGAGTTAAGTCCTAAAGGCAAGGGTAGAGCGATGGATTTAATCATGCAAGATATTGCAGATAAAAATAATGTGTCTGAATCAGTGCCAAAGTTCATGGTAGACTTCACTATGGTTTGCCCTAGCAGAGTTCCTGGTGTCAACAGGAATTCTTCAGGCCCTTGTGATGGGTTTGGGGTGGGCAAACCGAATCGCCATTCCTTTGGGCACTTGGAAAGCAAAGGAACGTTGTCGGCTACAGTGGAAGGACAGGTAGCGATGGACAGCAGAGGACCATATAAAGTAGAGACTGATACTAATATTGTAGCTCCAAAATTGAATGAGCCATTTGCCATCAGTCAGTCTACAGTAACACAGAAACTCCTACCTGTGAATGAAACCAAACCATCTAGTTTGCTAGAAAATACTAAATGTAGTTCTCCAGTAGAACTCAATAAATCTTACGATGTAGAAAACCCATCCCCACTGCTAATGCAGAGCAAGAATATGCGACAGCAGATGGACACTCCAAGTGTTTCCCCAGCAAGCGAGCAGTTTCTAGAAAATAGTTTTGAAAAGGTAAAACGTAGACTTGATTTGGACACTGACAACTACCAAAAAGAAAACAGTCCTTGCGTTCTGACAGTTGGAATGGAAGAACAAGAGAGGCAGTGGTTGCAAGAACAGAAATACCCTGTGGCATCAGTTTACATTACCAAGAATGCAGCCCCTGATAGTATGGCAAAAGGTAAAAGATTTCCTGTAGTTGAGGGTTTTTCTTAAACTTACTTCTCAGTTTATAAATCTCTTAGAAAAAACCACAATGATTGTTAGTCACTGGTGTTTCTAAGTATGTATATATTTCAAAAGGCTAAAATTTTATTCAGTGTAAATTATCTTTTTTCAGTAATGTCATTATTTAATTTTTAATTAATGACAAATTCTGAAATTCAGCTTGCTATTTGAGCCATTTTTAACTGCTACAGAGTGGAGTAATTGCTGCCTTAGAAATCACTTGGAGTCAGAAGTCTTATAATAGTTACTTGTAACAAATATGTGATTAAACAATTTACGAGGAAATATCAGCTAAAACATTGTGTATCAGTTTTGTGAATTCCATATTTATTCTCAAGGGTATCATTTGACAGCACAAATATTAATTTCCCATTTGATTGTAGAAACTGGAATGTAGTTTTACTAAGAAAATTATGTTTTATTCCATGAGGTCTAAATAAGACTACTGAAGGAAAAGATAGCCTGTGTAAATTAGAATAAAATACCTTTTAATGGGTTGCAAATCACTATATTGGTATTTTCTTTGAATTCAAGACTGTATTACATCTGTATGTGTCTACCAAGTCAAACTGAAGTGGCATAAATAATTCGAATTCACTCAAGCAAGTGTAGGTATACTGTTCTTGGAGCTAGATTTTTTGTGTTCTTATTTTAATACTGGCTCAGTTGGTGTTACTGCTGTTCCTCACATGCTTATCCCACATATATGAACATGCATATATTTTGAAGGACTGTAGTAACTGATGAGGTTCTTTGCAATGCATAATGGAAACCTGATGTCAAAGATACGTTGTACTTTTTTACTGATGATGCAAATTACTCCTGTTAAAAGCATGTATGTCTGTGGCAAAGATCATATAGAAATTATTTAATACTTAATTCTTTGTAATGTATCTTCTCAGAAGATATTTTAAAAACTAAAATGTTGGCCTTTGAAGAAATGAGGAAGAGACTTGAAGAACAGCATGCACAGCAGCTGTCGATTCTGATAGCTGAACAAGAGAGAGAACAGGAGAAATTGCAGAAGGTAAGGTAAAAAGAGGAAAAATTTGAAGCAAAGGGCATGTGTGTTGTATTGCAGTTTGTCAGGAAGCAGTTTTAAAATGTATATCCTATTGCTTTGCAAAGTTAGAAAAATAGTCTTATAGTTGATTCTTTCTTTTGTAGGAACTGGAAGAGCAGGAGAGAAAGTTGAAAGGAAAGAAGGTTGCTACAACGGAAATAGAAATTTCTAAAGTGAATATTAACAGTAGGATGGAGTTGCAGTGGAGGAAAAAAAGCGAAAGTGGCTTGCTGGAAAGTGTGCAGTCTCAGCTGGAGACAGTCCATAATGCAAACTCCACCGGCATTGGTAAAACTGAGAGGACAGAATATAGATTAAATGTGATACACTTTGCTCTACAGTACTTGACTGGACCAGCTGCCCCATTGTATTGATAAATGCAGTGTTCCTGCCCTCAGGCACTTGTTGGTCAGGATATGCAGACAGCCGTTGCCTTCAGCTGTTGACAGCATATATAAAACAAATTCTGTGTCGCATCTTTGTCTAGCTGGCATTTAGCACAGTTTCAGCTATCCTTGTACGGTTTGATACATTGCATTTGTTATATAATTGTTATAGGGTGTATATTTATTATTTGAGGATAGCAAGCTAAGAGTAAACTCGTTTGATCAAGGATGAGGATGTGGATTTGCATCATGTCACAGAAGGTTCACCCTCATACATAGCTGCACAACAGTGGGCCAGCTGTTCTTGTTTGTGCAGGAGGATTAGAGGGGCTCTGCCAAGGAGCCTCAACTGCAAGGAAGTACAGCTATAGCTCATGGAACACCTCTCACTTGTTCCAGAACATTATGAAATGTTTCATTTGTCTTCTGTTGAGCAAATTTTGCTAGGAAATTAATCAGAAATATTCAGATTGCTTCTTGGCTATAATCGACCTTATAAACAAAGCTGCTATCTCTGAGCTGAGTGTACGCACACACATGGTCGTTACTTTATGGAAAAGTGTGTGTTGAACTGTACGTTCTGCTTTGCACACAGGTTTTACTACACCTAACACCTTTGCTTCAACAAGTGAAACTTCATTCTTTCTCTGGGGACCGTCAGGTAGTGGAGTTATAAAAACCTCAGTATCTAGGCCAAGTAACAGGATCAAAACTAGGTGGACTCAGGTAAGAAAAAAAAAGATTTATTTATAGCTTTAAAAGCCCTCTAGTTTTTGAAAGACACTGGTAACTTTATAATAGCTGTGCAGTAATAAATCTCTCAGAAAAGTTTAGTATCCCTTCCTATATTGACTTCGATTGCATAAGAGAACTGTATAGGATATTTTTCTAGTTGTTCATATATGCAAAATAATTATATAACAATATACTGCTTCTGCTAAGTTAGTATTATGGTGGATATTTCTGGCCTAGTGAAAACCTTTATCAACAGCTTGTTTCTTACCTGAAAGCTTATGTCACATGATTGATGTTATTTGAGCAATAGTTTGTAAGTCTTGCTTTTTTATCGAATGCTTAGCAAATGCTTTTTCCCTTTTAAGGTTTTCAGTCCAGAGATACAAATGAAGTTTGATAAGATCACTGCTGTGGCAAAGGGTTTTCTCACTCGTAGGCTCCTGCAGACAGAAAAACTGAAACATCTTAAGCAAACTGTAAAAGTAAGATTAGCATTTTTATATTATGCAGCTTGTCCTCCTGTTTGGTTTTGTTTCTATCTTCAATTAACAGGTGAAATCATGCATTTTCTGCTTTCAGAAGAATTTGGGAATGTCTGTCACATGAACATGTTTGAGTGTTGCATTGCTTAGTGTCATAAGGTCCAAGTCAAACAAAGAATTTATATATGTCCTACACATACAGTTTGTAATAATTGCTTTCTTGTGAAGGATTATGCTTGGTGCTTAATCTTACTTTTCTGCCTTACCCAGGATACTATGGAGTTCATAAAAAATTTTCAGTCTGAAGCCCCATTAAAAAGAGGAAGTGTTTCAGCACAAGATGCATGCCTTCATGAAAGAGTAATGGCTCAGGTGACACAATTGAAACCTTTTTCTTTTTTCCTAGCTATTCTGCTTTTGTGGTATACATACCTAAAATCTTCACAGTGACTTTGTTTAAAGCAAAAATTTTAAATTGTGGCTGTGAAGAGAAGATTCCATTTTTGTGCTGACACATTAAGAGAAATTTCAAAATTATCTTTTCAAGTGCTTTGTTTAGATTGGAACTGAGAAGAGCTTGATGATCAAAAGCATGGGAATATTGACTGAATATTTTATTAAAACTTCTTTCCAGCTGCGAGCTGCACTGTATGACATCCATGACATCTTTTTTGCAATGGAGGCATCGGAAAGAATGAATATTCTACATCATGATCGTGAAGTTCGTAAAGAGAAGATGCTCAGGCAAATGGTATGTTATATTCAAGAGGATGTAAACGGTTTTAAGACTTTAAGTACTGAATCATTTTGCTTTTAAGAGATTATTCCTCATACAGTAAAAAGTTTTTAAAATCTAAATTGTTGTTTAATTATGCTTCTGTAGGTAAAAACAGAGGTCAGTGCAGTAGCAGATTATTATAGTGAAACTTTTTATGTGTAGGTATATAAAAATCAGAATAAAAAACACAGTGAAAGTAATAACAAAAAGTCCATAGCAAGAATTTGCTATGGCACACAAACTTTTTAAATCTGGTAATGTAAGGAAGATCCTTTAATTTTAAAAGAGAAAAAAACGCTTTTATTTTAGCCTGAATGTGAACTAAATACTGAAAACAGTGTTGGTTTTGTTGTTTGGGTGGGGTTTTTTTTAAATTTTATTTAAATACGGGCAGGTCGGATCAGGTTAAGCTCAATGAGAGCAGTAACTAGAGTTATTGTCAGGTCTTCTGCTTTTTTAGGATAAAGTAAAGAGCCCAAGAGAGAGAGCAACACTTTCAACAGCAACACAGAAATCTCTGGACAGGAAAAAGTACATGAAGTATGTGCAGTTCTCTGTTTGCAGTGGTGCAGTGTGGGGTGCAAAAGGATTAGTAGGAGGCTTTGGAAATAGTGAAAAGAAGTTTTTGGAGTAACAGGTTCTTTGCAAACTAATGTTTCTCCTAGAAAGAATGAATAAAACAGTCTTTGGGTGTGTGGTGTCTTACTAATAGTAGTTCACTCTTACTTTAAAGGGACTGCTTGTTTGAATGGGAGAAAAATGTTTGTTCCAAGTTGTGCATTTATGCTATATTCCAGTGGTGAGCACTTAGTTTATGGTTGATTTTGTAAATTGTAAAAAGTGCTCCAAGTTATTTTATCAGTCCTTCTAAAGTGCCTAGCAATAGAGATACTCTATCAAGTATCTCTGGCAAAGTTTTGGGGGCTGGGGGGTGGTAGCAGGCATTGCCCTGCAACACAGTGGACTGAACAGTTATGTTTCACTTTTTACTAATGAGCAAGTGTTAATCTGTAGTACTGCTCTGGTAGTATCACATGTAGATGAAGATCTTGTTGTAGGTATTCTCTTACTGTTTCTGCATAAGACCTAGATGATGGTTTTACAATTTAAATATGTTTCAATACTTTCATTTCTCTAGGGCTTCAGAAATGGGAATGCCAAGTAAAAAAATAATCATAAAACAAAAAACTCCTGAAAGCCGGTAAGTGAAGACTACTTGTATTAGGATGCTTTTAAAGAACTGTCTTATAGTGATGGATTCTTTGATCTGCGTTGCTGGTTTTGCATCAGTCAGCTCAATTCCTGGCACTATTATGATGGACAGTAATGAAATCTGATTTAGCATGGTCTGAGAAAGGGGTTTATTAGCTCATTAAAAGTTAGAAAAGATTTATTTTCTTCAGAGTCAGTTCTGAAATGTTATCTTCAGAAATTTTTTATTTATGGCTTTAAATCTCTGTGCTCAATTTCAAGGTTTTTCACTGAGATACGCTATTAGTATCTCTTAAGCTTCAGTTTGACACTACTACTTTTCTTAATACCCTTTACTTTGCAATGTAATCATTGATATGCTTATCTTTAGGAAGCTGTCAGAAGTGGCTTTCTGTTGTGAGGAAAAGTTCTTGCTTCTAGATTGTGTGATTGCTTGGTTAGATCACAGAATTACAGTGTTCAATACTTGCTGTTCAGGAAGACAACAGTCCCTCTCATGAGGCCTATCTGCACCTTTTTCTAGTATAAAAAGCCAGATAACTGGCATCCTTTAAAGACTATTTTTATCACATACTTAGCCAACAGCTCTGAAGACATGCTGTCTAAATATGGTTCAGTCTTCAGTGACTAGTTTAAGTGATTCAGTCCTTTTTTCCTGTATGTTCTTACAATGACTAGGAACCCAAGGCACTGCTGAGGAAGTTTTACCTGTGTGCTTTTGTGATTCTTTGTTTTAAATAGCGGAAGTAGTAGTCCTCTTCTGGAATTTTAATTCCTGCCACTTTTGCCTACATGTCATCTGCATTACAGAACCTGTTAGCATTTCTGAAATTTATGTGAAACATGTTGCATAATTCAGTATTTCTTGTGAGATTTTTTTTTAAAGAAGGGAAAAAGTGCTAATAGAAGTTTGTGTTTTAACAGCGTACTTCAACCAAATCAAGGACAGAATGCCCCAGTTCATAGACTGCTTTGCAGACAAGGGTAAGGGCACATGTTTAAAGCCTAAAGATGAAAGTAAATGCAAAATGCAAGAGCACAGCGATTTCTGAATAATATTTCCACATACTGGTGCAACTGTTGTTCAAAGTAAAAATAATTATTTCTCACAGTATTTTGAGAGAGTGATGAAGCTTTGTTTTACCTTATACTGCAAGAAAATAGTGTTCTCATCCTCTTGTGTATTGTCTCCATTTACACTGTTCCAACATTTCTATTTGTAACATTCATTCCATGAAGCTTTGCTTCCACTTAATGAAATATATAATTTTTATGTGTAGACTGTAATGCCACAGTATCTGAACTGAATCAGTTTCTTGAATAGAGTTTTAAAAATCTGTTCATGGGGAGATGTTCTCCCATTTAATGTATCCACATAAGCCATAATAATGTCAATAGGAATTGTACACATACTTAGGAGGCGGCTCTGTGGGACACTGTAAAAATGTTTTTGTGCCAAACACAGTTTGATAGTGTCTTTATATTTTTGGATACAGCCTTTCAACTTTGTTGCAAGTGACTTATTAACTCTTTTATATTTAATTAGAACCCCTAAGACCTCAATGAAGGGGGTTGAGCAAAATAGAAAGAAGGCCTCAGAAAGCAGAGTGTCTAACAAGGCTGTTTCAGGTGTGTAGAAAATTGGTGCTTGGATCTTATAGTAAATAAGTTACTAGTATCTAGAAAAATAAATGGGTGATATATTGTTTTCCTTTTCTTTTGCACCTGCTTTGCTATGTGTTATATCTAACCTATCTTCAAATAAACATGCGCTGGTAACTTAGACATCCACTTTCAAGTTCTGTAAACATAATACATAGAACATACTGCACAGCTCATTTGCTTTTGCTCACAAGATGCCCAGTCATAAAAGTTTGCCAGATATATTCACTGTAACTATTTGAGAAGCTAATAGTAGTCAAAATAGACTTGGATTAGAATCTTAACGTCATTTGATTCTTAGTTCTGTACATGTGTAACTTGTCTTCAACATGAAGTCTATTGAAAGGACAGGAAGGACAGTTTCACACTTAACAGTGGGCGTTCAGTCATCACACAGTCCTAAAATTCTGTATATTACTGTAGCATCCTACAGAATGTTTGAGTCTTAATGACTCAGTTTTAAAAGTGGAGTATTCCTGTACTTATATATAGGGATTACTGATTTGTTAAGTTTTATTAAAAAGGCTTGATAACAGTGCCAAAACTCAGTTTTCAGCCCATTCAGGCATGAAGGGAATAAAACACTATGAAACATCTTATACAATTTCCATTTTTTAATCAGATTTTAAATTTCTTAAGTGACAAGCCTTGATTTATCAAAAGGTGAAGTGATCTACAGGTTTTAAAACTGTTCAAGATCTTAATTACATTTTGTTCTAAAAGGAGAGTTACACAAGTCAAGTATAAAAATTGGTCATTTTGGGGCTTAATAAGGCAAATTTGTAATGTAGTAGGATTTCAACTGTTTTCCACAGTGATCTGAATTACCTTTATGTATTAAGTATCAAACCTTTCCTATAAGGAAAAATCTTACTTATGACTGCCCTGGAGCAATGCTGGCAGGGAGTATCTGCAAGTTTTAGTGTAGTGTGTACACTGTTTAAATGTGATGTTTTGCCAGTGTTTGGTCTTTTCATAGTACTTTGTGAAGCCAAGAGAAGTGGCCATAGAAGAACATATAGTAAGAAATTATGCGTACGCATCTGTAGCATTTCAGTTTGAAGAGGGGAAAAAAAAAGACAAAATAAAGAAAGCAAATTATCAGATTACAACCAAGGTTTGTTAATTTATTTTTCTGCTGCAAATGCTTCTGGCAGTACTGTCACCACTAAAGTAGAGCAAGGCAGTTCAGCTGCACACAGGGACACTACTGAAAAATTAGCAAAGGTAGTAAATAATCTCTCCGAAATATGAAGAAGAAAATAAAGTAAGCAATGTAATTTTAGCAACCAGAAGTAGCCATTAAGGCAAGTTTTCATCTGCAAGTTTGAAAAAATGTGTCTAGTATTAACTAGGAAATGACAGTGCTGAAGAACAGGGACAACAAAACAATCAAGACCTGTATGAGTTACAGTATTACAGAGGTTGTAAAAAGAGTAGTAATGTAAGGGTGGTATCAGTGTCAAGTTTAGTAGCAATTTGAGATTTGGATGCCATCCCCAATCTTGTATAATTCATTCTTGGCTCATAATGATCTACAGAGGTTTTTTACATTTGCATCTGGCATCAGACATCCAATTAAAGCATTCTTTATCACTCTTCTGTGTTGGCAGCATGTGCTGCTCTGCTAAGTAAGTCCCTGAGTTTATCTTAGTCATAATTATCTAAGTCCTGACAGGTGATACTTGGCATTGAAAAGAATCCTTTGGGATACATCTCTAAATTTATCTTTGCCTTTCCTTACTGCTATTTGTTGAATATCTGGAAAGCTATTTAATGCCTTCTACAGTGGCCTTCTTGGAACTTAAAGCAGATGTGGCTAATCAGTTGTACGCTGTCTAGTTCTGGTTGTACAACATAAACTCATTTAGTATTTGGACGTGTTGTGTTCCCATGGCGTAATACCAATACTTCCATGTGCTCCTTTATAAACAGGTTAGGCTACGTGCACTAAATGAATAGAAATGGTTTCTGAAATTATTAGTTGAGGAACACATCACATGAAAGAAATAATCTGTATGATTTTGCAGTAACAAAAAAAACTTAAGTTGAATACGTTTAATAGAACACAGTTTTCTTTATATATGAATAAAATGTGAATAGGGAAAGGCTTGGCAGTATGTTGAATAGCGGTTTTTTGTTAATAATTTTTTTAAAAATATGGGTTTTTTTTAAGTAACAAAAGCATCTTTTTCAAGAGAGATCCATGAAATCTTTTCAAGAGAGATCTGTAGCAAGGCAATAAGTTCTGTCTGGGAAGGACCATAGACAGAGAAACTATAATCTCAAGTCAATTAGAAAAGGAAGTGTAAAAAGCCAAACAAATGCATATATTTCTCTTATTTTAGTAGGAGCTGTGCATGTCGGAAAAGGAAGACTGGTAGCAGTGGCTTGTTCTAGGCAATACAGAGATTTATTTATATCTGCAACTATACCAGTGTGCTGTACTCCTAACCTGTAATATTTTTATTTAATTTCTTGTCTTCATTCATCCCTGACTCTCAGTTAAATGTACTTAGTAGAGGGGCGAAAGGGAAGAAGGGTTAGTAGAGTACAGCTATTATAAATACAGTCAAATTAGACATGAGACAAACCCTCAGAAGAAAACAATAGTGTACTTTTCCAACTTTTCTTTTTCTTTCTTTCTTTTTTCCCCCCGTTCTTCTAATTGTTTTAAATTCTGTCTGCACAGTGCTTTGTAGCTTTAATACCTCTCTGATTGATTGTTGTCGTTTTCTGACAAGAAGTCATTTTATTTAGGAATCTACTGGTGATCCTAAATTTATTTTTGTTGTTTTGTACTCCTTCAATCCAGAGTTCTGTGCTAAAGAGAAAAGTACAAACTGATAAATCTATAAAGAGTCTTATTTGATGATTTTTTGTTTGCTTTTGTTATTATTATTTTAAATAGGACTGAGGTGGTCAGTCAATAGCCTACAAGCTGTGCCAGGCAAGACATTTAATGTGGTCTGACTGTATTAGAAAGACGATGGTTGAGATCAGGCTGCTGCTACAACTAGGCTTATTCATCTCCTTTGTTTCTGGCCAGTCTGAGTAAGTGTTGTGGCAAAGAAACATGGGGCATGAGGCACATCGAGTATTTGGGTGGCAGCAGCTCTTGGCCAAGTGTGGTCTTTCCCACATGCCTGTCCAGCCTGAGCAGGGAGCAGATGGCCTGTGTGACATGGTGTGTGCTGTGAAGTGTGCTAGCATTCAAGCCAGCACTTCAGAAAGGCATCAGACTTGCTGTGTGTGAGTAGCAGGTCAATCGTATGACATGGGAGAGAGGCCCTATGTAATTGCTCCCCCTGGCACTAAGAAAGGTTGGGTGATCATTGTATTCAGAAGGACTGTAACTCTTTTTAATAAAATCTGGGTTTTTTACACTTCTCTGTCCTATTCTGTATGTGAGATTTTTATATAACTTGTGCACTGAGAATTGAGAGGTTGTTTTAAATCACTAATAAAGCATCATGCCTGTTAGCCTGGTTGTTTGTCCTACAAGATCACAGGTGAGCTGAAGAGTACAGCACTGGAGAGTGCTGGGCCAGTGAGAATACCTTTTTGTATAGTGGGAAACAGTGTTCAGATGTGAGGGATGCTGCTGTGGTAAGGTCTCTCTGGCATTTCCAAAGCTGCTTTGCACTGTGCCGAACATAGCCCTGGGACACCTGTAAGTAACCTCTGCAACTCTGACAAAGAGTAACTGGAGAGCCTAAAAAGGACTGGCACTTAATCTGTCACGTTCATTTAATTGCTTGCCAATTATTTCTCTTCCATGGCTGTCTTCCATTTCCACTGCTCTGCACCACGTGGTAAATGTTTGCTCACTATTGCTGGACACTCTTGGTAACTGCCTGAACCTAATGAATGCTGAGTTGTGCTACTTTTTAGCAGCCTGCAGTGCTAAATCTTTATTACTGGAAGATACTTGTGCTATGCATAGTATACTCTGTTTTTCTAAATATACATGGAGATATCTTTTATTTGTTATTATTTTTATACTTGAGCAGCTTTCCTTTTATAAGGGCTCTGCCTGATGACCTTAATCATACCACACTTCTAATTCTGCTTGTGTATATTGACGTACAGAAACCTACAGCTGTCTCTTCTTGTATTAATGTGGCAGCTGGGGAAAAGGAAAGAGTTAGCTTAAATACTTGACTTGTATTATATTTTTTAATTATTAAATTCTTCTAATTGATAGTTTGTTTGAAAGTAGTACATGGCAGAGTTCCACTTATCAGTCATTTAATCTCTGTCTTGGTGATGCGACAGACTTACCTTTTAAAAACCTGGGAATTGTAGTTGTGGACGTTTTAGAGTGGCAGAAAAGCAAGTGGAATAGTTACTGAGGAAGGAAACGCTATAAAATGTCTTTACTTTCCAAACCTATAGGTACTTTTTGTAAGGCGTTTTGGGTGTAACATTATGAAAACCGTAATTTTAAAAGTAGCCAGTGAATATATAATACTGCTTAAATTTTTTTTTCCTAAACTTTTTCAACTATTGTTGTTGGATAATCCTGTTACAAAAACCAGTACTAATAATTGTAGAATGGTAATGTTTTTATTTCATTTTTAGGAGCATATGCAGGAAGAACCCAAAGAAAGAAGCCAAATGTTGTGACAATTTAAGAAGACAACACTCACTGGGATAAAATGGCTGGGTTTTAATTATGGCATTCTCAGTACTGATTCAAATATTGCATCTTCTATGCGTATATGTATATTTAGAAATTATAAACATACTTTGCCATTTTCAGACAATGACACATTGATACAGTCGTATTGAAGTAATAAAGGGCTGTGAAGCTCTCATACTTGCGGATAAATTGCATGTTAAAACTTATATATTCATACTACTGTGTACACGTAAGATTCATAATCTTGTTTATTTAAAGATTACCATAGGACAACATTAAGTTAATTTGTGACTTTTGCACACTCTCTAATTCTTGTGTCTGACGTATGCTTTTTGCATTACTTAAAATTGCAATTTCTGTGTATGCTTGCCACCATAAATAAGTTGTGTATATATATTTTTAGTTTCATACCATAAAGTTAAAGCAGTTAAGTAAGAAAAACATTAATTCAAACAAAACAGAGCTCTTACATCAGTGAATTTGTTGGCAGCCTTTTTGAATGTACTTTCTGTATGAATGAGATTACCTCAATTTAAATATTAATGGCCTAAATGTTTTGCATTTCTGCCAAGTTGGACAGACATGGATCCAGATTAACTGCTGGGCACACAGACTATACCGAAATTGCGCATTTGTACATGTGGTGGATCAAACCACTGTGCTGAAAGAGTCCTTTATTTTTTCCTTGCTGCCTCCTGTATTTTCTTATGGGAACAACTTTTGGCCAAGATGAAGAGAAGTGTATGTTCTACAAAAATTTCATAAGGCAATTTTTTAATTGTTTTACCATTTCAGACTTGCAAATGATTGTCCATAATAATAATTCAGATAGTTTATGTTTTGTTGATGACAGTTGCAGTTTTTCTAAGCAGTTTCTCTTCTACCGGGATCAAACAGGCCCTTGTACCAAAATCATGATTTCAGGGGAGGGGGGGGAGGAAATCCCTACCAAATCCCAGAAAACACATTCTTACATTTATGAAAATCTAACATTAAAAATATCATGCTCATATTTTGCCTTCATCTTCATATTGGTGGATGTTATGCTTCAACGTGAGGGGTGCAGAAGTCTGTAACTTCTATCTTTTAATAATCTTGAGATATGATGCTAACATTCAAAGTCCAACAGAGAAAAGCTTGACTCTCTTAAGCCTTTGCAGTGCTTACTGTTCTGCTCTGTAACAGTAGTAGTGGAGAACTGACTGCCAGAATGTGAAAAGAGTAATATTTTGTTGCTTTCCTAGTATTGATACAATGCAACACCCTAACTTTGGAGGCTTTGTAACATGTTGACAGCGATGGAAGAGTTAAAAAAGACTGAGCAAAAATTTCATTATGTTAAATAGCCAGCATGAAAAAGGAAAGTTAATGGTGGGATGAAGAGAGTATCTTTTTTCATGGGCAGTGATGAGGGAAGTGGTTTTCTTGTGGCACTAGTTTTGGCTTTTTTCTATCACCAAGGGTGTCCTCTTCAGCTAGTGACATTGTTCAAAAGTTTTATACCATGCAGTAAGTTACCCAAATGACATGCTTGGAAAATTGCAAAAATGCTGCCTGAACACTTTGAAGAATGACACTGCTTGGTGGCTCTTTACAGTGGTGTTTATCTGAAAGCAGTGAGGTGGGGGAGGGCTCCCCATATGGTGTAAATTTAAGTTTACACCAGTGCAGGACCTACCTCCTCCATACAAATGCTATGGATCTTTAAAATTTCAGACAGAATACTGAAAATGCCTGAGGCAAGCTTCCTGCTCAACCGGTAGGCATCAGAGCTCTGTTTTGTTTACCAACTTTCCTTAGGAGTGGGAAACATCCTTAGAGGGGAAAAATTTACAATAGCAAGAGTAACCTATGTCACTGGTGACAAAATGTGCTGTTGATAGTGCTAAAGGTTGATGTTTTTAAAGGAAGTTTTATGTGCTGTATTTATTATTAGCATAGGCAATATGTTGATGTAAAAATAGGTTTAGTTTAAGTGTTAGTAAAAATGCTTACCTCCTGTTCAGGTTTCACATCTAAATCTCTTTTACTTTAAGCATGCCTCCAGTATGTGTAATAAAACATCGTAGCACAAGGTTTTTTTAACTTTCACGAGGCCTTTCTCTTGACAAGTGCCAGAATTTGGTTTTGTACTTGATGTTTTGTATTTATACATATTTATCTTTTTATTTTGTGTGGAATTGTATTATCATTATAAAAGTGTATTTATTTTTGTACTTTATTTCATGTTCACGAGTCTTGCTTTTTACTTAAAACATGCTGCACAATAAACTTTAAAAAGAACTGCACTTCTTTTCTTTTTCTGGGTTGAAAATCGCTTGATGTAAAACTAGGAAAAGGCAAATCCTATGGTGCAAGGCCTTCCACCTCACACCTCGCTGCAATTGGTACTGGTCTTCTGACCCGTCCGTGAAAAGTTCTGGCTGTGGCGGTACCCCCTATAGTATTTTACACGAGACTCCAAAAAAAGGCCTGGAGAAGGGCTTCCACGGCCGCCGGGCTGCAGCGGGAGCCAGCCCGTCACCGACCGGCCCAGCGCCTCCGCTCCCTGCCGGCTCTGAGGCGAGCCGCTTCCCGCCGCGGGGCGGGGCGGGAAATGGCGGCGGAAGGCGCTGCCCAGCCGCGGCGTCATGTGACGGGGCGGCAAGATGGCTGCCTTCCCCTGGTGTGGGTGTGGGAGGGGGCGGGAGGGAGCGAGGGGAGGAGCGGGCGGCGAGCGCCCCTCTGGCTCCGTGCGAGGGAGCGGCGGAGCGCGGTGCTGGGACCGGCCCGCGATGGAGTGAGCACGGCCGCTCCCTCCCTCCCTCCCTCCCTCCCGCCTCGCCGGCCGCTCTCCGGGGCGGCTGCGCGAGCCCCGCCGCCCGGCTGAGGGCCGCCTCCTCGGGGT
>JANZLQ010000064.1:10634407-10687277 GCA_026212715.1 Elanus axillaris
GGTGGTTGCGCTCCTCCCGGTCCCGAGAGGGCGGTGGGGGCGGGCAGGGTCGGGTAGCGGGCGCTGAGGGGGCCGCGGGTTCCCGCGGCTGAGCGAGGGCAGCCGGGGGGCCGCGCCGCTGAGGCGGGGGTGGCTCGGAGAACGCCCTGGCGTGCCAGCGGTGGAAGCTGCCCTGCCGAGCGAGGGCTGCGGCGCTGAGGAAGCCTCGCCCTCGGGAGGCGAAAGCGCTCGCCGCCGCCGGGGCTCGGGGCCGCTAGGCCCGGGGGGACTGGAACCTCCACGAGTGGCGGGATGGAGCCGGGGCGCTGGGGACCGCCGCCGGCGGTCCTGCTGGCGAGTGTCGGGAGAAATGCGGAGACACGGGTTAGATTTATTAAGACGCTGGCTTTACGTTTAGGCCACCTGGGGTGCCGGGGCGGTGGTACAGCTCTGCACGGTGCTCCGGGCCGTGCGGGGGGCGGGAGAGGGCGGCCGCCGGCTCCGCGCACTGGCGTGGTTTATTGTCCCCTGACTAGGCAAGAAGGCTGCTGTCGGGCAGCTCGCGTTCGGCCGGATTTGGTCCCGTTGCTGTTTTCCGATGCGAGTCCTCCGTCCAGAAAGGAGGCGGTGAGGGAAAGGCGTGCTCCTCCCGCCGCGACCAGGCGGTGTCAGTGTGGGGTCGCGGCAACCTGCCGCCCGCTCGCGCCTTCCTCAAAACCCGCCGGGGAGGACGAAGGTTTCCTGCGCTGAATTTAAGTTTACTGGCACCCTTTAGCTTCCCTTAGCTGTCTTTCACAGGCTCCTTAGAAGCAGACAGGGCGTTTACGGGCTACAGACTGCGGAGGCAGAGTCAGCTTGGAGCGACGTGCGGTATTTCTGCAGGAAAACGTGGTGTACAGCTGAGGAAGCTGCACTGCATAGGATATGGAGTAACTCACAGTCTTGTGTCTGTTCTGGAAAGAAAAGGATAAAACAGGCACTCTTTCTCTGACAGAGTAAAGGAAAATATGTTCATAGTTAATTTTTCTTCAAACTTGTTCAAAAATTAGCAGATTTTTTGGAAGACTTGCTCTCCTGAGGCTGTTCTTTTAACACATCGAGTATATCTAACTTCCAGGTTTTGATGTGACTAATGGGTTATAGTCCTGAGCAAACTAGAAATCAAACCTAATGTGGTATCAAGAAAAGTGATATGCAGCAATTAGAGCCAGTTAGAGCATTAGGATGCCAAAAAGTTTTCCCCCATATACACTGTGATGCTGAAAACCATGTCTCACTCTTTCATGCCATTTTAATGTGTGAGCAAACTTTCTTGTTTAATAAAAAGTGGAAATAATTGGTGGATTTAAAAGTAATTGTTAATGAAACCAGTTGAGGTCTAATAAAACATCAGAGCTATGCTTTTAAAAATAAATTCACTGGGGTATGAAATATTGTAAAACTTGAATTTATGTAGCTAAGAAAATTTGAAAGTGTAAGACATGTCTAACACATTAGTTGGCTGTTGGAACTGTTGGTAATTTCTTTGAGTGCAGTAATTTTAGTGGAATTCCTGTGTGTGGTCAATGACCTTGCAGAAACAGGAATAAATGTGGCTGTGACTTGAATTTCTAGCAGTACCAAAATATAATGAAAAACTAAGGACCGCAGCCACAAAGCAGAGCAGTAGGGATGCTGATAAATTGATTTTTACTTAATACAGCAATGAGTTGGCAGGCTGATAAGTAGGTCTGGTACTGCTGATGCAGAACTGCCCATGGAGAACTAATGAACAAGAGTAAAATGTTTTAATGCGTGTCTTTCTGTAATATGGAAGATATTGTCATGCTATAGGGTTCAGTAGAATGCTAGCTATTTTTAAGCATTGTTGGATGCTAATTTTAAAAAGGTGTTTTGCAGATTAATTGTCTGCATACTGATTAGTCTTCATATGAGGAAAAAAGTAGCACCTGTTGCCACTGAATAAAAGGATCCTGCAATAACATAGTGTTCAAATTAAGAAAATTACTGGCTTAAAAATCTGTTGGAGTAGTAAAAAGAATTGGCAAATCTATGAAGTAAAATAAAACTTAGGGCTAGAATTCATTTTTGTAATAGCTATGTGTAGGTATTGAGAGATATTCATAGAGTCATAGAATCATTTAGGTCAGAAAAGACCTTTAAGATCATCGAGTCCAACCATCAATGCAGCACCACCATGCTCACTAAACCATGTCCTGAAGTGCCACATTTATTTTGGGGGTTTTGCGTTCAATATTCAGATAATGATAGGTGCATTCACTTGTGGGATGCACATCATTGTATTATCAATACCAATACATGTCTAGTGTTGTAAAGAAATTCTTCTCCATTTTACATGCCTTGCTTGTTTGTGCTCCCTGTAAGCTTTTTGAAGCCTTTGCTTTAGGATGAGCGCTGGCTCTGGATGGGTGCTGTGTGCCTGGAAGGTGTCGTGTCCCAAGAAGGGAAGCTGTTGATCCAGGCTGGTTGTTCTGCTCTTTAGGGGCTGGCTGTGTGCTGAACCCCGAGTGTGAGGGACACACCTGTGTTCGCAGGGCAGGCTGGGTGCTGGAAGAGCTTCAGTAACTTAGGGGTAAGGAGGAAGTACAGTGGTCACAGGAAAAAAGATTGTTTACCAGGAGGAGAGAAAAAGTTTGGCAAGTGTTGAAGGCACAGAGTGGTCGCAATTGCAGTGATGCTTGTGTGTGTAAAAAGGTTGAAACCCACTGTCAAAACAGCACCTGCAAGCAAGGCTGTATCTTGCAGTAAGCACTTGGGATGAAACCCCTGGCTTGGCCTGAGTCTTATTTTTATTTACCCTCCGAAGTTGGCTGCGCTTCTGTGGCTGAGAAAGGAATGCTTAATCTCCTTTCCCTGGAGAGCAAATGGAACATAATGTCAGAGCATGCTTGAACTTGTCCCCCTATTAGCTATGCTACAAGCTGTCTTATCACTTGAATAGCCACACTGTAAATGTACTTTTTAAAGACTTATTTGCAGGGTGAACAGGTCCTCTTCATTCCCACATGTGTATTAGACATGTATATTTGTCCAGTGATGCCTTACATTATAATTAGAGTACAACTGATTTTGGCCTGGGAGTGGTATGCCAAGTGTGAGCTATCAGTGACATCTTTACTGCTGTTTTGGAAATACCTGTAAAGGAGAGGTATGAAACTACTGGCAGAACTGTTCATGTATAAAGAAAAGGAGCTGGAGATCAAGAAAACAAAAGAAATATGCACGTGAATTTCACTGGACTCTTTCTCTTGGTCTGCTGTATCTCATTAGATGTTGAAGCTTCTCCTTGGAGTAGCACAACTGTAAATTAAATTAATTCTTAATATTTTTTTAAATTTAATCTCATTTTTTGGGGGGTACATAATATCTATAGAAGAGCTGGCTGCTTGGCATTGCTGGAATTCTTCCTAAAGAGTTAGGTCTCTGAGTAGAAATGGAATTCTTTGAAAGTTTGGGTTAGTTTTTGTGGGAAAGATGTGTATTATGTGGGGGGGGATGCTGTTTGGTTTTGTTAGGAGTCTGATTAAAGAAGCCTTTGTGTGTCTTCTGGTTTTACTCATTCAGCTAAGGCCTTAGTGTGTGCCATAAACATTCTCAGGATCCTGGATCAAACCGGAAAGAAAAATTAGCTGCTTTGCATGTTCAAACACAAAAAAAAAATTTAAAAAATCAGGAAATTATGGAGAGTAGAATACAGAGAAAACATTTTCAAATATATATTTCTAGATTTTACATGGATATCTTTCTGCCTTAGTACTTAACTATTGCTACTACTAAAGGAAGGTAACACGTGGTAGCTACGATGGCAGTTGTTTTAGGAAGCATGTATTTTTGTGAGTTCACATTTTCATTTCCCTGTTTAACCATTACTACTACTCCATACAATAAAAAAGGAATTAATTTCATATATTGATGTGTTGTTAGAGATATTAGAAAGCATTTGTAACTCTTAAATCACTTTTGAAATTGTCATCCGGTGGTAGTCAGGGAACTTTTAATCCCCCTTCTTTGCCTCCTACATTGTCAAATGTGCTTTAAAAGCTTTTTAAAATACAAATTTCTATTTCTATTTAAGCAATTAAACCCAGAATGAATGATCTGTTTTATAAAAGAGCAGCATCCTTAAACTGTGATTGATAAATAGTGTATGTTACTGTTAGTTCCTAGTGGCAATGTTGTTTTACTCAAATACTTGTATTTATGTTCTTTTCTGGAATCAAGTCTTTTTTTAATTAGAGATGGAGGCCATTGTTCTCACAGGTCTTTTTTTAACATCAGATTCAAAATAAAACCTGAAATATGTGTATTTTTGTGATTTATTTCACTTAATGGCATGCTTAATTTTCATAGGAGATGCAAGGCTTTTATACAAGGACTTATACATAAATGCAAGCATATGAGTAGTGAGAGGTTTTTTCTTACAATTTGACTTTTGCAACTTTTGTTATGAGTACAGTGAACAAGATATAAATAGATTTCTCAGGGAAGAGCTTTGCAGCTACACAGGTTAAACTCTGTAGTCCCTCATTGTATCTGTGCATAATCACTTTGATTTCTTCCTTTGTGTTGTCACACTTACCTTTTTCTTTCACTCATACTATTCAGTTTAAAAGATGCGTTTAGTAATCTCCATCAGCCTGTCACACATACAAATGCTTGTTTAAATTGCCCTTTTGGTGTCCAATGGAGTGGAACAGAATCCAGATGTAGAGGCAGAATACAGTTGAATGGCTAAAAGTATAATTTATTCAGTTTTAGTTTATGTATCTCAATAGAGAGAGAAATTTTGGTCTTTACATTAACTTATTTTTCAACATGTATTTCTTTTTGTAACTATGCCTGCATCAATGTAGATGTTGGATATGTTTCTCTGTTCCCAAGTATGTGGTTATTTATATGCATGTATGCTTTCGCTTTACTCTTTAAGGCATGCGAGATCAAGAAACTATGTTTCAGAATCAGAAGTGTGCAAACTGGAATCCGTACCCTTGGATTTTGGCGATTATCATCCGCTAAAACCTATTACAGTGAGTTTCTTTTTGTGCTTTTGGAAAATGAATGTGAATTAAAACTGATTGTGTTCCTCTTCTTCCTTCCACTCCTTTAAAATTAAAAAAGCTTTGAAGTTGCTGGTGGTACTAGTGAATTTGGTTTCTGTGTTAGTGGCCTGTTATTTTAGAGGCATCAAGGTTTATTCTGTTGCTTGGCCTTTACAGAAATTTGCTGGTGCTGTTATGTGTCAAAAACAGTCTCCTTCTGACTAATATACCATTTCAACTTGTGGTTTTTCTTGGTTGCATTAAATGCTGAATAATGGATAAGTTTAAAATCAAGTTTTTGCATTACAAATAACCTGCATAATTGCTTGATGTAAGATTTGGTTTTGGGTTAACTTCCAGTCAGCTGTATGCTTTAAAACATTTATAATTTCTTTAATGGTTGAGAGGCTTTTAAAAATGTTGTACAAAAAATTCCAGCTTCAAAGAGATGATAGTCATACACTAATTAATGATAAATGGACAGCAGCTTCTACTCAGGAAGGTCAGTAGGGAGATAAGATGGAGACCTTAGGAGTGGATTTGACATTTCAGGCTTGAGTGTGGTACAAGAAAAGTAAAGATGAGACTGGCAGAGGACATCAAATAGCAAGAAAGGTTGGAGGAGAAGGAGAAAAACAATAAAATAAATAGAGGGGTACTAGAAAGCAGTTTAGAATGGTTGTTCTTACAGTTCTTTAGACACAGAATTGGAAGGAAGAAGAAAAAAGTAATGGAAATGCTAGTGTAGAGTGCCTCCAGATTCAGGGGAAAAAGAGGTGCTTCAATTTAAATGCTAATGCTGATTCTAAAGAATTTCTTTTAGGTGGGTCCTTGCTTTCATTGCAGCAGCGCAATTTATGTAGTACATATTTTGATGATTTATTACAGAAAATAGGGGGAAGAGAGTCTTTTTGTTTAAAAGTTTTGAATTTTTCTTTCAGGTTACTGAATCCAAGACCAAGAAAATGAACCGGAAAGGAAGTACTTCTTCTACCTCCTCTTCTTCTTCTAGTTCTGTGATGGATCCATTGAGCAGTGTATTGGACGGTACCGATCCATTGTCTTTATTTGCAGCAGCTGCAGATCCTGTGACAACTACTGCTACCATGGTAACGCTGGAGGGCACTTATCTCAACTAAATAAAATAAAAACAAAACCAAACCCACAAAGCCAACCATGGATAAAATAATTTGTCTCACCAATTTGAAGGTTAATGCACATAGAAAATGTACTGTATTAGTAGAAGAAAGTATTCTTTTTTATTTACCTGCTTTATGTTGACATTTATTTAAATATGGAATTTTTTTTTTAATATTGTTACTTTTTGGATCAGTAAGCACTTGAAACATTAAGCTGACTTTTATCAGCCTTCGGGGTTTTTTTTCCCCCCTCCAGATTTGTATTTAACATTTGCATTCATACTCCTCACAGGATAGTACACGAAAGAAACGGGATAAAGATGACAGCTCAGCAGTAGGAAGTGACTTTGAACCATGGTCAAGCAAACGCGGTGAAATCCTTGCTAGGTACACAACAACAGAGAAGCTCTCTATTGTAAGTGGCAGCTTCTCCAGTTTTATATATTTGTACTAGACCTTTAATGGATTTTGGATGTTGCTGTTTTGTAATTATTTGATGAGTAAATACTGGCCCTGTAAATTTCAGTTTTAATATTGTAGAAAACTGTACCACAAGCTCTTCATGTATAATGATTGTTTTGGAGTCCAGAAGTCTGTTGATGCTTAGAAGCCATCACTTTGTCTTTTTGTAACAATACAAATAACTGCTGGTCTTATGTCTACTTCTAAATGATTAGAGGCTTAATTAGCACTGTAATTATCCTGTGCATTCTTGGAATGCTAGTGAGTACGTGTTTTCTAAAAGTCTGCTTCTTCTGTTTCTTCACAGAATCTGTACATGGGATCTGAAAAAGGTAAGCAGTTCCTTTATATGTAACATTAACAGTTTTTGTTTGAGGTAGGTTGCAGTGATAGATTTGTGGCAAAGAATGGTTGAAAGATGATTTCCTCTCCTTGCCCCATTCTGACATATGGTTGGGTCTATAGGGTTTTTGTGAAGAAGACTTCTGCTGGATTTTTACTTAAAATAATTATTGAAAATCACCCAACCACCTTGTCTTGTATGCCTTATGGGCTAATGAATTTGTGATTATGTGTTGTGGAAGGAAATGGTATTCGCTGCCTTCCACTGTAGTTTTAAACTTTCTGCCACTTAAAGTGAGCAATGATATCTTGAGAATCATGTTTATCAACTCTTCTGCTTGCTGGAAGGGAAAGCAAACAAGTCCCTTGGGAACTTGTTCAGTTATTCTCTTTATATGAAAGTGAAATGATTTCAGCTATATGCTGAGTGTTCAAAAAAGAACCAGATGTTAAATATTTTATCGTGTTTTCTAGCAAAGCAAATCCAGGCTTAAGTAGTCATAGCTGATTGCATAGTAAATCAGAATTTTTATATATGAGTAAACATGCATCATTTCAGCTTCTGCAAAAAAAAAAAAAAAGATACTTTTTTGGAATGAGGTTGGCCAAACACTGGAACAGGATGCCCAGAGGGTGTGAAAAATCTATCTGTGCAACCTGTTAAAACTTCAAAATTGGACCTGCTTTGAGGAGGGGAGTTGGACACAGACCTCCATAGGGCTTTTCTAACCTAAATTATCCTATGGTCTATCCAGTGGTTCTTTCCTTGCCAGCAAAACTTGCAAGAAAATCCATTTATATTCAGTTTTGCTTACTTGTCATTCCCTGTTCAAAGTGAATGAACTGTAGATATGTTTAAATGCGTCTCTTCAGGAATAGCCACCAAATGGATCACATTACTTGTTTTCTGTCGGGTTTGTTTCCCTTTAGAAATCCAAGTGTTTAAATGTTAAAGAAACTCAAACATATAATTCTTTATAGGAAAAGCTACAACTACTGGCTCAGCAGTTTCTGAAAAAGTGAGGACAAGGTTAGAAGAACTGGATGATCTGGAAGAGGTGAGAAAGTTCTCTGATCCAAATACTTCACCATTTAAAAAGTGAAATAAATTTGTGAAATAAAAATCTTTTATGAAACCTTTTAAGAAGGTCCTGATTCTGCATGTGCTTATGCAATATTTAGACAAATATGTAGTTTCCATGGGACTTCTAGTAATTTCAGTCCTTACTTTTACAGAATTCAGGCAGAATCATATTTTTGTATCACTAGAAATTGTGATTGAAAAATTCACCTGATCTACCAGTGTTGATTTACATTGGTACTGTGTATGGTCTGCAGCTGCTGTAAGACTTCAGGGAGCCTAATAGTCTTAACATCTGATAATTTTGTTTGCCCCTGTTGCAGAAGCTGCATACTGTCTACCTGAGCTTAAGGTTACATTTATGTGCGTGATAAAAACACTAAGTACTCAGGTTATTTCTCAAACTGCAGTATTTTACTGTTCAAAGATGAAGTGTTCCATAACTTACTTTCCTACACCTGAATCTGTGGGGTACTTCTAGAATTGTTTTGAGTAATGTTGTTTTGAAACATCTGCATCTTAACTAAGTTCAGATTGCCTGTTGCCCGAGTCAGCACAGTTCTAATAGTTGCATATCACAAATAAAGGATTGGATTCTTTTAGTAGAAAAATAAAGTACCCTTTACCATAAGTAAATATGTAACCTTGTGTGAAACTAATTGCATTTGTATTTTATCTCTTTACCTGTGATTGTTTTTACTGATGATTGTTTCTAGACTCATATATCATGAAATCTGTTCTGTAATGCAGCTTAATAAACTCCTCAAAACTAGTCCTGAAGGTAGTTTTTAATGTCACTCATACTTCTACTGAAGGCTCTTCCAGAACCACCCTTTGATTTTTCTAACTGCGTTTGTAGTCACATTGTTCCTGTGTCAGTTTGATTCTAAAGGTTAAACAATTATTTCCGCTTCCCGTGTTTCACTAGTTTATTTTTGCTATGTAATGTTTTTGTAAGGTAATATCTTCTGGAAAAAAGATCTCAGGAGTGTTCCAGTACTGAGCATGAAATGAAGATAGTTTTATTTTCTTACTGAAGGTGAAGCCAGATTTTTCTTGCTGTCAACAAATTTCTTAGGACTTTGCTGGCAAAACTTTTCATTTCTCTCTGATACTACTTCTGCATAGGTAATATGCTTATGTATAGTGTTAGTGTCTTAATTACACCGCAAGTACAATACCACTGAAATAGTCCAGCATTTCTGATCTCTCAGACAATGTTGGGTACCAGCATGTATGTCTCTTGAAAACCAAAGCAGTTGTGATGCACTCCTGTGCCAAACACCTGCAGTATTGATGCTGCAAAGGTAAGAAGTGAAAATTAGGTAATTCTTTAATAAGTTTTTTGGGTTCCCCCTCACTGATGTTTTGGCTCTGTAATAACGGCACTCTCCTTCCTTCCCTCCCTCTCTTACTAAGTAGACTTGTGTTTTCTTGCCAGGGGTCACAGAAAGAGCTGTTGAATTTGACTCAACAGGATTACATGAACAGAATTGAAGAACTAAACCAGTCTTTGAAGGATGCTTGGTCATCTGATCAGAAAGTAAAAGCTCTGAAAATAGTAATCCAGGTCAGTTTTACATTTTTGCTGTGTACAGAACTGGTGAATTTGGTGGTATGGCTTGTCTGATTTCTTTCTTGGGGAAAAAAAGGGGTTTTGTTATTTTTCTACTATTTTCTTCTGTTCTTCACTGAAACTCATTTCTTTCAGAGTTTCATGACTTCTGAGAAAAGTTGGATTTTCAACTTTGTTATTTATATTGATTTTGACTAGGGTATGTGGGATGGATTTCTCATTAAAGAGAGTGTCCAAATGACAGATGTGGAAATTTTACCTGATTAGGGATAATTAGAAAGAATAGCATGTAGTGGAATCAGCTCTTTCTAGGACATATGATTCCTGTCCTCTCCTCTTCCCTATCTACCCTCTTGCACCCCATCCCAAATAATACCAGAATGGCTTTTTGAACATCCATGTATTCCTCATCCAGATTTACAAAGGCAATTGAATAATCTGATTTAGCACCCTAACAAAGTACAGAAAACAACTCCAGATTTTTTAAGTGTTTGGGTTTTTTGGTTTTGGGGGTTGGTTTTTTTGTTTTTTTTTTTTTAAAACTTCTCCACACTCATCCCCTGGCTCATTTGGGGTGATGGGCTGTGAGTGGGGCAGGGGGGAATAGGACAATTAAATGCTCTTTTGTTTGGCTTGGCCTTTAAAAAAAGGCCAGAGGCAGAGTGCATCAGAGGACAGAGGAGATAATGACATCGTTAAAAGCTGTAAAACTGATGTAATGCTAATAGTCATCAAGCAGGGTTATATAAAGTCAGGATATTTTTTTTTTCTCATGCTGGATACTCTTGTGAAAACTGTTTGCAGTAATTTGAGCTTAAATTGTGGTAAAGACAATAAAGGAAATAAAACATAAATGAAGTGAGATCAGAAAATTTTGTGACCTAGGGTGACTAATGGTCTATTGTAATACCATGAAATCAGTGCTATTATTCTTTAAAAAAAAGAAATCTGTATATAGCTTTGTGAAGTGTGAATATCTTAGTGAAAGAGAATACAATATTAGAAGTCTGGAGGAGGAGAAAAGGGACATGGTCATACTGTATTTACTGGGCATTAATAAGTATATATACAGTGTCTGACATGCAGTGATAATCTACATGTTAATACTTTCATATAGTCTTTTACAAATGGTTTCACAAACAATTTTGGAATAATGTAGTTTTTAAGATGGGATTTGGTGCTTGCTTTTAGGAAAGTAGGATCAAAATTGCTTATGTTTTTATCTCTTAAAGTGTTGTCTCTGTATTGTTCACTTTGCACTTGAACTTTGTGCTGCAGATGCTCATCATTAATTGGAAGGCTGGGTAAGAATAAAATAGGTGTTTGGGTATTTAACATAAATACAAAAATATTTCATAAAGGAGACTGTAAGTAATTAATAAGTAATTCTATGCTTATAAAGCAGGATAGGGTAGAAACCTACCCGAACTTTCCTTGCTGTGGTTCTTCCTACTAAATAACATAATTTTAAGATTGTTCTCTTAAAGAACTAAGCAATTTTCCTGACATCAAGCTGTGGTTATATATGTAGTTTATCATTATTAGTATCACATACTGATTAGTCTGCAACAGGAGGAGTAAGTTTGGCCTTTTTTGGGTTGTTATTTTCAGAATTGTATACTGGGCTGGAAAAAGCAATTTTAATTTGAGTGCCAGAATTGCCTTTCATTTGGACACAAGATTCTTCATTTGGACATTGGAGATGGAGCCTTCATTCTCTGTATGAGTTTAACAGAGCTTGAAGTGCAGCAAGAATTCTGGTTATTAAGGCAGGATCTGAATTTATAACGTGAATTCCTCAAGTGCCTTTTTATAAGATACTTTATTTGTCAGGATGGAATAAGCTAAGCTACTTAGAGTAAGCTGAAGTAAGTTGATTACGTATGTGAGCTCTAAGAAAAGTGGTAAGTAAGTGTTTATGGTGTGTGTAGGTCCTAAACAGCTACTGAATTATCTTTCTTTGAAGGTGACTGACTTACTACGCAGTAGGGTAGATTCTGCTTTGGTTGTAAGATGTGAGTGCTCTCACCTGCCTTTTTGTTGGACTCCTAAGTTCCTCCCCAAAGAATAAAGCAAAAAGACTTAAGTGTGCCCCTTGTTTAGGCATGTTCAAATGTTACAATTTTCTTGTTTAAACAAAGCAGTCCTGTGGGATATTGGATTGCTTCCTGGATTTTTTTTAATGTAATGAAAACTTGGAACTTTATTTATTCCATTGAGATTGAAGAATTGTGTCCTTCTGAAGGAGAGAGAAAGGACAGAGATACCAGAGAATACTGTACTTGTCAGGTCAGAGACCTGAGAAGACTCATGGTCAAAGGCTGTGTTTGGCTCACGTAGGTAGGAGGTGGCCTTCTCTCCCCAGTCAGTCATATGCCTATTTCCTTCAGGTGGAAGTTGATTCTTTGTGCCAAAGTTTTTGACTGCAGTTTAGTCTGCAGTCTTTGCACCATCTTGGAAAACTAATTATAGCTTAATTAAATATCTTTGAAATATCTTTGTTCCTCACTGTATATTTTGAATTAATATCATAAATGGCTCCTACCTGGACTTGCATTCAATGATACTAGAAAGATGTTGGCTACTATGTTTTCAAATGTGAGTTTGCAGCCGCCATCATTATAGTCCAACTGTCACAATCATGTTGGGTGTCTATGGGTGGTGATTGACTACAGATTCCTTCCTGCAACTGACTGTGGACCTGCTGGCCTGTTTCCAGAATGCTTGAACTGGTTATGTGAGCCGCAAAGATGTGTTGAAAGGGTCATTTACTAAACTTTTAAAATTGTTTCTTAACAATTCTTAAAATTTTGTGGTTTATCTGGATGTTTAGAGAGATGGTGAGAAGCTGAAAAATGCCCTTAAAAAAAGTTGTTTTAGAAAGTAATGCCTTTTTATGCTTCTGGGAGAGAATTTGTCTTGCTGAACAAAGGCACAGATCTGCATGGCCAGTTGAAATTTTGCATTGTAGATGAACTTGTATAAAGGAAAAACAGATCTGTGACTAGCTCTGCTAGAAATGAAGAATAACCTGAAAAATACAAAGAGTATCATGATGTGTTATGTTAGGTGTTCTTGTGCTTCTTGCTGCATAGTTGTTCATGTTGGTTCTTTCCATCTGTTCCAGCCTGTCTGGAGTAAAAACACTAACTTGCATTGTCCTCTAAAAATGTTTCTTTGTTTTTTGTTCTTTTTTTCCTTCTAGTGTTCTAAGCTTCTTTCAGACACAACAGTAATCCAGTTTTATCCAAGTAAATTTGTTTTAATTACAGATATCCTTGATACTTTTGGTAAGTACCTAATGCACCAGACTTGCTACAGAGTTGTTAATAAGCTGAAAATATTTTTTTGTAATGTTAGAAAACATCAAAGTTATCTGAAAAGTGCTGAAATGGCTCTTAGTTTTAACATCAAACTTTTCCAACATAAACATTTGGACACCAGTGATATGAACACGGTATATAATTGTTCAAAAACTCATATGAATGAAGTCTTTAAAATAAAAAAAATTAATTTTGTAGTTCTGTGCTTTATGTATGAGTGAATATCTAGAACAAAACCTTGGGAAAAATAATGATCTTTGCAGTTTGAAATTTAAAACACACTGTCATTATTATGAGAATATTTTGGTTTTGGCAGCCTCTTGACTCAGTATTTAATTTTATTTATATTTGAAGAATAGAAGTCAAAGTTTTCTTTAGCTGAAGAGGGACTATGAAGTGATCAAAATGTTGTTACTGATTTTTTTTATTCTATTTTAATGATTTTTCAATGATCTTTTAAGTAAAAATGTCATCCCCTTCATACAATGTCTTTGTTTTTCTCCCTTGTTATGGAAAAGATTTTTGATGGCATTCAAAGTTGAAGGGTATTTTGGTGTTTAGCAGGATATGCTATGACATAGATCCAGTTGTTTTTTCAGGTCTTCCTTCCTCTTTGTGCTCTTTCCTACTTACTGAAAGTTGCTGAAGATAACGTAATATCCAAACGCAGCAAAGGCAGGACACCAGCTGTCCTTTCCTGGCCTGGGAGAAATCTGACCTTCGTGCTATCTCTGCACTTCAGGGAGGCAGATAAACTTTTTTGTAGTGTGTGAAGTGTGAAATTCCGACTTAACATTTCAGGGTCACTAGAGGGCAGCAGAATGTTAGTGTTCTAGGATGTTTTTCCCAACTAATTTCAACGTATGTTGGAGAGGGAACTTTTTGTATTAACATTTTGTGGTTTACAGTTTGTTAGTTTGTTATGAACGATTTTTTTTTTTCCTAAACAGGTAAGCTAGTGTATGAAAGAATTCTGTCAATGTGCGTGGACAGTCGTGTCTCTTTGCCAGGTAACTTTGCATTTGTTCCTACTGTGCTTCTGGAAAAAATCATGTCTGAACTAACTTGAGAAAGGTTAAACAGGACCCATGCTATTGTATCTCCTATGCAAAAAGTTCTGATTTGAATCTAGTAATTTTTAGTTTTTAACAGAGTAAAAATCCATTGCTTACAGCTTCCATCATTCACGGTGTTTATGCTAATTTATGTTTTAACTGTGAAGAATATACCTAAGGTATAATAAAATGTGCTTGTGACTTTGATGTTACTAAATGTAAACCAAGTCTCCCTGACACTTGAAATGACAAAGAATGATATGTAAGTAGAGGGAGAATTAAAGATGAATGTCCAGATTAGGTGAAGGAAGACTTTTTTTTCCTTAGCATATGATCTTTTTTGCAAGTACTGCATTTTAATAGCTTAAAGCTACTGGTACAAATTTAACAAAGCTGAGAGTTTCAATTTTTGGTAAATGGATGTTTTTGTTGCTACATTGGAAACTTGATAGTTTTGCTTTAATTAGGGAAGAATTTTGGAAGAAACAGCAGGCTGTCTTTGAGTTTGTGATCAGTTTACTATGACAGCATAAACTTTCTGACTTGCCCCCCCCCCCTTTTTTTTTCATTTGAAGTTCCAACACAATGTAAAAGTCTAATTTGACATTTACAGTACAAATGTGTGTGGAAGAACCTCTTTAGGAAGGCACTGAAACATTCCATGGAAACATAGGCATTTCCTTGCAATTTGGAGTGCATTGTCCTTGAAGTAGGAAACCTTCTTACTCTGTAGTTGGCAACAAAACAGTACCATTAGGTTGCAGTTAAATCCACAGAATTTGAGCCAGAAGCTTGAAACCAACAAACACTTAAATTTGAAATGAACTTACAAAAAATACTTGAGATCAATTTGGTTGTTGCAGATTTGACAAACTGTTCTTACAAACATAAGTGAAGGCAGACGGTTCCCGTAGCATTCGCGATGACTGGGCACAGTTACCTCCTTTCTGGAGAGCTGAGCTCACACTGCAGCTATACAGCTGCTGGGAGCATTGCTGGTGGGAACTTCACCAGCAGCTATGAAAGTGGGAGGGAGAAGGGAAATCTATGCTGTGCTTGCTGTCCATGGCAGTGTGAACCCCCAGGGATTTCAGGCCCAATGTCCATGCTCATCCTGTGGGAACCAAGCAAAAAAAGTTGGACAAGGGCTCCTGTAGTCCTGGATGAGAAAGAACATCTTCCTGTACACAGTCAGCATCTAGTGTGTGGCTTCTCTTGTCTCGGAAGCTGGAAACTTTCTTGCTGAGTAGGAGCTTCTCACCTTCTGGGGCAGGGATGGGAGAGCACTGGTATATTAAAGCTGTTTCACAAGGAGTTTATAAGCAGACATTCACAGCAGAAGCTGCTTGTGTTGCTTTTATAGCTGAGAGAAGAGGGACCTATCCTTCCCAACCATCTTACTTCAGACCTGAGTTGATCCCAAGAAGCCTATTTTTGCCTTCTGTTCCAGGTGATTCAGAGAAAGAGGCGGCAGTTAGCCATGCAACTGCGTGCCCACCTGACCAGAGCACTGTCCCCATAACCCATCTGTTCCACCCTGGGGTGGCAGCTTTTTCCTGCTGGCAGCTGACACAAATAGTCCCAGAGCTCATGAGGAGAGAGCTGCGCTTCAGTGTTAGATGTTTAGTGTACAAAAACAAGTGTTCTGTCAGTGTTTAATAATTCCAACTTCTTTCAATATAGCTTTAAATAATATTGTTTTAAAACTATATTAGCCTTTTAAAGTAAAGAACTCAAGGGCTTAAATCTTTTTTTATATGTACGCATTTGTTACAGTTTTATATACGTGTATTTGTTATAGATTCCCCGGGGTTTTTTTTTCACTATATATGCTTTTGGGGGGAGGCAGAGGTTAGATTTCAAAGTAGCAGATCTGAGATTAGCTTTGAGTGCTTGACTTCAGCTTCTGCAATGTTACTTAATGCTAGATGGAAGGTCTAGTTACCTCTTGCTATCTGTGTACTCTGCACGAGAGAGCTGAAAAGCAAACCTATTGCCTGATTTATTATGGTGCGCCTAATTTCTTGTTGAAAGGAAAGAGAATACAATTTTAAACCTAGAATGAAAAGTAACTTGTTTCTGGAAAGAATGTAACTATTTCTGGGTTGTTGGGTTTTTTTCCCAGATAATTTTTCTCCAGAGAGTGTTAATGATACGGCTAAAGAAACTTGCTTGAACTGGTTTTTCAAGATTGCTTCAATCAGAGAACTTATTCCCCGATTGTATCCTTGTCAAATGAGACTCTTTGAGTGTGTCTGCAGGTTTTTCATAGTCTTTTCCAAAAATGAACATGTTTGTTTCAATAATACCTATAGCCCTCTATGTTTATACTAACTCTTTTGTTTGTTTCAGGCTGTATGTTTTGAATTTAATTTTGAGTCATATTTCATAGTAAACAGAATGCTGAATTATTGGCTATGAGCAGCACATCAGTGATAAAGTAGAGTTGATGTGTGAAAACTTTTGAAACAATAAAAATCCTGTAGATAAAACATAAAGATCAACAAAGCGTACTGAGATTAATTACAGAAGGCCTTGAAATAGTTCGTTCAATATGTATTCGGTATACAAATTTGGTTTTGTGTTTTTAAATTGCATGCATCGTAGTTTTCTTCCTTAACTTGACTTCATTTTAGTTACGTGGAAGCAGCAATACTGAAGTGCAATAAGTTCCTATCCAAAACGTAAGAGTAAATGTTAAGCATAGGAAGGAAGTGAATTGACAGGCTTATAAACTAATTTAAGGAGTTACGCATGCAAGTTCTGTGATTAATGGTGGATAGGGTCTCGATAGATCTGAGAAGAAGCAGTACTGAGAGGTTTTGGAGTTTTTAGTGAGAATGCCATAGAAAAATTCAAGGTGAACTGTGATACAATTTGAACTGCAATAGTGCTTGCAGTTTTGGAATATGCATATAATTGTGGCATCAGGAGTTCACAAATTAAAAAACAGTGGCTTCAGATGGCAGAGGGGGGAAGCAAGACTATTGAGATGTGGAATGTGGCAAAAAGAAGGGATAGAAAACTGAAAGGAAAATACTGATGTGTCATATTGCTAGAGACAGTGTTGAAGAAACAATTTAGGAGCAATGAACCATTATCTATTAAAATCTTGGTATAAACTTCATATGTTGCCAAACAGTGTCAGTTCCTGAGCTGAAAATGTTCCTTCACATGTCATTGTCCTTTTTCAGTTATATTTTGAAATGAGCATTGTAAGCCAAATTGCTACTATAGTGACAACTTCATTATCCCTAAAAAGCAGTTCTTTTACTGGAATTGATGGGCCTCATCTCCAGGCACTAGTACAGCTTTGTCAAAAAGAACCTGTGGGAAAATGAGACATAAAAGGACTTCTGCCTTAAGTGGCTGCTTTCTTCACATTGAATTACAGCCCTTCTGTAGCTCTGCTGTTCCTCCAAACTAGCGGAGGAGTTTTTTAGATGTGCTTGTCTTTTACAAACCAAGCATCCAGTCTGGCTATCCGTACTACTCTTAATAGCAAATACTGCAATCTGAATATAGGATATGTGTTACTATACACATAAAATTTTACTTCTGAAATAAAACTTTGTGCTAATAGGCTGCTTCTTTGGTAGATGTTTCCATAACTCACGCTCAAATTGTCAATCCACAAGGCAGCTACTGAAGTTATCTGTAGGTGGTATAATTCTGTTACTGATTGTTAAATCTCATTTTCGTTTCTGAAAAATCTTAACAGGGGGATTTCAGAATGTCTCCCACGGTTAACGTCTATGATTAGAGGAATTGGAGATCCACTGGTTGCAGTCTATGCAAGAGCATACCTTTGCAGGGTAGGCTATCATTTAACACTTCAGACCTGTATCAAAAATTTACTGCAGCTAGCTCTGCCACTAAAGGAAAATTTCTTTTAACTACTGGTTGTATCTGAAGTAGTCAGCAGCCTGTCTCTTCCTTCTAACAAACAAAAAAATAAAATTTCTCTTTTGTTTTAATAATGGGGAATCTTTCTTTAAGTGTTTATAATAAGTAAAAATAATTGTATGTGCTGCTTATGACAGTTTTTCATCTTCAGGTAGGGCAAAATGTTAGGGACCTAAGTGGAAGGAGAGTTTAGACATTCAGACTACATGCTGTTGTCTGATTGCTAGGTGCTGCTTTTCATAGTTAACGTGTGCACTTTCCCTATATTTATCTTCCTCCTCCTACTGCTAGGGAGCATTTGGCAAGCAGAGGGCTGGCAAGCTCCTTGGCAGAGGAGCTGCTTGGTAAAGTGTTCAGATAGTGAGTTTTTGTCTGACTGCGCAGTGTGGCTAAGTTCTTATCCTCAACTATTCCTTACCATTCCTTGTTACCTTAACAGCTCAGCTAAGATAGACTTACCCAAGAAGAAACCCTAAAATGATTCAAAAAGTCATCAGTAGTGGAAAAATATTTGTGAAATACAGTTCTGAAGTAGTGGTGAAGATCTCAACGATAATTGGCAAGTGGTAGGGCTGCTAATTAGCAATACTTGCATGAAATCGGCTGCCATCATGAAATGCAATAAGTTTGCTCAGTGTTGATATATCTGTTATGTTTGAATAAACTGCCCAGTATACTTTTGGTATACTATTCAGGGATGTCTATGTGAATTCCTGTATCTGCAAGTAATCGCTAACCTCTGGTTTACTCTGATACATGAGCTGCTTAGTTTATTTGAATCTTGAAATACAGTAATGCCTGCATTTTTTTCATAGCCTAGTCATTCCTGCTATAGTACAAGGTTTCTGAAGGCTTTTTAGAAAACAGTTTGTATGCACAGTCCACCTTTTACTGCTCCTGATACAGCTAAAAGAGATGCATAATGATAGAGCAATTAGGACTAATAATCTAGTAAAAGTAATTGCAATTATGTAGTAAGGAAGAGCTTAGCATGCTTCCTTTTGTCCACAAAGATGATCGTACCGAATAAATAGTGGAAATTTTCTTGGAGTAAAAAATAACTGTTAAAATCCTGACCTGTTTAAAATAAGAAAACTTACTGGAATGGAAGGCATTTCATCTTCTGTATTCCACCTACTGACACTATATTAATACTTTCACAATTAGGATAATGAAAACAGATTTTTAAAAAGTATAAGTTGTGGAATAGGAAACTTGTAGTATTGATATGAATGATGTCTAAAGCCACAGCATAGGAAAATGTGGGAATAAACACTTGTATGAAACCAAAGAACCAGATCTTTACACAGCAAGGTGATGCATTTCTCTTTATCCGTATGGTTTGAAAGGAAATGATATCCAAAGAAAAGGATTAGATGAGTGGCTTGGGTCTGTGCAAGGTATCTCTGTTTTGTGATGAAGTCAGCTAGAATTGCATATGTTCAGGGATCCTAAAAACTGAGACCCCTGGATTTGTTTGAAGAGAGGAACCTTAAGCTGTTGAGATTGATTTGTGTGTGTGTGTGTTTTTAAGCCTGATCTGTTGCTAACTTCTTACTTCTGCATCTTTCTCTTTTCTTCAGTAATATGCCACATTTTTATTTTTTGATATTTTCATTTGTTACTGAAAACAGTCGTGTATCAGTGTTTCCTTTGCAGTTCCAGCTTTACTACACAGGCCTTGTGTTTGTGCATCACCTTGTTTTATTTATCAATATTGTATCTATATCTACCTATATATTCACATTTTCCTTTGTTGTCCTTGCTTTATTCTGTCCATGGAATAGATACACATGATTTTAAGCAATTTCTGAACTTTTTAAATGTACCTCGCTGTAGGCTCTCTGAATACAATTAACATAGACTGTTGCAGTGCAGGCACTGGGGTAGACATTGTTTTCCTCACTGCTTACAGATACCTGGAGCTGATGTTAGGAGAACCATGTTTAAACACAGCTGTAACTACCTCAAGGTAGTAGTTAGTGGATATGACTGTAAGATCAAGCAAGAAAATAATCAGTCAAAAACATGTGATTCAGTACTGTATGTTGATTTGCTGTGTGTGGCTAGGTGTACTCCTCCAGACAATGCATTTTTGTCTTACAGTTGAAGGAGAATCATAGGTGATAGATGCAGTTAAAAACTTTCTCTTTCTTTTAATACAGGTTGGGATGGAAGTGGCACCACAACTCAAAGAAAACCTTAACAAGAATTTCTTTGACTTTCTTCTAACATTTAAACAAGTAAGCAAATACGGGGTTTATTCACAAAATCGCATAAATACACTGCTTAACCAACTCCTGCATACTTTTAAAAAATCTTTGAAATTCTTAAATCTAGATTTAGGGATGTTCCTGTACCTAGATAAAGTATGGGAAATTTTACATACATTCTGATGAGTTGAAACTGCTCTGTGCAGCATCTTTCCATACTTGAATAATATATGTTATGAGCTTGATATTTTTTTTCCCCAGCATGCAAGGAATGCTTCAGAATATCTGTGTGTCTTTGTGATCTTGTCTGTTGTCGTTTCCATTCATACAGAAACTTTGTCCAGTTTATCATAGCTCCTATTAAATACCTTTTCGCAGCAACTTGTTTGTGTCTTTTATTTCAACAGATTCATGGGGATACAGTTCAGAATCAGCTGGTGGTACAATGTGTGGAAATTCCTTTGTATTTGACTCTATATTCTCCTGCTATAGACTGGATTTTACAGTGTATTGCATACCGTGCTCCTGAAGTAAGTAAGCATGGTAATGCTTGATAATAAAGGAAGTGTGGGGGTGAAGAGTTAATTTTGCCTATTGAAAAAAACCCTCAGTCAGTACTTACATGAGTGTGAAAGCGAGTATAAAGAGCCCAGATACAACTGTCTGTTTCTCTCTTCTATACAGGAAGAATGTTCATTTCCACAAAGCTCGAGTTAGACCACTTTAAATTCATAGGCAGTATTCCTCTTTGTTTCTTGCTGTCCTTTAGCTAGTTTAATCTTTTATTTCCTGACTTCATTAGTTTCTTATGTCATACAGATATAAAAATGATTTGAGTAAACTGCAGCTTTGTAATTGCTTAACATAGTCAACAGGCTATTTTAATCTCAGTCAGTCTGTTTGCATTCTGTGGCAGAGAGCTGGTAATCTTCACCTCTCCTGCCAGAGATAATTGACCTGGCTGGCAAATAGTAATTACTTTGAGAAATGGCATGGCTGAAGGATTGCAAATTTGACTTCCATAAAATGGTGGTTTTGATTAAAATGCCACTGTATCTATTCCAGTAGGTGGTTTTTATGTTGTACTACACCATTGTTTTCTTGTGTTGTAAATACAGGATAAGACAGGATTATTGGAATGTATTGGGTAGGTAATTAAAACAGCTTTTAGTAGACTTCACTACAGTAATTAAAGCCGAATTTATTTGCAGAGTCTCTACTCACTAATTTGAATAAGTAATTCTTCCAGGTTCTGCTTACTGAGATGATGGAGAGATGCAGAAAATTAGGGAACAAGTAAGTATGGCACGATGTAGAAGACATGAGTCTGTAATGAGTACCTGTGAGTCCCTGTAATAAAATTCTCTCTCCCTTTTGAATACACTTTTTGGACGCATAGTATAGCTTTTGTTCTCCCAGTGGCTTACTAAATAATGATTATGAACATCTATTTTCAGAGATGAATTCTAAAATATGTTAAATTACTTGTAGAACAAAAAGTTAATTAATTAACTTGGTTGATGCATTTTGGCTCCTAAGCCAAAGTAAAGGACATGTAATGGGTTCTCCATCAGCCATGTCTCTGATTCCTGGTTGTGCTTCATTTTTCTCTGTTTTCCTCCCGTTCCTTCCCCCTAGCCTCCACTGGCTACAGTCAGCCCATACACACATGTTGCAAGGGAAGTTGTAAAGCAGTTGACACCTTTGGAAGATGGTAATGTTTAGGCGACTGCTTTTTTCAACATTAGAATTAGTATCCCAAATGTCTCCTAGAAGTCTGTGTAGACTAATAACCTTCAGCAAGTAGTTCAGGGAGATAGTCTGAAAGTTTTGGATGTACTTTGAGCTGTGCGAATGCCATTTGGCCTGCTGATGAGCTAATCTCAGTTCATTTTATTGGGTAGGTAGGCTGAGTTCTGTGAAAGTTTTCAGCTACCAATTTTTTTTCTGATGTGCTTTGCACAGTCCATTCTGCAGTGGTTGAGGAACTAAAATATGTTAATCACTTAAATGAGGAATGTCAGCGTTAGCATTCTGTGACTGAGCTAAGGAGTGTGGGGAAAGTGTGATTTTAAAAATGCAATGTGAAGATGCTATTGTATCAGTGTGTAATATGGGTAAAAACAATCCACGTACTCTGCTGTATTCATTGTTTCGTATAGCGTTGATTTGTTTTGTGGAACTTATTTTTAAATCACCTTTTAGCATTTCTCATTGTAAAAATGGGCTAGGTGCCTCCTCATTGTGCTTTTTTGTTCTTTGAAGGAAGGACTAAATGTTGAGTATAGTATGAGGGGGTTTTTAAAAGAAATTTTTTTGGGACACATCTTTTTTTTTTTATTGGGAAGTTAATAATCCAGTTCAGATGATCTATAAAGCATGGCTGTTTTATCTAACAGTGCAGTTCTGTGTTATTATGTCTTCTCGTGGCTGTCAAAATATTACAAAGCAAGAGGCATCAGTATATAAATCTTTAAATAATCTCAGTATGTTCCATGAACTGTGTTGCAACCATCCAAGTGAAAAGTGATAGCTTGCTTCTCTGTATTGCAAAGCATATACCTAGTGAACTGGAAGTACTTGTCTAATGACAAAATGCAAATTCCAGTCAAATTGCAATGGGAACACTAATGCTCAGAAACACAGAGGATGCTGGGCTATTTTAAGTGCTCCATAGAATTTCCCTCAAGGTAAACTGCCCTGTATTCAAACTGTCTGTTTAAGACTAGTGAAGGACACAGTGTTTTATGAGGCAGCTTCTGTGCTAACTCATGGCTGAGTTTGCCCAAAGGAATTGCCTTTTGAATTATACTAGATTTTGCTGCTTAGGTTTGCATATTAGTATCAGTAAAAGTTTAGTATGAGTTTTACAGTAATGCAGTGAGTTCACTCTTCCATTGTTAACTGACTTGATAGTAATACAGATATGGGTCTGAGTGATTAATTGTAAATGTCTAAATATGTCACTGCCAGTTATTATATGATAATGACTGGATTTATTTTAATCCTGACAATGCAGCTGCTAGAAATCTGAGTTTTATAATGCATATATATTTTAATTCAGTGAGAAAAATTTTAATAGAGTCCTGCCAAAGTATACTTCTGAACTGTAGTTAAAAAGAGAGAGTAAGTTTCTAAATGTCAGCTACTCCTGGTTTACTTTGTCTTTCTACTAAACTTATGGTAAAATGATGGCTTCAGAAAAACATGTGTGGAACAAGTATTGTAGAGGCTGCATTACCTTTTACTTGTCTGATGGCTTAATGTTTTCTTATTTTGCTTATGCACTATTAATCCTCATCAATGCAAGCTTATTTGTGAGGGTTTTTTCTTCCTTATCCCCTTTTTTTAAAAATTTAGAATAGCTGCTGGACAGTTCTTAGTCTAAGAAATTCAGATTAATGTAAATGAAGGGGCAACAGAATTCTAGTTGATGTTGAGCTGTATTGATATGTTCATTGTAGTGCTTTGCTGTTGAATTCAGTAATGTCAGCATTCAGAGCGGAGTTTATTGCTGCAAGATCTATGGACTTCATTGGCATGATTAAAGAGTGTGATGAATCGGGATTCCCAAAGGTAACTTTTTGTATGTAATTTGTAACAATTCCTGTTCCTTATCTGGCAGAGTTCTTTATACTCTTAGTTGCCTACATAACTTGCACATCATTTAAATAAAAGGTACTATGATCCAAAAAATATTTCTGCACAGTGTACTTGCTAGAACAGTGTTGGATGGACATGGACCTTCTGCTTTTAATTTAAATTTTCTCATTAACTTTCAGCATCTCCTCTTTCGCTCCTTGGGATTAAACTTGGCATTGGCTGATCCTCCTGAAAATGATCGCCTTCAAATATTAAACGAAGCCTGGAAGGTTATAACAAAGCTGAAGAACCCTCAGGTGAGTTATTGTGTGTTCTGTTTCACTACTGATCTGTGTTTAGGGCAAAATTGTAGCCAGTTGTTCAGTAAGCGTGTGCTTAGTGTGACATCGTTTACCTTTTCTAGATACACACCGTTGCCAGAAAATATGATGCCTGGTATTATCTATATAATCCCTGCTTTTCTGAGCTCTACTTAAGCATAACTTAATTCTGTACAACGTAATTCTACATAAGCAACTTTTGAGGTTTGTCATTGGTGCTAGATCTTTAGGTCTGCATGAATCATACCTCCAGGATTTGATTCTTTTAAGTATATTTTTTTCAAGTGTATTTCTCATGACCTCCTGTAAATATTGGTAATCATAAGACATGTATTTCTAGGATTATATCAACTGTGCTGAAGTGTGGGTGGAGTATACATGCAGACATTTTACGGTATGTGAAAATTACTTTGTTTCCTTTGAAGGTTTTCTGATACAGCCTAAGTGACTATATTAGCAGTTTGGTATTAAAAATGGAAAAGCTATGGCTATTCAATATAAGTGTGTAGGACTTCAGTAGTGAATTAAAAAAAATGTATTTCCTTTCATGAAAGATGAATGGGGACAAAAGATGCAGCTTTGAAGGAGTCTTCACTACTCCCCAGCACTGCCTATTTCTTATCCTTTTATTTTAATGGCAGATGGACCAGTTTAAGTCAGGATTTACTGGAACTATGGCTAAAGTTCCTGGCTTAACTAGAGCTCTGTAGAAAGCTGCTTTGGCAAATGGAAATAAATTATCCAACTGGTTTTCAGTGACTTGATTTATGTTCCAATTTCATTATTGTATTTTGTAACCTCATTTTTCGCTACACAGAATCGAGAGGTCAATACAGTTTTGGCTGATGTTATCAAACACATGACTCCTGATCGAGCATTTGAAGATGCTTACCCACAGGTAAATATTTTGCCAAATCTGTAAAAATCTGATGTGCATTTTCTTAGATGAAATTAATTCTTAAACTTACTGATGTCTCTTAGCACAAAATAATTATTTTTAAACACTGGCTATAATTTGGGAAGCCTTTTGGAACAGTGTATTGCTGTGATTTGTTCCTCCTTTTTTTCCTGCACATCAATATTTCAGTTCAGAGAAATGCTAAACCAGAATGATTTATGTATTTAGAAGTACCAATAGTTAATTCCTACATCAACACTGGTGTCTGCTGAAGAAAATTAGCAATCATGGCAGGCTGTTTAAACAGAAGTAAACCATAAAATAATCCATCTCTACTTGGCATTGTTAAGGCTTCAGTGAATTACTGGGTCCAGTTCTTGGGACTGCATGCCAGGTTAGATATGGATTAGTTGAAGAGGTTCTAAAAGAAGGTTTTTGTGGTTACTTGGAGGGGAGATAAAGTGCCTACAAAAGAAGATTTAACAAACTGGTTTGGGTTTTTTTGTTTGTTTATTTGTTTTTTCTTAGAAATAGAGAGCTGGAGGACACGCAGACTGTAAGTTGGAAAAATCTGCCTAGCTATAAAAAGTAAAGAACAAATAAAGCCTGGGCAGGCTGGTCAGCCTCTGTTCATATGAGTTCTGAAGATCATGATGGAAAAACATCTGTTAGGAAGAGCATAGCTGTAGCTGATTCTGCTTTAGGGAAAGAAATTACACTGGTGAATGCTTGAAGTGTCTTCCAACGAGTTTTCTATGAATAACTAGAGAATAATAATCTCTGGTGTGGATAGTCATAATTTAGCTTGTATTACAATAATTTTCCTCTTTTTTCTTTTCTTTTCCCTTTAGCTGCAGTCAGTTATTCAGAAAGTTATTACCTATATCTACGACTTCTCTATGCTTTTTTCAGTGGTAAGTGATAACTCTGTTTAAGAAATTTTTAAGAACTGTTTTGCACTGTTTCTGCAAGTAAATTTACCTGACTTAGATATTTAGATTGTTTGCAAACTCACATAGCGAGAGGACTTTTTATCAAGTAGGTAGTAAGTGCAGAAACGTTTTGGAAGCTCTCTGCTGCTTACTACTTAAATATTCATTATTCTAATTCAAATTTTATGTACTTTTTTTCCTTAGGCTGTTACTTTCTCTAAGTTTGTTTGTTACTATGGCATAAGTGACAATCAATGGAAGATAAAATACCATTTATTTGAGTGTGTGTTCGTGTAATTGCTGATAGCTGTTTCTATGTTATGTTATATAGTTAACATGCTCTATCATAGGGCTTAAGTTTGGCATTGAAACAAAGTGAAACTTATAGAGGTCAGAGACTGTTTATGAGGTAGCGAAAGAGGAACAAAGATAGCGGGTATCAAAGTACTGAAACCAGTAGAAGAGTAAAAGAGTGAAACTAAGTATTTCAGTATCTTAACAACCTAAACCCTTATCTTTGAAGAAAATTTTAATGTCTTGGAACTTCATAAGTTGCCCTCCAGGGCAACGTGTGAAATTGTTGCTGGTGTGTGGCCTGTTTTCATAATTTTTAATATCCTACCTTTTGTTCCCATAGATGTCTGAATTTGTCATGCTCTTAAGCTATTTCAAGTGTATGATAGCTTTTAAAAAAACCTGCAACATTTAATTCAAACAGTTCTGTGTTTCCTGTTTTATTCTGGATCTCTGCAATCAATAAACTGATACGCCTTTCAGCCATCTGTGCTTTTCCATTTGTTCCACTCTTTCATCAATCAAGATGAATTACTGTCTTCAAAAAAGATTGAAATAATTTTAACTAAAACAGCTATGATTATAAAACTTATCCAAAATATTTATTGTTTTAGTGTGTTGTTTGTAAAACACCTAATTTTACTTGTTTATGTATTTGTAATTTCAGGAGAAATTCTTGCCATTTCTGGATATGTTCCAGAAGGAAAGTGTGAGAGTGGAGGTTTGCAAGTGCATTATGGAATCTTTTATTAAGTAAGTGGAGAATATTGAGATTAAATGCACTTTGGAGGATCTGGGGAATGTCCTGAAAGATTGCTAGAGAAGATGAATCTATATATAGGCCACTTAGCTTGTGAAGGTATTCCAGGCTAGGCTATGGGAAGAAAAATGAAAATTTGTAAATTTTGTCAGAAAGCTGAAATTGAAGTAATCATACTGATGCTGACTTGCTGCGGATTAACAGAATAGTTCTTCTCTGAGCTTTTTAAAATTTATGTTGCCTTAGTTGGTTTATGAAATCTATTTCATATTCCAGCTGATGTGACAGCACAGAACTGTGACCTTGGAATAATAGAGGAAGAGAGAGAGTCTCTTGTTACAAGCTCCATTGTGTAGAAAAATGGGTATTTCCACAGTCGAAAATTAATTTAGAAGACGAGGCTTCATCTTCAAATATTGTAAAAGTCAAACAGTCTTTTCTTTTCAAATAATTAATAGGTTCCTTGAAACTTTTTTTTTTTACTTTCCCTTCAGGTCTTTATATACACTGCTTAGTCCCTCCCCAAGCCTTCGCTTCTCTAGGCTAAACAGTCCCAGCTCTCTTGGCCTTTTCTCATGAGAGATGCTGCAGCCCTTTAATTATCTTAGTGATGCTCCATTGCATGTGGGCCTCTGTACCTAAATGTGACATTTATCCTTCCTGTCTATCAATAACTGAAAAAACTATATTACTTCTTGGTAGATCTAGGATTGCTTTGTTTTGATGTTCTTAGATTGCCTCAATGTATCACGTGTCTAGCTTGTTGTGTCACTTAAGGAGTCAGATTCTGTGGTTCGGCAGTAAAGCTCCATGTATTAAGATAATATTTTTTGACTGACATTTGTTGGAACTGTATGTCTATTAACCATGTGATTTTTGGAGTTCTGTTGGTTAAAAAAATAATATAAAACTTCCGTAGTGTCATACAATGCTGATGATTGGAATTATGCGTTATATTGGTGTTATTCTATTGTTTTTCATTTTGACAGAGCAGGTTTTTTATCACTTTTTCTAAAACATTTTATAGGCATCAGCAGGAATCTACAAAGGATCCTGTTATACTCAATGCTCTTCTGCATATCTGCAAGACAATGCATGATTCTGTGAAGTAAGATTAACTTTGCTTGTTCTAATAACTATCATTTATGCAAAGTTTGGCTGCTTGGTGTACAGTTTTACGTTTCTGAGGCTGTTTGTTTCATGTTGAATTAAGACATGTATCCAATTCGTGTTGAGGGAAGAGCTGTGCAGTGAAGTGGCAGCACGTACCATTTGCTCTTTAATTACTGCTTTATTTTGAATACTGAAGCAGAATTTTAAAAGGAAAGTAGCAATTGTTCTGTAGAGTTTTCTAGTGAAGCAAAGACACTAAACAGTCCAATCTTTTAAAAATGTTTTTGAGAGTGAAACCAATGTAATCTTTAAATTACAGTGAATAATAAACTATTTTTGAGATTTAAGTGAATATGTAGCTATTAAAGCACAGATTGCCATAGTCACTTATACCTTTTTTGGGCCACTTTTTTCAGCTTTTACAAAGGGATGCAAAATCTTTAAAAGGACACCTAGAAGATCTCTAGGAACTTGAGTAGGGGAAGCTAGAGCAGAGGAGAAGCTCTTGAACCATCTGCGTCTTTCCCCTAAATCATCCTCTTCTCTTTTCCCCTTGACTTTGCTGTGGTTGTTCGGGAGCCTCTATGCCTTGTTGCACCCTCACTGTTTGAGCAGCAGTTGTGCAATGTGGAAAATAGTTGTGGTTTGTAGGTAACTAGCAAAAAATCACACAGAAATCTGTGTCGGATTGCAAATAGAGCCAGATCATATTGGTGCAAATTTTAGATCTTAAGAGCAAAAATCAGGTTTTTTTTCTTTCTTCTGGTTTGGGTTGAGTAGAATTGTAAGGGCACCATTTCTTTTGGCACTCTGAACCCAGAGCCTTTTAGTATGGTAGACACTGTAAAGGAACTTGAAACTTTCTCAGCCTTGATATGCCATGAATGCAAGATTCACTGCCAATAAAGGTCAGATTTGGCATGTAATTCCAATTTGTACCACCTCAAATGCTTTATTTTGGGTTAGAGCACCTTATTTGGCTGGATGTTGCACTAAAAGCCACTTCAACCTTTAAATAGAACAATATATTGAAGCTAAAGCAGCTCATTTAAAAAAAAAAAGCAGTTTATGGCAATCCATAGTTGGTGCTTCCTCTGACATTTTGCCAAAACAATTTGATAGTTTACTGGGTTCTTTAAAATCCCTTAAACCATTGTTAGCTTGGTTCTGTTGTGTCATTGCCTATTGGCCAATCATCATAAATTCTAACTACCTTAAAGTAACCCCTGTATCTATTTTTACATCCTGGTTCAGGAAACTCCCAACACATTGTGTAGGGCTCATTGACCCACCGTAACAGCTGTTGGAGCATAACAGCCTTCAGACTGGCAGGGGTCTGATTCAGAATTGAACTGGAAACCTATAACTGACCCGGAGATCTCATTACAAGTCTTCTGAACCATTCAGAGCACATCAGTTGACTCTTTTGATTGGCAATGCACTAATGAGCTAATCATGCTGAGATTTTCTTTCCTCCTTTACTGAATTTGTATAATAAAACTATTGTTCTCTTCCCATCTGGTGTCTGAGCTAGGAGATTGGTAATTGATATACTAAAGGTCAAAGCTGGAGCCAAGGACATAATAGTAAAAGGATTAAATTGTATTAGTTAATTGCAATTTAACTTTTTGTTTATCCATTTTCACTGAAACAGGTTTGACTTACTGGTTTTTCATATGATGTAAATTTGTTTCAAGTCAGATTTGGACTCTTGCTATAGAACAGGTATCTGTGATAATCTTGAAAAGAAACTTTTTACATACCAGTTTAGTTCAGTTCGTACTAAAACATCAGAAAGGCAGCACGGTAACAGCGATGTTAATTATTTTTTAAATTATGTGACAAGGTTAGTAAAAAAAAAACCAACCAAACAACGCTGCCCCTCCCCCCCCGCAAAACCCAAACCAACAAAAACCAAAATACCCCCAACAAAACAAAAAACCCAAACAAAACAATAAACTAATGTTGTTTCTAAAATAAATACATTAACTATTACATATAGTATTTAAAGTGTATTTTAAAAGCTTTTCTCCTTAAATAGGATAACTTTCTTCTACAAATAGATTTACTGATTTCTTTAGGTTTTTATAATCAGTTCCTACTCAAGTTCTCATGTTGTAACATAAGACTGAAGCTGTTTGCTCGCTGTAGTAAAGAATGTAAGCTTAGCTTCTTTTTCGTGATGCCAAAATCTGAGTTTCTGCAAAGTCTAAAGACACTCTTAGCAATTTTAACTTTTTTTTTTTGTACATTTGGAATTTAGTTTGGTGCATGGTTAACTTGGTCATGTTGATATTAAAATTTGTGTTATTGCTTTATAACTGAAATTATGAGCTTAGTGGTCTTAGTATGCAATAAATACTTTATACAGACATAACATTATATAATTATTATGCACCATTTGAACCTTTACAGATAAATAAGATAAGCAATATTCTAAAATTTACCATGTAAATTTTCTCTTACAGTGCACTAACACTTGAGGATGAGAAGAGAATGTTAGCAGCTTTGATAAATGGATTTATAAAAATGGTGAGTGACAATTGTGTGCAACTGTTGGGGTGTACCTTATAGCTTGGATTTTCATGAGATCCCCATGAGAAACAGGTGTCTGTAGATGATTCAGAGACTGTGTCTGACTTGCTTAAGACTGTTGAAAACCCCAACTGGTGTGATTTAGTGAATAAGTATGCATGGGTTAAAGGCATTCTCATACATTGTTGAAGCTGACATGGTGCAATCTTGAGAGTTTAAGTGCACATGTTGTTTATTTAATTGTACTTTTTGCTACTTTTTTAAATCTCATGTAAAACATGGTAAGTGTTTAAAAGTTAAACAGTTAACAATTAAAGTCTTGCCTATTGTAGCATCAGAGAGGTCACTGATTTATGTGAATGAAGTTCCATTACTCGGCTCTAAATGAAACCAATACCAGCTTTAAAAAACACAAAATAAATATAACTTGTATGTTATTCTTATCTCTGTTTATCTTAATTTACAAATAAGATAATTTGTATTATCAAAATAATAGTCCCACAAAAACTCCAGTTGTTTTGCCTTGAAATTAATTTTTAACCTTTCCCTCCCTCTTATCCCAATAAAATCTTTTGTTCTTGTCTGTTATGTTTGAGATGTCAGGTTGTCTTAGGAAGATGGTATCAAGCCTTTTTTTATTCTCTAACCAGGTACTCTTAATTCTTGGCTTTTCTTTCACGTGGTCAGAGCTGACAGGCTTTGTCTCTACTTGTCCTTTTTGTTCTTTGTTAGAATTCTATGAATTTCACTCTAGATGGTTGCTTTCTCTTCCGCTCTAATGATTTGCAATTTAATATGTTTTTAATACAATTTTGCTTTATTAAGCTTTGTATGCAATATAATTTCCTTTAGGAGGATTTCCCGCATTTAATAATATTTGATGTGGCTTTATAATTTTGGTTTGGTGGGGGGGAAATCCCATAGCAGCAAAATGACTGGTTATAAATTTTAAACCAGCTGACGTTAAGATCTGTAGGGGAAACCAGTTGTAGCACTCATCTTTACAGTCAGGCTTTTTTGTGGAAAGTTTTATATTTTTAGAGAAGTTTTTTTGAGACTAGGACTCAAGAATCAGCAGTTGCAAAAATAGAGGAAAGGCAGTTGTCTCTAATGTAAGAAGCAATCCTTCGTTTTCTGGTGCAGTTCCTTTGATCTTTCACTGTATGAATTAAATGATTAAATGTACTTTTTATTTTAATTCTGTAAAAACTTCTTTTGCATGTGGCTTGAGAAATAATAAATAATGCAACATTTACTTCTATTAGAAAGAGAATTCCATTTGAATACAGAAGTGTAGACTGCCTGGAGACTGTTTTCTCTTGCTCGCCTTTTAATTGACAGCTGAGACACTCCAGCTGACAGCAGCTGTTTTTTTTAAAATCTTGAGGATTGAAGTAGGGTGTTCTCACACAAGGGTTGGTCTTTGACTTCTCTTCTTTCCTGCCAGCAAGAAAGGTTGCAGGCTTTTGCCATACTGTATAAGCATATATTTATTAACCAAACTCAAGGGAAACCTGCTTTTCTTGCCTGTGTATCTAGTTAGGAAAATGCTAATTTCTCTTGGAGGCCCTATATAAACTAGAAATTACAGGAATCTGAATACAGATTCATTGATCTGTTTCGATTTCTTCTGATGTTTTTTGTTTTGCCTTTTTAAATATGAACTATACCAAGCCTTCATCCCTGTTCCATAAAGAATCAAGAGTTCTGCTAGTTTTGAAAACACTTCACATATCTAGGATTTAAATTTTGTTTTCTTGATAAATACTTGATCTGTATAGTAGAATATCATGTGGAGCATGGACAAAAAGCCCCCAGTAAAACTTTCAAGTTTCCCTGAAGGTTAAGTATTGGCAAGCAGACAGTTAAAAGGACAGATATTCTCCAGGTGCTATTTAGTTGTTAATGGTAGGGGGTTTTCTTACCAATATATGGGGATTTTGACTTTTGAATATCTATGGTTTGTCTGCATGCAGTTTTATATTTCTTAAAGTTAATGGCCTACAATGGCAAAATCTAGGTTTATTTTTAAATCTTTTATAGGTTTCATTTGGCCGTGACTTTGAACAACAGCTGAGTTTCTATGTTGAAGCCAGGTCAATGTTTTGCAATCTGGAGCCTGTTCTAGTCCAGTTGATTCATGTGAGCTACAGTTTATCTACATTATCTTAATAAGTGGGGATGTATTTGCTGTTGTCCCATTCACTGCCCAGATTATTGGTCTATGTCAAAATAAGCCTGAAGTCTTTTTATCAGGTATTTTAAAAGTAGACTTTGATCTCATATCTCATTTTATCATCCAAAACTCTCTGAAGTTCTTGCCTGACAGGCATGTGTGGTATCACTGCAACAAAGAAAACTGGCTATCTTGCAAGAGATTGCATGTCTAATTAAAAAAATGGCACTTTGCGCATTCAGAATTTCGGTCCTCTCTGCTATAATCCTCCATCTAGGAGAGATTAGACTGTGTCTGGCTGCAGATATAGGCAGAGTCCTGCTGTGATTGGGAAGGTTAATCTCTGTTCTGTATTGAGTCACATGTCAGGTGAGCATTAGCTGCATCTGATTCCTTTACAGCATTATAGCTTCTCTTAAATCCTTTTATTATTTTGTTTTTTGTTTTTTAGTAAGTGTGTTAGCTAGAAATCATGATTTTTACACCAGGGAGGAGGTGATGACAGCACTATAGCTGGCAAGTAAGGGATGATCTAAAGCCTTGAATAAATCAACAAGTCTACCTTCACAAACCTTCAGAATCATATTTTCTTTCAGGAACAGTCACTAAAATTCTCCAAGTAAAAACTAAATAGTATAGTGAGGCACACCATATCAGGGTCCCTTTTGACAGTTTCTGTTCTCTAAATGCATGCAGTAAAGCATACAGTTTGTTATTTGCCACTGACCTACTAAATCTGTGCATTTTTCTTAATGATTTCTTTTGGGTTTTATGTGTAGTCTGTGAACCAGCTAGCAATGGAAACAAGAAAGGTGATGAAAGGAAATCATTCCAGAAAGACTGCTGCGTTTGTCAGGGTAGGTCTGACCCTAATAAACTTTGAGCCTGCCTTCTTAGCAGATAATGCTATCTGCTGCCACCTAAGTTTATAATTTTAGCAAAACCAATATGTTAGTATTTTTGACACTGTAGTCTCATTTTCTGTTGTTACCATTGATCTTTACTCTCTAAAGCCAAATGCTGCCATTTAAGAAAAAAGACACAAAGCATCTAACAGCAACCTTGTGTTTAAAAAAAAGCAACAAGACTGTCTCCAAAGGAAGGTTGAAGGAGATGTGTTTGTGTGAATCCTAGGAAGCTCAGCTTTTCAAATTATATTTAAAAGAAAATACTTAATTTCTATATAACTGCATCACAGAGAGAATGGGAGATAGGGGGAAGAGAATATATTTAAATATCTCTCTGGTAATAGCAGTGTTGATATGCTAAAATCAGTATTTGAATTTCTAATAAAGTGCTTCTTTTGGCTTTAGTGCCTCTGAGTCTATATATTTGGTCAAATGAGCTTTGAACTATGCACAGACTGTGCAAATTGTTTGTATTCCTCTCTTCTCACCTCAAATGTAGCAACTAAGATGTCTTCATCTTCATGTTTTGGGAAGGTGTTTCCATGTGCTGCCATTAATTAATGAGTTTTTGTTCACGGCAGCTGTGCATGATGTCCTGGAGAAAGAATAGCTAGTGTGACACTGGTCAACTTCTGTATGCCTGGGAGCTGCTCACTTCATCTAGGTGTTTGGGCTGTTCCAGTAGGTCTAAAGCTGCAGCATACTGCAGTAGATCTGCTTCCTCCCAAATACACACAATGCCCTGCTTTGACCAGGGATGGTCCCTGAGGACAGGTAGTCGCTTTTCTGGTTAGATTTTGGTCTTGAGTTGCAAGCTGGTCACCTGAGGAGAGAGGAACTCTTTGAGCTAGAGTCATAGAGTAAGTTTTGAGCTAATCTGCTCATAATAACAATCAATAATAATAATAATTAATTATTATTGTTATGATTATTGAAATAATAATGAGAATTTTGAAGTTGCTGATTTTGGACTTCACATAATATTTACTTCTTATTGAAAGTCTTCCCAAAATTGATTTACAGATTCTGATTCCTAATTGTATATAAAATAAGTAATGATTGCTGTAACATGTGAGTTAGGAATTTTCTTCAGTTTCATTTTTTAATTTCCTTTAGGCTTGTGTTGCCTTCTGCTTCATTACAATTCCATCTCTGAGCAGTATCTTCACACGTCTTAATCTGTATCTACACTCCGGACAGGTTGCTCTGGCAAATCAGTGCCTTTCACAAGGTAAGGCACAAATTTGTCTACTTATAGGTGCTCTTACTTCAGAAATATTTCTAGCTGTGAATAATAACTTGGTTGAGATCGTAAGTCATAGAAGTATATTTATGATGTAATTAAGATAAAGCCCTGTTTCAAGCACTGTTACAGTGAAAACATGTCATACTAAAGCAACTCTTGAATTCTAACGCTAATCCTCGTGATCTGAATAACCAAGACAGCTGACTGTAGTTGACATAGTCATGGCTATGAGGTAGGTTGTCCTAAATTACTTAGAAACTATGGAAAGTGTGGAATGTTTTTCTCCTGCATAATTATGCAAGCACTCTAATCACAAACGATGTGCTTTATAATAACTGTGGAAAAAGAAACTAGTTCATCTGTGTAGTAGTTCACAGGCTGACAAAATCCTGCAGTGAGCTAGAAAAGAATTAAAACTTAGATCAATTACCTAAGTCAGAAACTTGCTGTCAAAGCACATGCATGATAAACACTTAGCTAAGAAAATATGCCACTACATCAGAGTGAAACAATGGCGTAATACCAGATAATATGAAAAATGAAAAAGGTGTTTTCTTTTCACATCTGAATTACTGATTGAACCAGGGCCTGAGTACAGTTTTTAGCCATCCTGTTAGCTCAGTCTTAAATAACTGGAAATTCTGACAAAAAGTGATTTGGGAAAAAAATTGGAGCTACTCTGACACCAGAATGAGCATTAAGTCGTATCACCATTTAATATGATCTTGTTCCTGTTCATATCACAAATGGAAGACAGTTACCTGTTCTGAAAGTCTTCTCATACTTTTAACTGTTTGTAGTGTCTTTCTTTTCCTTTTTAAAGTGATGTCATTCTACTTTGTTTAGCAATTTTAATACTGACTTTAAATATCTGCTTTCCAATAGTAAATGCTTTTCCTTTACATGTTTTCAGCTGAGCTGTGAGAGTAATAAATTGGATTACTTTGCAACATCTTTTTTGTGGCTATTAATTCTTTGTTTTAACTCTGTGCTTCTTCGCGAGAGCTTGTTTTCCAAGCTCTGCATTTACCAGTAAGTTCCAACTGCACAAACAAGCTGATTTAGGATGCTGATTAAGACTTTTTAGTACAGGGTGACTGTTGTACTTCTTTGTTTTCAATCTGATGCTGCCCATATAGCAAAGCAGAGGGATTTAGAGTAAAGCTGGCTGTTGTGTCCAAGTATGTTGTGGAAATAAAAGATCTGCAAAGTCTGTTGTTGTGCAATTAGTATTGTGCAGTTTCTTTGTAGATAACAGTTTACCAAAAATGGACTCGCTTTTTCTTCCTATGGTGTTTTGTTTAACTGACCAGGTTATGTTATCCTTTGTATCAATTTTTATTATTCTTGCTGTGTTGCAGTGCATCTCTTGTTGGAAACAAATCCAAAGCAGTTTTTCTATAATATTCGGTCTTTGAGGAATATGCCCTGCCCATGTTGGGACCAACTCTGTGATTTAATAATCTTTCAATCTATACACTGCATTTCCACTATTTTTGTGATCCAAGTCTTCTCTGAGTGAGACTCCTGGGCCCCAAAAATTGTCTGGATTTTTCAGTGTGAGAGTTTATAAATGCGCACAGCTGTTGTTTGACATGTGAACACAGTGCACTCACTAAACAATGAATAGGAACCCTATTCTGAAATCTTTTAAGGTAGCAGGTATATGCAAAGTATTATGAACTCAATCTCTAAAATGCATATTTATTAACCACTCCCTACTGAAGTTTAGACCCACAAGCTAGAGAGAAGAGCATTTGGTCCATCTCAGCTTTTGTTGAAATGAAGCATGTGCAAAAGCCTGTGTTCGGTAACTCGGTTCGTTTACCAAGGTTTTCTTGTTGTACACTTTTTTTGCTTTAGGAAAGCTATTTTGGGCATAATTTGTGTCCAGAAATGTCATTCACATGAATAATTTAGCATGTGTTAACCATTTAGGCAACAGTGACAACAGTTTTGGGACATTTTTTGTGAACTGTCTTTGCATATTCTGATATATTGTAGTTAGACAACGTGTCCTTGAAAGTTACTTTTAACACAGTTTAATCTGTATCTCAACTGAATGCATTTCATGTATATAAGAGGTACTGATTAATTCATAACAGCAAATTTAAATCCAGTCAGTTAACTGAGTTAACTGATGCCAATTAGACACTGATCACCTAAAACCAATGCAGGGCAAAGTGAAGTTTTAAGAGTGTGCAATTAATGACAGCATTAGCCTAGGAAGTGAAATTGTGCCTTGTGTGTAACCTTTATTTCATACTTATTGGAATTAGTTTAATCAGTTTAAAATTGGGAAGAGAAATAAAACTGAAAAGTAATGTACCTGATCTAATAGCTCAGTCATTAGTGGGGCATGCATGTGTGTATGCAGCTTCTCTTTAAAGGTTCTAGCTGTTATTTTTTAGTGAGTTAAATTCTTGGATTTTTCTTAATTGTAAGTTCCTACAGGGAGTCTAGCTATTTCAGTGAGTTGAGTTTTCACTTAAATATGTTACAAAATCAAATTTCACAGGATAGATTTCTGTAGGCAATAGGAAGATTTCTCTGAATCGCCAATTTACCTAACTTGAAAAAGGAGTAAAATTACCTGTTGGGGTAGATAAGGGGAATTTACAAGATTGCTTTTTTATAAAGAGGATGTGTGGGTCATAACAGTAAATAAAGTTTGCTGATCTGAGGATTGCACTGATAAACTACCAACAACTGGAGAGCCACAGCTAATCTGCTTATAACTGGAAGAGGCTGGGTTTTGCCACATTCCCATTCTCAAGGGGCAGCAGCAGTAGTAGACCATTAGTCCTAGTGTGTCACTGTTCCAATTTCCTCTATCAAATCAGAGCCTTGCCTGCTGGGATTCACCACACTGTTAATCAAAGCAACTGTGTGATGCTTGTAATTGTAATTTTTCTTGGAATAGATTTTCTTTAGTACAATTAAATTGGGTCAGAAATGTGAATTTATAGGCTCACAAGAAGTCCAATATTAATATACTGATGAATGTCTGTCCAGGTACTGTGTTCAACATGTATTAAACATGACTATTGTCTCTTTTGTCTCCAGCTCCCAAGAGGTGCTTTAAAGAAAATGAATTTGTAATTAAGTTCAGAACATTTTAGGTGATTTTGTCCTGGATGCATAGTTTGTACCTCTGGAGAGCCTATCAAGAGCCTACCTAGAAAGGAGGATGCTAGATTTTAGAGAGGTGTGCTTTTCATTTTTTTAACTGAGCCACAGAACTCTGCATGCTGCTAGCATAGAATAATAAATTCTAATTGGTCATGCTTTCTGTCATAGGGAATGCTTGGACTAAATTGAGATTAAATGTATGCTCCATTGTGTCACTGTTCTGGATTTTTGAGATATAGGTATTATTTTAATTGCACATATTTCCTTCCCATGGAAATGCTGCTTTTGCCTGTCAAAGAGCAGACAACATGATTTTTTTAATTGTTGGTCACAGCATTCAGCAGGTGGGTAGAGGTGGTGCAACTTTCTGGTAAGGTGTGTTGAGTGGCATTTTTTTTTAAAGGCTGTGAAATCCTTGCCTTGCTTCGGAAGTAACATGCTGAGTGAATAAAGTAATTCAACTGATTCTGTGTGACTAATTTCACTGGGATACTTTCAATCACAAAGCTTTATAAAAATGGAGAGTCTTTGTCCCCCAAATCAGCTGATGCAGATCTTTATTTTTGTTGAGCAAATGCAGATTTTGATTCCGAAGTGTACAGTGCTTCATGTACTTCTAGGTATTTTGTTCTGTTCTTCAAATATAGTTGAAACACAGTTTCACTAGTGGATTGCAAAAGGAGTTTCTTTTTCTACTTCAGAAAATGTTACTTTTCCATAAATGTTCTCTAAATGTGACAGGCTTCAGCCACGCTTTGAAGGAAGTATGGTATGCAACATCTAATAATGTTTTAGTGTATTTTCTCAGTAGCCTTACATAACAATTTTTAGTATTCCTTCCTAATCTCCTAAAATCTTTATAGATCTGAAGAATATAAATAGAGAGAATTTGAGGTAAGGAATTTAGAGGAATAAGAAGCTGAAGAGGTTTTCTCAGTTACAGATTTTGAGACTTCCTGGCTCACGCTTCTCTGGTGAGATCAGTATATGCTGTCTCTGTTAGCTTTTTAAAAACTGTTTTCCTTGAAGGCAGCAAAGTAGATTTGGGAAACTGATGAGATACTGTTTTTCTTACTAGTAATACTAAATGTTGCTTTATTTGAACAAAATTATGACTTGTACTGTTACTTGGGATTTCCACAGCTGGAAACGTCTCCCATTCACTGAGCTTTTTCTTGTTCCTCTACCCCAGCCAATAGCTTTTCCATATAATTTGAGAGACATGACATCTTTATCTCTGTAAGCTTTTCAGACTAGCATTTCATATCAGTTTGTCAGTTCTTCAAGTCTGTCTAGCCCATGACCTGGTTTTGAAAGTGTCTGGTAACATCTACTAAGGGAACATACAGGAAACAATAATGTAGAATGATGCTTCCTAGCTTTCAGCTGCAGGTGGTCTATATACATCCTTCAACAAAGGTTGCATATGGACCATGGTATTTAATAAAATAGATGGACCAATCATTAAGATTTAATTTTTTTAATCAATTTTTGCTTTATGGCCTTTGTAACTTCATGTGACAGTGAGTTCCAGTTACATGCTACTTGGAAATCTACTACTTAGGTATTTATTTCTGTGTGGTTTTCAACTGTTAGCTGAGTGTTTCAGTGCATGCAGCTGATCTACTAGTGATACTGTGAAAAATTAAGTCATTCTTCATTCATTTTCTTCATGCTACCTATGAGAAGATGGAGTTGATAAGTTCCCGAAGAATTTGTGTCAGTATAGTCTCTTCTAAAAAGGAAACAGTTCTATGCCTTAGCACCTTCTTAATCTTTTTATTCTTTTGGAAATGGGAGGATCAGGACTGTCCGTATTCCAGGTACAAATGCACAACAGCGATATAAATGATATAAATGATACGATGACACCTCAGTTTTCCATTGCTGTCCTACTGATTCTTATAATTGCTTTGCCTTGCCTTTTCAACAGCTGTTTAGGATGTCATTTTCAGGAAACCATCCGTAATGACTCCAAAATCTTTCATGATTGTAAATAGCCTATTTAGAGCTTATCTTTCTATAGTTATAGCAAAGGCTGTTTCTTTCCCTGCATGCCTTACTAATATTGCATTTTGTCTGCTGCTTTATTACTCAGAACCATGGCATCCCTTTGCAATGCTTTGTGGTCACGTTTCGGACTAGTCTGTAAACATTGTCACCTCCCAGCTCGTCATAAGGACATGTGTCTCTGCAAAACTTTAAGGAACAACATGGTAGTCGTTTCACTCCACGGTGAAAACTTTTTCTTCCTGCTCCTTTCCTCTTCCACCCCACTCTTTATTAAGTTACGAATCCTCAGGAGGACTTTTCTCCTTATCTTTTGTCGCCTTAGTTGTTCTAAGAGCCTTTTGTATGAGGGAAGTTGTTGAACATTTTTTAACAGTCTGAGTATTTGCATTGGCTGGGTCACTTTTAAACACAAACCTGCTGGTTCTTTGGAAAACTTGAGAGACTTCTGAGGAATGATTTGTCTCTGCAAAAACCATATTCACACTTCAGTGTTGTATCATGTTTTTCCATGTGTCTGGTCATTTGATTTATTTTTTTTTTCCACCTCATTATAATTGAGAGAAACTACAGTATTTAACTATATTATTTCAAAGTTTCCAGTATTACTAATGGAGCTCTCTTTAAAGACTGCTGACGATACTTTACCTCACAGTCTTTAGGGATTACATGGAATTTAGAGAGGCAGGCTGAAATTTGTCATTGGTTTTTTGCTTTATTGCAGGGGGATGTGGGGGAGTGTGTAGAGTATGTTGCATTTACTGATTACAGCACAAGATTAAAACAACTTGTATCCAGTGTCCTTGCTCATACTACATGATCTCCCTGTACAAATTTTCCCTTCCACTTATGCCTCCGTATGCCTTTGGAAGTACTAAGGCCTTGCTAACAATCTATAATCAAGCTATTCCTAAAACTAGCACTAGCAAGCTTCATCCACACAATTACTTTTTCATCTGCAGCTAATTCATAGTATGAATTAGTATGAAATACTATGAATTCAACATAGTACATTCCAGTTCACCAAGCAGCAGCAGAATCATTTTCTTATTTCATCTTTGTTACTTGAAATAATTCTTTGTAGTTGCTGGCCTGGAAGTGATGTGTAGAGGATTTTAAGATGGAGAATGTTCAATAGCTCAAGGGAAAACCACATTTTAACAGTGTGGCAAAACTCTTACAGTGACCCCACCAATGTGAGGAGAAGGAATTCCAAATGTTTGCAATGGTTGGTCGTCAAAACAGTAAGTTGTTAATTTATTTAACAGGGGAAAAAAAAAGGCAACAAAAAACCCCATGCTTGCTTCCTGTGAATTTTTTGCACTGGAGTACAAGGCTTCATTAGATTTCCAACATCTGTCGGATGTGGAAGCAAAATCTTTGGAGTATTAAAATATGCTAGACAGTGTTGTAGGACATGAAGGTGATGTGGAATGCAGAAGACTGCGTATGTATGGTCCCTGGTTTTGTCCTTTGGGTGGACTTAGCTTGTGTAATTGTATCCATGACTAAAAATAGTTTGTGTGGGTATGTCAAACTCACTCCCTTTTGCTCTTTGAAGGTGGACCTAAGGAGCCCATCTCTAATGAATTTGTTCCTCCTTGGTTTTTTGTCTGCCTGAAATCTTAAATTAGTACAGTCTAATTGACTATCGTAGATGTAGCAAATACGATGTAAGCTAAATTTTTGTATGTAGAAAGATCGATATGTAGAATTACATGGAGGTACATACATTTGTGTGTACCTACCATTATGATAACAGCAAAACATTCAACACCGATTTCACTTGCTTTTTCTGTAGGAGAGTATTGCTGGAAGTGCCAACTTGGATATCCAAGACTGTTAGTTTTTGTAGCCAGAAGGTCAGCCTGTATGCTCAGGGGAAAGATTTATAGGATTATGGTCAACTAAAATGAAGGAGCTGCTGTGAAAGGATAAATTTAGTGAAGCATGAAGTATGTCATGTTCGGAGCACTGCACAAGATATTAACAGCAGTCTGAGAGGACTTTATCATGATGATTTGTTGTAATGTGCAGGCTGCTCTCCCCTTATCCAACTTAACAGTGGCTCTCTTTAGAAGCAGTATCATACTTTAGGCAGATAAGAAAACAGCATTCTTGACCAACATCCTTTTTTATCCTGTCAATTCCTGTACCCCCCAACCCTCCTTTTTTTTTTTTTAATCAAGGACTTTTTTTATCCCTTTTTGCCCCCCCTCTTTTTTTAATCAAGGACATAATGTCGGTTTTGACGCATTTTAAGTGGTTCCTTATATGTTTTGGAAGCCAGGAAAAGCAGGTGTATGGTTTTCTCAAAACATCTCTACAGTTATAGCTTTATAAAATGACATTGAAAACATATAGAGAAAGCACTGTTGCATAACCTCATAATTAGCGTAATTCAGAATTAAATACTGATCCTTATTTCATACTTTTTAAGAAAATAGCACATCTGTGACAACCTATTTAGTGAACTTTTTCTCCAAAGTTGGAGCACATGATGCATACTTTGACATCTCTCTACAAGTGAATAGGGTGGTAGTGTTTGGAGGACAGTTAGTTTTCTGCAAAGTCTCTGATAAAACCTTTGCATTAATGTGAATTTATTTTTGCTTCTTATGAAGCACATATACCTTGGATGAATGTGCTTTTAGTGTTCCAACATAAGAATGATTTCGTGGTTAGCACAGATTGGCTGAACTCGTAGCAAAATAAACACATTCTCCTTTGCCAGTACATCTGGGCTACTGAAGTAAAGTATCCATCTCTTTAATAGAAAACGTAACTAACTGCTTTTATGCTCTCTTGCTTTTTTGTCTTGCCTTGCTGTGTTGTGTGGGCGTCTGGGGGAACGAGGCAAGGAAGAAGAACTAAAAGCATGGGCAGGAGCCCCGCAGTCTCTGCATTGTGCCGAGGCAGTGACAGTATGGGGGGGAGTCGCAGGGTGACCTGCAAACACAACCTGCAGCGGTGGCAAGAGGACAGCAGCCCCGTGGAGACGGCAGGGAGGCATCAGCTGCGTGACTGCCGTGGTTAGGGAGGAAAAAGATGGAAGCACAGAGGACCTTGTTGCAGCGAGGGCAGGGCCCGGTGAACCATCTGTGGTGTGGATGGGTCTCTCCTCATTCCCAGCAGCAGTCGCCTACAGAGGAGCTGGGCGTGTTGCTCTTACTGGTAGGTCTAATGGGGGAGCTCAGGTCTCTGAAGGTGCTCAACCAGATGAGAAGGCAGCTCTCATTCACAGCAATGGCAGGAGGTCAAGAAGAGTAAATTGAATCAAATTGCAGTTATTAATAGTGAAGATAAGAGGCTTTGGTTTTGTGCTATGGCAAAAGTTTAGAGGAGAATGTCTAGGACTGTGGTTGCTGGGAAAGCAGGCAGCAAATTAAGGTGAGGTACTTTGCAGCTCTTCTCTTTCATTGCAGATAATGATTGCTGCACAGATCATTCCTGTCCCGTTATTTCATAACTTCAGAAGGCAGGAGTATTCTCTGCACAGACATGGGTACTTTGGTATGCAGACTATTTTCTGAGACACATTTTTTCATTTGTCTGGTCGCATGTTTTCATTATATGGTGATACGGGGCATGCTTTTTTTTTTTCTGCTGAGACAACTGTGGAAGTGACAGCGATTCATTTACTTGTGCTAGAATGAACATCTGCTGCTGCTTTCCTTCCTCTAATAAAGCTTGGAGAAAGATTGCTTACCTTCCTTTGGGTTGGCTGTTGTTTGACATAAATGAAAAACATTCTTTCACCTCAAAATATATGTGCAGAGTAAAAGGAAGATGTTTGACTGAAGGAGTCTGCCTTCTAAGCACTGAAAAGTTCAGAAGGGCTTGAGCGAGCATTCATGTGCTGAAAGGAAATAAGAGTCAGTAGAACTACAGTTTTTCCAAAGCACATGTTACCCTGCTATTCCTCATCAGCTTAAATTAGATATCAGTTGGTACTATATTTAGCAAATTTGCTTGGAGTCTCATGTGCTCAAATGAATTTTTCCAGAGCAAGCTGCACTCCTGGAAATGCCCATGCATGCCTGTCAGCAGTATCTCCATCCCAGCCATGTAACACCTCTTGGCTTTCACCAAGAATTCTCTTCTTCTCTTTGCTAAAATTTGATTTCATGGCCTCAGTCTCTGTTCCTGTAAAATAAAGATACAGTATTAATCTTGAAGGATACTTTGAAGTATATGGCTAAACAACTTGAATGGGATTTGGATACTTGGATATTTTGAAGTGTAGCCAAGAAAGTGCAAAAGAATGTTGCTGTCAAATTTTTTTGTCAACTCTTGGCAAATATAGGAGGTCTTCTAGGGTAAGAGAGAAAATATTTTTGGTTTTAATTTGTGAATATTAACTTAATAAACTGAGGAATAGATGTTCTGGTGTGTTTTCTGTTTTGTTTGTTTGGGTTTTTTTGTAGGATTAGAGACATAATATTTATGAAAAAACTTTTAATAGCTATTTTGCCAAGGCCATAATGGTGGATGGTTTCTCTAATTCCTGTATTGTGATTCTTGGAAGGAATCATTTTACCTAGGTAACCAGGAATACCTCAGGTTCTGGTACTATATTAATATTTTACTTTTAATGACTAAATACTTAAAGAAATGAAGTTATCTATACTTCCTTGTAACCTTAACAATCTTTGGTGAATGAATTCGTAAACAAGATAGCATGATCTTGGCATAAGCATTTCTTTAGATAGCTAAAGTAAATTTTGAATCATGCTGATTTTTTTTTTTTGTATGCAATATATTTGAAACAATGGTGTCCTCTTGTTAAGCAAAGGAGAAGATTCATAATTTCAGAAGTCTCCAGTGATGTGGGAACTTCTTTTGAAAAAAACAGCATCACTTGAATTACCACAGATTTTGACTGCTGAGTCTTGAGTTCCTTTGCAGTTAACCATACGTTCATTTTCTGTAGTCTATTTGAAACAAACTTGAAGCAGTCATTGGATCACAGCCTTGACTGCCATCACAGTTGGAGTGATAATACAGCAACTATATTTTTATTTTGTAGCTGATGCTTTTTTCAAAGCTGCAGTGAGCCTTGTTCCTGAAGTGCCAAAAATGATCAGTGTAGATGGAAAGATGCGACCTTCTGATGCCTTCCTCCTGGAATTCCTTTGTAATTTTTTTTCCACATTATTAGTTGTTCCGGTAAGTTTTGTGTCTATGAATAGCACATAGGCTAGTAGACTACTTTGACTTTCCTATTGAAAAATTTAGAGTAGATTGGGCTTTGGGGGGTGGGAGATTCAGTGGTTAGTTTTCCATGAGCAAGCTGAACTGATTTGATCATTGGCTGCAAAATCACCCACCCCAGTGCAAAACGGGGAGGCAGAACAATTGTTTGGAGGTGGAGGTACAGCATTGCCTCTCTCAGTGGCACCTTGCACTTAGCTGGATTTGGAGTAAAGTGAAATCTTGCCATCATTTAATTGTGTAAACATTATTTACTGTGTTAATAGATCCATGCAGAAAAGTGATATTTTAGCTGAGCACTCATAAAATCTAATACCTGAGGAGGGGAAGAATATAGAGCTCTAGTCTCTATTACTTTCAGTTACTTTTTATAGGTAGCCTAATCTTTTGAGTGAAAACAATAATTAGAAGATGTGTTTTGGCATAACCTTCCTCTTCTGATGAATATTTCACAAAATACTACCATTCTACATCCTTCCAATTTCTAACCAACTGTCAAGTTTAGAGATATATATGTAATTTTCCTTCCTATATTTTCAGCTATAGCTAAAAGATGAGGAAAAATTGTAAATTAATCTGGAAGACCTGAGATAAAACTTATATAGCCAACATAGTTTGTTGATCTTAGAGAAGAAGGACAGGCCTCTGACACTCAAGATTTCACCGCAGTGGAAACCTAACACATGAAGATTTTGCCTCCCTCTGTTAACAGCTCTGGCCCTCTCTGAGAAGATTCTTCTTTCCCAGCAAGGGTTGGCTTAGTATCATGGCATGTTTAATTAAAAAAAAAAAAAAAAAGTTTGAGGCTTATTCATTTGTTCTTGGAGAAAGTAGGTTGTTACTCCTCACTGAAACATTCCTCATGGTTTCCTCCTTCCTTTTTTTTCTTTGACTACATGTTTGGTGAAGCAGCACACAGTATAGCACTGTCCAAATCCTCATAATCAGAGCAGTGGATTCCCCTTTTTCCAGTGCCATGCATGTTCATGTCTCCCAAGCCATGCATGTTCAGCAACGTGGAGGTGCTCTGTTGTTAGAAGGGAAAAGTTAATTACCACTGTGTTGTGTCTTTGCTGTCCACTGACTGCAGAAGACTTTGAAGGAAGGCTATGTCAGAACTGGATGCTGCTCAGAGAAATGACTTGGATCATTAACAGTTGATTGAAGGAGGGAGGTCCAACCTCTCAGATTCAGTAATGAAGAAGAACTTGCAATGAGATACCAGGATTCAGAAATTAGCTTCCATTATTTTTCCCCCTATTTGCTTTATAGGATAGACGATCAGAAGAAAACGTCCCCAGTGGACTGTGATTTGTTTTACGTATATTGGTATCATTGCACCAACTGCCAGCTTGAAATAAGCTGGATGCAGTATTAAAACTGCTTGCAAAAACTTCTAGCTTATGTAAAGCAGACGTCTTTATATTCCTTTCATATTAAAAGATCGTTGGTTGTCTGTAACTTTGACTTCCCAGTGTAGGTGTTCTTCTGAAACTCATATGAGTAATATACTTGTTTCTATAGCTTACTGACATAATTTTAATAAAAAAATCTACCCAGTGTGTTTAATTTTAGACACATAGCTGTTAAGAAGCTGACAATTAATTTTGTATTACTCCGCCAGGACTACAAAACAAAGCATTTGAAAGTTTGTGCAGAATGGCTAGATCAGGTTTATGATTATGGGTCAAATGGGCATTTTATAGAAGGAAACTGGAACAAATTTTTAAAAGGATTTGCAGGAAACATAGTTAAGCAAAGTAGTTGTCAGCTGTAATTATATTGTAATTTTTGCTTTTATAGAGCTAAAAGTGTGACTCTAAACCTCTGAATGACTGCAAATAATCCCATTTGTGTTTTGGGGTTGTTGCGTTGTTCTTTTTAACTTCACTTTTTTTCTTTTTCGCAGGACCATCCAGAACAGGGAGTGTTGTTTCTTGTGCGAGGATTACTAAACGTGATCCAGGATTATACTTGGGAGGATAACAGCGATGACAAAGTCAGGATTTATACTAATGTTTTGCATCTGCTGTCTGCAATGACTCAAGAAGCATACATCTACCATGTAGATAAAGGTAATAAATAAGGGTGGCTCTGGATCCTTGTGTTCCACCGTGCAATTTGTAGTAGTATGTTATCACTGTACCTAGTTAGTGAAGATCAATGGTAGTCAATCTTACAGAATGGATTATTTATCCTGTGTAGGTCTAGATAAGATATTGTAACTTAAAATAATCACAGGAGGTGGCTCCCGAACAGATGTACAGTCTGTTCTTTAAAGTGAATCTGTGCAGAGTGGTTTACTTAGTTTGTTCCTGGTGATGTTGATGCAAACACTTAGAACTTTGAACTTTTCAAGTAAATATTATAACTTTGTACATATGGAGTGTTTTCTTTTAGTCTAAAGTATCAACTTGATTTATACTTATCATTGGTGTTTCATTCACATTTATTAACAATTCCAGTTTTTAGAATGCCTAGTCTTAATTATTTAAATGGATGTATTTGCTGCTTTGAAGGCAGGGTTTCAGTTTTGGAACTTGTGGTGGTAACTTACAAAAATCTTCAGAATAGAAAAAAAATTCTAAAGATTTTGCATTTTATAAAATGGCTGTAGACTTTTTGTAATAATATTTTGATATATTCTAAAATTTGAGTGCCTTTTGATCATAGAGAGGTTACTAAATTAAGGTAGAGTATTGACTGAGTCTTTTAAAGCATACTGGAAAGAGCATAAGGCCAAGCTAGTTTGGCTTTTTCTTTTAGTTGCACAGGGCCTTCACAAAGAGGCAGGCTGGAATATATTCTGCAGTTCTTCTGGTGAATAGTCTGTCAGAGTTACCAAGCATGACAAAATGTCCCTTGCAGTTAGCACAGAAAATAGTTGTCAGTTGAACAACTACTCTATAGTAAATCTGCTGTTCAAATTCTGTAAGGAAACATGGTTTAGCTGCTTTTTCCTTTCACTCCATTTTTTTATATGACCAAAATAGCTGCATAATTCCAAAATAAGAAATCTAAATTAATTAAATTTCAATGGAGAGAAGCATCGAAATATAAATTAGTAATTTTTCCCCTGTAATTGGATGATGGGGTTTTTTTCTGGGTGGACCTTATACCTTAGCTTCTTAAAAGAAGTTTACTTGGCAACAGGGCATCACCTTTTATCTTGCATGCTCTCTGATTTATTCAGAATACACTTACAAATTTCTTGTAACTTACTTCTTGGTAAGACATTATAAATAAATGAGGCCAAAACACATGTTTAAAATCACAATTATTTAAGCTCTAAAAACTTCAAGAGCTCTCTCCCTACAAAATTGGAAATACACTTTCTGAATTTCTCTCCATGACTTTGGGATAATCAAGGTTTTATTTTAGGGAAAAAAGAAATTAAAATGCAGCTTCCTTTGAAAGTCTTGTTGTTTTCACTAAGTAAAACATAAACTGTTTGGCCCAGTCCTGCTGCCATTGAAGATGATGGCCATACTCTGATAAACTAATGGGAGCAGGGAGTCTGTCTCTGTGGAAAAAGTGAAAATTGACACTATGTGTTGCTTTGCATTTAAGTCTAGCAGATATTTTTGAACCTGGCTGCATCCAGGAATACGGGACTGGCTTTAAGCTAAAAGATTCTTTTCAGTCTTTTATTCATAAAATCAAGAGGATGTACTAGGCAACCAAGTAGTAGGCACTTAAACAAGATTGTTCTGTTTGTGTTTCACAGAGGAGGGTCATTTTATAACTTCCAAATCCGGTCTTCTATAAATAGCTTGTGTTTTCAGTAGCAAAAAAATGCATAGCTCTTTAGCCAGACCTAAGCTTGAATTCATCCCTGCAGTTGATTCCAATGATACCCTGTATGGTGGAGACTCCAAGTTCCTGGCTGAAATTAATAAACTGTGTGAAACAGTGATAGCACAGATCCTGGATCATCTGAAAACCCTTGGAAAAGAAGAGGTATGTTCTTACTCAGCTTGATTCAATACAAAACCAAAATTACTTTGGAGTTGAATAAACGGACCACCTTCTTGACCATGCATTGGTCTTTTAAAAAGCTCCAGGAACCTTACAACAAGAGGAAATTAGCTAATTTTACTTGTTTAAAAAGCAAGTCAGTCACGTAGGTAGGCTTGTGGTGGAGAGACCTAATGATGTGGAGATTATGTAGCGATTATAATACGTTTTTAAGATGCATGCTAAAGTTACCTGCTTAGCTGTATGCTGTACATGGATAGTCTGACAACCAACAAGCAGCAGAAGCTTACTCTGTGGTATTGTGGCGGTGCACCAAAGGATGTGATTCTGCTGCAGTACAGAATGATGATTGCAAAGCAGCATAGTGAGGCTAGAGTTAGCTTTAAATTAACTGGCTTGAGTCCTGGTGTCGTTTGGTTATGGAAAGATGATGCTCAGTGTGGGATAACTTTTTTCTTATGAGAGTCTTTCTGACTATAATGAGCTCCGCAATGCTGGTATTGCAATTACTGGCCTAAGAGAGAGAATTGGAGACAGTGCTACAGTCACTCCTATGATTGCAGTACAGTTAAGCCTAAAATCTGCTCCATGTCTGTCCTTCCTGTTGTGTCCTCCTGGCTGTTTACTTTCTCTCTGTAAATAAACCATATTTTCTTGCTGGCTAAGTTAACAGTAGCCTGAAATGTCCAATTCTGTAATGGGCAAAGTGAGAATTCACAGTTAGTCTGTTACTGGGTAAAATGCAATGGAAACCACCTTTAACTGGTAAAAGTTTCAGATCCCGGACACTAGGATGAAGTCAGAGAGGTGCAGAGGGAGGGAAAAGGTGTTTTGGCTTTACGCTGCTTTTAGTCAGGGTTATATTTGTTCAATATAAAATAAACTGTAGACAGCTTATTGGATCTCTTGATTGGAGTTCAGAGGCTCTTGAGGGATCAAATATGGCTTAATGGATTGTATGTGAGAGACAGGTGACTAATGTTTTCAGTATTAATGAAATAATGAGAACTTACTGTTCTGCTGATATACCGGTTTCTGAGATTGAACCCCTCCACAACTTCCTAGTCACACCTTACTAAACCACTGTATATTGATAGAAATCTTGTGGCTTTTAGACTGAAATGGGAGGGCAGGGGATGATTGATTTGATGTAATTTTTTAGGTAGCCTGTTTGCACTGTAGCCTGTAGTGTTAGCCAATATAGAATGTGTTATGTGATGCATATTTGGAGGACACTATGCTAAGTTTAGCCTTTTCTCTGTTTTTACTATCCTGTTTATCCTTCCTTGAACAATTGTAGAGATGCAAGATGAATAAATCCCTTTGCTCAAATACCTCTACATCATTGTACACATTGCCACAGTGTATAGCAGTTCTTTTTCAGAACAGTAGCAGCAGAAAACAACCATTCTTGCACAGCTAAGAATGTCCAACCAGGTATTGGAAAGAGATTTTTAACAGAGTTTTCAGGACTGTAGGTTGTCTATTAAGGATTTTTTGCATCTGACTCCTATGTGGAGTATGTGGGTGGGAACGCTTCTAGGGCTTGAAATCTGTGGTTTCTGAAAGGCTTCCCCCCCCCCCGCTTGCAAGCTTAATACTTTGAGTAAAGAGATCCTGTGTTACTTCACTGAAGCAGTTGTTGTATAGAAAACTGGATTTAGAGCTAAGCAGCACGGATATAGGTCCTTGCCCTGCCTTTGCCTCTGTGGCCTTGGATTTATTGCTTTGTCCATCCTTATTTACAAAGGGGGAGCATTTATTTTGCTCTATTGAGTAGAAGTCCTTGAGAGATTTAGATAAATTTTTTTTTGTAAGAATGAATAGTTTCTTGAGGAAACTGTTGTTGCTGAGGAAATAGAGGCGACAAGAATATTGTCAGAGACGTCTATTTGTGCTAAAGTAGAACCGATTATGAAATCACTGTGGTATTTGGATTGCTTCAGTGCTGGTGACCTTTTATTATTCATCATCTTGGCTGTTCATTTAAGTGAACAAGCCTCTGATGATTCTATGTTTTTATTGGTTCATTTCCTTTAAAAGCTATAAAGGAAAATAAATTTTTCTCACAATAGAATGCATTCACCAAAGTGGCAATTTGGAGGAGAACAATGCATCTTATGTTAACACAGCATGGTCTTTTTGCAATATTAGAGAGCGCTTCATTTAAGTGACAGTGTTGGAATGGAAATTTTCAGTTCTGGACAGTTCTGTAAAGTTCAAGCTGTTTCTGGTGATGAGAGCATGTACCAGTGAATCCTCTCTGCCTTTGTGTGGGTGGAAGACAAATCTTATGCTCCAGGTTTCTTAAAATGTAAATACCTTGCCTCTTGATGCTCTGTGATAAATGTCCAGATGGAGTATGTTTTATTCAAACACAACTTTTGATCCAAAATGTTAGGAGCATGTTGTTGTCTCCTTGGTAGTGCCATGTTAAGATGACAGTCTTCCATGTACCATATGATAGATACTGGACTTATGTATCAAAAATGGAGCAGTAGAAAGCAATTCCTGGCTATGGTCTGTAAGCTTGTCCTTTCAACACATCTGATTTTTAATTTTATATAAGTTTATAAAAACTTCAGTTGATTTCACATGTGTTTGAATACTGAACTAGAAGCAGAGTTGGACGTAGTTCTCTGTGTGTGGGTATGTTTTAAATTGAGAAGAGGTTGCTCATCCTGAAGAATTTTGTGTCCTTCACCAGGATTTTCTGAAGGTGGTTAAACATTATGTTCCTCTTTGGGAGGAGGGAGGCAAGAGAATTTACCTGCTGCAGTTTCCAGAAGACACTGCAGGTGGTGGAGGTGCCTGTTTCGGCATGTTTGCAGGTTGCCTGCTGATGGCTCAGCAAGAGGGTGGGTGCATTGCAGTGAGGAGCTGTGGCTGGTGATAGCCTATCAGCTCCAGTTCTTTGTCACAGAGTTGGAGAGTCCTAACTCCCAGATTAGTCCTTTTATTGCACCATTGTCTCTGGCATGCTGGTGGAAGTTAAAGGCTAGAAATAGATTAATTGGGAACATTGTTTCTGCATGTTTATAAGATACTTCCTTGTGGTGGGTTGACCCTGGCTGGATGCCAGGTGCCCACCAAAGCTGCTCTATCACTTCCCCCATCAGCTGGACAGGGGGGAGAAAATATAACAAAGGGCTTCTGGGTCGAGGTAATGACAGGGATAGATAACTTGCCAGTTACCATCACAGGCAAAACAGACTTGACTGGGGGAAAATAAACTGAATTTATTGCCAGTCAACCAGAGTAGGGTAATGAGAAATAAAACCAATTCTTACAAACACCTTCCCCCACCCCTCCCTTCTTCCCAGACACAACTTCACTCCCCGATTCTCTACCTAACCCTGCCCCCTGCAGCAGTACAGGGGACAGGGAATGGGGGTTGCAGTCAGTTCATCACACAGTATATCTGCCGCTTCATCCTCCTCAGGGGCAGGACTCATCACACTCTTCCCCTGCTCCAGCGTGGGGTCCCTCCCCTGGGAGACAGTCCTCCACAAACTTCTCTAACGTGGGTCCTTCCCATGGGCTGCAGTTCTTCACGAACTGCTCCAGCGTGGGTCCCTTCCATGGCAGGCAGTCCTTCAGGAGCACACTGCTCCA
>JANZLQ010000064.1:10687377-10748801 GCA_026212715.1 Elanus axillaris
GGGAAAATAAGTTGCCACAGCACAGAAACTACAGCCAGAATTAAGGAGCGAGAAGATGCGAGAGCCCCAGCCCTGCACCCCCCGCGGGGAGAGGCCCCCTGCGAGGGCCCCCGGCGTCGTCCTTCGCCTCGGCCGCTTGGGGCTCTTCAGGGCCGCCCCTCGCGGGTGCCTGGGCCGAGGCCGGCGGCCTCCTGCCGGCCGCCGTTGGCGCGCTCGTTCCCGTATCAGTGCTGTGGAGCCGGGGAGCTAAGGCGGCCCTGCGGAAGTGTGTTGGCCGTACCTGCCTCCGTAAGGGCGTTAAAAAACCGCCCTCCGCACCGCTGAGAGCAAATTCAAAAGCGTGCTCGCTCCTGAGCATTACCTTACTTCTCACTGTCATCATCTCCTGGCAGAAACATACCTTTGCGTGTGTTACTGATGCCAGTAGGGCCAAAAGTATCCAGTTTATTGCAATAGTGTCACGGCCTGCAGTTTACCACGCAGTCATCTGCGACCTGTGTGGGTGTAGCTTTGGGGCTTATCCTGGTAGTGGAGTTGGATTATTGCCTTGGGAAAGCAGGGGTCACAATGTTACTGCTATTATGCAAGTTCAATGAATACAAAACTTCTATTATCAGAGTCCAATTCTAATAGCAAAAGTCTTGGTCTTTTCCTAAAATCTGAGCACTGAGACTGATCAGGAAGCTGAAGGACCAGCACCATAGTTAGGCAGTGCACAAGTGGGGTTTTCCTCACTTAGTACTTTATAATGCTTTAAAGTAGGTATTTTGTGTTTAAATGGCCATTATTAACGTAGGAATAAAGTCATTTATGTGATTCAGCTGAGGCATCTGTATTACACATGGAAGTAGTGATGCCAGTAAATCTCCTGATTATAGTGGTAGAATGGTAAACCTGCTGGGTTTGCCTGTAAGAATTTTCTGTATAGTGTAATGTGTCAGGTTTTTTCATATCAGGGCCATTGTCCTCCTTCTTTATTTTTCTTAGCCTGATTCACTCAGTAACCTATGTGGATCATGTACTGCCTTTTTTGTTTGGGTTTTCTGGTTTGTTTGTTTTTTTTTAAAGGAGACAGTAATACTTAGCAATGTTCTGGGGATTTAATTGCTTATAGAGGATTTCAGGTTGAAAAGCACTATCACATACACTAAACCCAATAGTTAATTCTGTGCAAGCATCTGCATTTTGATTACATCAAAATATTTTACATTATTGTTTTGGTTAAAAATTTATCAGAGAAACTTGAACTTGACTTAAAGCCAAGACAAGAGGCACTAAGGTTCTCATTCTTTTTAAAACATTAGATTTCATCTTAAACAAATATTTTTTATATACTAATTTTTGTTGTTTCAAACCAGAATAATTACCCTTAGAAAATAACGCTTGTTTAGGAGAAAAAGAAATATGTTTTTAAAGTCTTCTGGATAAATGTTGTATTTCTTTTTACTTTTAGAGTATGAAGCAGAACAGCCTCAATTTCCAGGTGTTCCTGAATCAAAACATGTATTTGTGAGTATAGTTCAAGTAAGAAATCTGCATAGGGATGGTTTTAAAAGATTTTAAATAGCTAAATGGGAAAATAAGGTACCCGCAGAGTAGACTCATTCATAAACCAGAACCAAAACTACATTTTGCAAACAACTTGGGTAGCACTATCCTAAAATTAGATTACCAGCTGTGTTTGGTTTGTACATCTCTCTGTCTTTTTTTCTGTGGCTGCTTCGTAGTCAGGACTCTGAAGTGTGCAAGGATCTCCTTTGGGTGGTGTTGGAAGCAGACTGGGTGCTGAAATATGTAGGAAAGGGGAGCAAGTGCAGCAAAGGAGTTATGCCCCGATTTCACATGTGATAGGTCACTTCGATGTGTCCATTGAAATTAGTGGAATTAAACCTGATCAGAATTGTTTGAAGTCTAATTTTGACCCAATAAATTCACTCTACAAAGACTTGTTGGCAGACATAAAAACCTGAGAAAGACAAACCACTTTAAATCTTTGTCCCCCGCAGTTCTAGGAGCAGCAAAATTAATTCTTTTGGGCATCACATAGAGTTAACTGTCATTTAAATTAGGCATTTTTGTAGACCTTTTCTCTTATTACTCTGTTTTAGGTTACTTTGTTATTTTAAAACTAGTTCAAGAAGTTATAGTTTAAATTGTCTGACAGTTGGTCTGTGTAAACCTATCCTGTTTCCCCAAATGGAACTGGCTTCATTACTTGCTGTTATTAAATTTGAGTAGTGAACTCTGCTTGGGGCATTAGTCTGGGCATAATATACTGATATATTTGAGCATCAAAATAAAATAATATATCTTTATATGTTGTTGCACTTTTTTTTTTACATTTCTAAAAGGATCAGTTTTTGAATCTTGCATATGTTAAAAAGGAGCCTATCTGCGGTAATTGACATGCAGTGTATTATAATATAGTGCCCTGATCCCACGACTTGCTTTTCAGTAGCTCATAAATCCAACTGAATTTTAAAGGGAAACTGTTTAGATGACACAGTTTTCATAACATGTTTTCATAGCAAACTGTAATGGTGGTGCATTCTTGGGGATAAAAGGATGTTATCTGCCTTCCTATAACAGGTGTTGCTCAGTGTCTGTTAGGGGTATTCTTCTGGCTCGCTGTAATGGTTTCTGCACCCCTAAAAACCATACGTAAAATTGTGGACTATTATTTTTGTGGTATCCATAATTGTTTCTGCATGGGGAAACTTAAGATTTGGATTTGCATCTGCTCGGAATTTATGTTTCTGCTTTGTTTAGAAAGAAAGTTTATTTTCTTTAAAAGGAGAGTGTCAGGACTTCTGAACAATACAGAAACAAGTATATAAGCTTCTGAGTGGAAAAACACTTATTCAGAAAATGTTGCCAGTTTTAATTTTCAAAGAATTACTGTTTGTTACAATGGCTAAAATGTTTTTTAAATTGTGATATCTCACCATGTTCTCTTAAAAGCAGTCATATACCTTCTGTTAGGTTTGGATGTTTTTATTGTGTTGGAAACTGCAGAATTTTTTAAAGTGTAATTCATTCTTTTAAAGTACTCAGAAAATACTGAAATAATTTAATATTTTAATTAGAAATTTTAATTCCATATTTTTTAACTGACCTCATAATTTTTCCTGTTGAATTGGTTTCTATATTTTTTTACAGTCTGATTGGGGTATTTATATAGGTTACATTTATCTTGAACAGGGGTCTTTGGAAGAAGGAATATTGCAGCCATTACATATGGAACAATTTTATTCAGACCGTGCAGCTGACACTGTTACCCAACCGTCGCTTCCCATACCTGAGGCAGCCCCCATTCCAGAACCACCTGATCCAAAAACTTGTAAGTAGGAGTATATTATCTTGAACCTGCTGTGATTATTTTTCTTGCATTTGGCAAGGGATTGCCATTTGTTGAATTAAAGTGTCAACAGATACAACACCTTTTCTTCAGTGGAATTTGCTTGATTAGTCCCCTGGTCTGTAAACAGGGAGCCAGCTTGGCCACTTGGTCAGTGGAAGAAAGCTCAAATGGTGCATTAAAAATCAGTAGCATTGTCTAGCTGTTAAGGTAGTTCTGTTCTCATTTCTGAATAAGTGACTTAAATCAGAGAAAGACAAGCATTTCTTCCTCTAATTTAATAATGCAAAACTAGGATCAATAGACTAAATAGACAACAGAGTTTGAAAACTGCTTTTGAAATACTATCTTTGTCTGGCTGATTTCAAATTAGAATGGAAACAGCTCTAAAGTTTTGTCCTTCCATTTTTATCAATTTCTATATTTTATAAAATTTACCAAGTAGCAATTTATTTTTATTATGCATTTTAGCCCTTCTTTTTGTCTTTTCTTCCCTTTCATTCATTCTTGCTCATTAGGAATTCCTGTTGCTAGTCAGAAGTAGTATTATATTACCCTTGGCTTTTACAGATATAGATATAGATAGATAGATATAGTGTCCTTCCAATTATAAACATTTTCTGCTAGTATATGAACCAATTAAAGGTATAAAGCAGAAAATAAATTCAGTGTTTCAGCTGTGTTGCCGAAAGTGAACACTTCTATAACTTAACCTTTACTGCCCACACCAAAACCAGAATGCTTACTGAATGGCAGGCAGTCTGGCTTTAAATCAAGGACAGCACTTCAGCCAATAAGCCACCTCTGCTTGTCTAGGATCCTGACAGGTTTGGTTTTGTTTACCTTTCTGAGGGAAGTTCTCTTATGGCTTCATACAGGGTCATGCTCCCTCTTCCCTCTGGCCCAGTGAACTTGAGTTCCTCCATGTGCAGTGTCTCCCATGAGAAGAGGTAGAAGGCTCCTGTACTTCACCCAGTTTATAAGCTGATGGTGAAATTTCCTGTTAAGGAAGATGGAGATGTAGGGAAAAGCTGAGAAGGAAACAGAGCTTGAGTCTCTCAGTAGAGCAAGCATGTAGCCATTAGGGTATATGTAGAGCATGAGCAACAGCACTGCTGGTTTTTGGTGATGCTGACTGCAGCTGCTTTCTTCTGCATTGAACTCAGTGATGCCAATGTGTGTAAGAACATGAGAAGTAGACTTCATGTAAGGGCAGTGCAGTCAAACATAAGAGAGAGATGAAAACCCAGGCAGCCCTCCCAAGGTGGAAAAATTGGGTATATGGAGTCATGTTCAAATTTCTGAAGGACCTGACAGGTAGGAAGTAATTATGAGAAAGAAATCATGGCACCACTGAAATATAACCTTTGTTTTTTCCTCTGTCTAGAAATTCAGTTTTACTACCACCTCTGTTACTGCAGATTGTAAAGGGCATGAGTATAGGGACCAAAAGTGGTCTAGCTGTAACAGCACCGAGTTCAGCGGAGGCTAATTTACTTTTCTTTCTGTCAGTGTAAATTAATCCACAATGCTTTTCATTTCCATGACTAAACTGCTTTTGGTGTCTGAGTTTACTCATTTAAAACTAAGCCTGACATCTCTGAGGCAGTGTTGATGCACCTTTAGTTTGAAATTTACTCAAGTTTATGTTGTCTTGGCTGAAGAGAAGTGAAGACAGATCTGTGGCTGTATCTGAACTGAATTAATCTGTTTAGTTAAAGCTGTGCTGGTATTGATGAAATGACTGCTACTTGGTTTATGATATCTAATGTTTGTCTTTTGTGAAATCTAAGTGCTTACCTGTAAGTGAAGGCTGTACTGTTTTGCTCAGGTTCTCCTCAAGAATACCTAGAGTATTACATATTTCCAGTACTCTTACCTGGAATGGCTGAACTTCTGCATCAAGCAAAGAAGGAAAAGTGTTTTGAGGTTAGTTTTTAGTTTTAAGTTCAAATCGTTGGCAGGAAGTTACAGCCTTTTATTTCACAGGCTATATTTCTCTATTTGATCTTTTGCAGGAAAACCAACCACAATAATATGAAATAACGTATCATGAGTTGTTTTGGCTCTGGTCTTGAATATTGTTTTCTCCTGTAATTCAGAACTGATTGCATACCACAAACACTTAATCGTTATGACAATCTCTAACTTGCAACAAATCCTCCTTAAATATGTGGTTGTATCTAGCCTAAATAGCATTGTATTTTAGAGAAACAGGCTTTCTTTCAGATTAATACGTATCACTCATTTAAGGGTGATGTAAAGAATTTGAATTTTACTTCATTACTCAATTATCATTGCTGGGCTCGCATCCTAATAGAGGTACATTTTGTATTTTAGCTTTTTAACATTCTGTATAATTCCATTTAATTGGAAAGCAGGATATTCAGCATTAATGAACTTATAAAAATTGCACATTTTAGAAATCATTGTTTGCTACATATATTTTTATAAATTGGATTTCAGTGTATGTGTGCGTAAACACTACCTAGGGAGACATTCCTCACTGTACACAGGGAATGCTTAAAAAAGCATTAGAACTGGTGCGAAATAAAGCTCGTTGTATCATCATAGCCTAACTCACAGACCCCCAGCAATAGATTAGGTACTGGGAGTTGTGGGGTTTCCATAATTTCTGCTATTTTCTCCAACCGTGGAAGTAATTTTTTTTTCTCTTTCTTTCCTACTTTCTGTGGGTCATCCACACTTTCCAATGTAAAACTTCTCTGTATTTTTATGCCTGCAGCTGAGCCTCCTCTTACCTGCAGCTTCATAATATAAAGAGCGATTAATATAAACTACAATGGAAATCTCCCCCTTTTTGTACATGATGCACATCTGAGGAATACAGTTTGTGCTTTTGGGGTTATAGATTAAAATGTTATAAATTAAAATGATAGTGAAGTGAGGAGGACTGTGTTTCTAGTGGGTTATTAATCATCTTAGGTCTTGATCTATCTCCTCTCCAACTACTGACATTGAGTTCCTGTTATAGGCATGTGTATGTATGATAACAGTCATTGTGGAACAATTTGTAAAAATTACATGTGTGCTATTTGCCACTGACCTATAAATGCCTGGCACAGCCAAAAATACACAAAGCTTACCACACTTGAATAGACACCCCAGACTTGCATTTCAAATCTAAATCTGTACAATTAATAACAGTAAGTGATTTCTGGTTTTGCTTAGTCTTCACAAGATTTGTGTGTGTCTATAAATTGATAAATTTATAGATGCATGTGAATGTATTTATAATATGTGATTAATACAGGTGGAATAGGAAAATGGTTCATTTATGTGTTGTTACGGCATGACATCTCTGTACACCATTCCTGACATCCCATTTACATTACCTAGGCAAGAACAGATTGAATATATATATTATTCATCACACTTTTAAGGAAATTTATATTGAATTGTGTTTTTTTATAAAGGAAGCACTTATCCTTTAACATGAAAAAGTCATGCCTTACAGCTGGCTTAACATACAGTCCTTGCTAGATGTTACATATTTCTGAAGGCAAGAAACCAGCACTCAGTAAATAAATATGAAAATTTTTAGAAATATTTCCATTTCAAACTCAGGACAAATCTAAGGTTACTTCATTCATTTTTAATGTGAGAAATTTTGCAGAGCTTAAGTGATATATAGATTAGAAAGTATCTGTTCTGAAAATTGATTTTGTATGGGTTTGTGTGGTGCTTTATAATAAATTAATAAAAACTATTATTTTCTAATGCATAGAAACTTCATAAAAATGAGCACATCTTAGCAAAAAGACACTAAGTGATTTTTGTTGTTTTCTAGAGAGATGTCCTGCTATTTGGGAAGGAAGTTTAGGAGAGCAATCTTATGTCAGATGATAATTTTCCACTGTGACATAATTTCTTCCTCCTTTTGAACAATAATTAGTGAAACAATAGCTCTTTATGCTTGCCATATAACTGATATTTGTGTTCTTTTCCATTACTGTCCAGGTGCTTGTACTTTGACATTCTGTTTCCTTATCTGACTTAAATACATAATTTCTAATTATACTTCTGTTTCATAAGAAATGTGTTATTCCATATGGATTTTGAGAAACAAAACATGATATAATTTACATTAACATGGTTAATGCAATAACTGGAACTGATTTTTAGGATCAAAATCAGAACCTTTAGAAACCCAGAGAAAGTTAGGGACAGGAAGAAAGGATCCTGTGATAAACACACCAGAATATAGCTCTAAAAAAACAGGAGGAGAACAAAGAGTAGAAAGATTAATGGAATTCTTGAGAGAACAGGAGAGGAACGTGATTAATTGTGATTAAGCTAACTGAAATCATAAAGGATGAGAACAGAATACTGGGTTTGAATTTTGGCTAGACATGAGTCATTAAAGCCTGTAAAGGGCAGCTCCAATAGAAGAAACCAGTGGAAGATAAATGGAAGAAGCACTGGAAGAAAGGAACAATCGAACTGACTGCAGTCAACATTGAATGAGCCTGGGAGAGGAGAGAGGGAATTGCAAGGGAGAATGAAGAGTGGGGTTTTGATGAGAGGGACTAAAAGTTTTCGTGTTTGAAGGGGAGCAAAGATGAATGAGAAGAGAATGAAAAATTAAGTAGGAGAGTTGTTTAGCAATTGAAATTGTCATAAGGGAGATCAGATCATGGGACTAGCAGAGGAATTCAAGGAAGAGATCAGAAAAGACATATGCAAGTCCGGAAAGGAAGAACTGTAGAATCAGATGGGCAAGTCAGGAAAGGGAGACATTTATACTGAAAGCAGTAATTTGTGTAGGAAAGAAATCCGCAAGATCTTATTTGGAAGGTGATATAGAAGCATAACAACTTAAGCATTTAATTTAAAATAGGCTCTCTTGCATTATGTAGTGCGGATGAAAAATCTGAAAAGCAAGAACCTAGAAAAAACACCAGCTGCTAGATATATTTGCAGTCTTCAAACTGACATAAATACAACAACAGTCTGCAGAAGCTTCATTTTTAAATTAGAGATGAAAGAAACTTATTAAGTTGCCCAGTGTATTCCCTTGCTGATTTTTTTTTTCCCTACTGTAAATTCTCCTGTGCTTTATCCTGTCTGCTGTCAAATGTCTCCAGGGGAAAGACTATTTTCTTAAATCTTTTCTCTCATCAGAACTGACTAATGCATTAATTTTTCAGCATTAAAACTGAACAATGTTTAAATGTTTTTATTAGCATAACTGATTTTTCTTTCTGGTTCATGATCACAGAAAGAGGATGCCATATCAGACTCTGTAAAGGAATATATTATATTTAAAAGTATGATAGATCAAGGAAAGTGAATGGAAGAAGGTTTCCTAATGACTTTGCCATCTCCTGATCACCAGTATTTTTTGCATGATTATTACCAAGCCCACCATATTTAAACTGAAAAATGGAAAATTAATTCTGAGTATTAACAGTTTATAAATACAAAACAATGCAGGTTAACAATGCACATTGTGCAGATATTTCCTGTGTTTATCCTGATTCGTGTAGCATAGGAATGTGTCAAAGGCAGGTCAATTTATGTCATTTTTTCCCTTCTATCAACGTTGTCTCCTGGGCAACTAATGATTAAGTCAATTCATTAATAGAGTGAACTGTTTCCTGGCAAAAAAATAGCAAAATATTTTGCTTGAACAAATTCCTCCCTGATAAGTTCACTGGATCTAACAAGGATAAAGAAAGATGAATTTGATTCCTTTGGTGATGACCATTTTGACAACAACACTGTTCTGATCATTCTTTCCTGTTGCAAAGGAAAAGCAATTTACTTAAAATGGATTAAATTACAACTGCTAGTTTAAATTGAATTTTGTTGTCAAAGCATAGAATTTATTCTCTGAAACAATTCACTAAGTAATGGGACCCAGTTTCTTACTGTGATTGAGAATAGCTGTACAAAGATGATCAGACTCTGCTATTTGTTTTTGGAGTCTGTTCAGGTCAGAATTTGTCCATTTAACATCTAAAACTACCTGTAGAAAGTTCTCCAGTGAAGGCATTGGTCTCTTAAAGGTTAAGCATTTGGCTTCTAGGAACAGTATCTGGTATTAGCATATGTGTGAAAATTCCTTAAGGAGATGTGTTTCTTCACAGCCAAGTACTCTAATGGAGCACTACATGAACCCCAAAGTTTTTGTGGTCATGAATCAGACCATAAAGACATATGGGGTTCAGGACTGATAACTATTCTGCAATGTTCTCTTTTTCTCTTCTTTGGCTTTTTTTTTTTTTTTTTTAAAGAAGTTATCTTTCTTTTCTGTGGGAGTCAGACTGTATGTCTGCCAGGGATAAGATTCATTTAGAAAAGTAAAAGCTTTCCTGTGTATCATCTAGGAATGCCATGCAGTCTAGCTCTAAATTTCACAGTTGTCATCCCCTGGCTACATGGCTACACTGTGTTCTTCACTGTGCAGTCAGCATCTCACATAATGTTCCTCTTCCACTTCACCTGTGGCTGAAGTAATATACTCACCCCCAAATTGTGCAATGTGCCAATACCCCGAACTTTGAAAGAATTATGCCATGTAGAGCACTTTTTTTCTGCCCCTCTGTATCCCCCAGTCCTTTTTGCACCATATTCTTGTAGCACAGGGGAAAACATGGATGATGAGGATAATACATAGAATAAAGTTATCTGTCATGCGTTAAATTTCCAGTTACATGTCTATTGTATTTTTCTTAGCAAGTGGTAGTAGTACTTTCATTTCTTACATTTTAATCAAGACTTCGACCTCTTTCATGACATTTGGCAATTTCAGAAATGTGTTTGACCAGTGTGAATTGTTCTCCTAAAAAGTAATAATTGCAATTGAATTTCCCATTTGACAGGGTAAGTATTACCTTTTGGATAGGAGCTAGGCTTTCTCCTAGCTAAATGGCTGCTATTTTGATAAAGCACTCAGTGTCTGTGTTCTGCAGGGGCTTAAATGTCTTTTAGTGTTCACTCTGGCTGTGCACATCCATAACACATCTTGTGTAAGAGTGGCTCAGAAAATACTAGTCAAGCTCTTCTGTTACTCTGACCAGAAGTCTACATTATATTCTCCATACTGTGGTTACTCTGGTTTGTAATAAGCAGACTAAGCACCCATACTCATTTGTACATTCAGTCTGTAGAGATGGAATGTGGAGAGGAAATCTCTAAGAAAAGGAAGCCTCTAATAAATTCTTTATTGATCAAAATTAATCCTTTGAATTTTGAACTCAAAACATTTTTACAGCATTCAGTGCTGTCCAGCTAAACAGGTACTTGCTGCATGAGTTGCTACGGATAAACCGCTGCGAAGTATTTTGCAGAATTCTCTTTGGTGGTGAAGAAGTCTTAGAACTGGGAGGAAAGGGCACAGCTGTTTTGTTCTTAAGCACCAGGTTTTGAACTTTTTACCTGATTCTCTCTAATGTCCATGGTATCTGTAGTTGTGGATATGCATACCCCTTGTTTCTGCCTTTCTTTCTGGACTACCCAACAGACAAATTTGTCTGAGCAGCCATACAGTACTCTGCTCTGTGTGTGTTTCTAAGTGTGCACAATGCCTTTAAGATGGTTCCATGCAGGAGGAAGCAATATTCCATCAATGTTCCTTCTGTGCCTTAGAAGTAATGAAGTATTTTAGGTATGATAATAAAAATTTTAACAAAATGGAAAGTAATTTACAACGTATTTTCATATATGAGTTCTGTTAATTTCTTTGCAATGATATTGTCACTTAGAAAGAACACCATTCAGAGATATTTGTTATAGCTATACTGCAGCAAATATCAAGATAGTATATGTAAAATTTTCTCACTCATTTTTTATTTGACTTGAAAGCATTCCACAAAATCTCTAAATTTTTGGCTGCGCCACTGACTGTTGGCAGTAGCAATATTAAAGTAGACAGAGTAATGTACTGTATATTTTATTTAGTAAAAGCAGTCAATTTAGCTTCTGTTCCTCTCCAGTACTAAAAACATATGACCTGTCCAAAGATAATAAATAATTTGAAACTATCTTCTGTTTTTAGAGAAAAAGGACCAAATTTATTGCCTGTGATTTCCTAACTGAGTGGTTATACAAGTAAGTTAATTGTGGCTTTTACTACTAATTATGCTCAGTGATTCAAAGGCATTAATTTGCAAATAGAATAGCTGAAATTTAAATTAATATGAGTTGTTTTCTTTTTCTTTTATTTTTATTATCAGCAAGAACCCAAAGAGGAAAGATGAGTCATTCACAGAATTCTTCTCCATTCCTTTTGTTTCCAATTGGCTAAAGGACCAGTAAGTTATAGTAATACTCAGAGTAACCTTTTCTCCTTTTATTCTTTTTCCCTTGCTATTCCAAAAAAGTAATAGAGCTTTGATGCGTTACAATTGTGCCCTCTGAATGCCCTTTACTGCGTGCAACAAAGAACTATGTGGTGCTTTGTAACTTGGTAGTGTATTATTTACAAGGTATTTTGTACCAGAATTGTTCACAGAGAAATTAGTTTAAAATTTTTAAACATTTTAACTGTAGAGTGCAGGGCATGCAAATAATCTGGTAGTATTATGAATAGCTTTGTACTAAGGAGTAAAGGAGTGTTTTCAATGCTGTTTCCTACTATGGATATCTTTGACGATACATACTCTAGAAATTCTTCCTCTAACTGTAAGCAGCTGTTTTAAAAATACCTGTAATAATCCTTGGCATCAGGATGCATTTCGGCATTGCTGTAGACATTTATGACTTCGCATCTGAGAAGTGAATGCTTGTTTTGGCAGCCGCAATCGTATATTCCTTGTTATTCCTGTAGAACCAAGCTACACAGTAGTTTTGAAAGCAGTGTTACTGTCCTTGAGACTGCAGTTTGTTTTACAGTGTAGCTGTTGTATGAGAAAAGAAGAAAAGTAAAGTGATAGTCCACAGTGAGAGAACAATAAAATTACAGAGGTCAGATTTTAAAGAAAAATTTCAATTTGAAAACTTAATTGGAGGCTAGTTTGGTGGTCAGTGAAAACTTAGAGATCAATATCTTTGTAGATATGTTTATGTCATTACACTATTGTAAGTGGAAATTGAATTTTCTTGAACTCTTGTCATGTGAAACTTAGAACCCTTGAGTCACTGATCCAGCAAGAGGAAGGCTCCTTGATATTCACAGGTCTTTGGAGACAGGCTGGGGATTGTGGCATGAACGGTTGACTTTGACTGTCTTAGAGGTATTCATGTGGTCAAAGCTGTGTAGGAATTTTCTGCAGTAAGAAATTGACATCTTTATAGAGTGACCCATTTCATCTCAACTACAATATCTTCAGGTATCTGCTCGTGCATCGTACTGCCCAGCTGCTGTTGTTCAAACCTACCACTGGTGCGACACTTCTAACAGTTTCCTTCTGTAGATCACTAGGTCTTGCCAACAAGATTCCTATTTAAGGCAGTGAATTTTGTAGTTTGGAAACATTATGAACTGCAGTGAGCTTATTCTCATTCTTAAGCATACCAAAGAGCTATCGTTTAGTAAGGCAGTTTTGATACCACTGAATTGTGAGGATGGGTACTTGTACTGAAGATAAATATCCAAGATCACAGTTTTACAAATGTTTATCTTGGAAGTAAAGCTGACCTAAATGGTTCCCTGCTCTCTCCTGTTCTTCACCCCAGCCTGCTTGTAGGCAACCTAATACCACCCTGTCTGTCTGGTAGTATTCTTGGTTATTCTGATCAGGGACCTCTAAGTTAGAAATCTCTCTGCCAAAATGTAAGAGTAGGGATGTATAGCTATTTAAAATATAGATAATTTCTCCAATCTGGTTCACCTGGGAGCCTGACAAACCTTTGTATTGGTACAAATGAAGGATTAAAATGAAGGGATCAGGGCAAGGTGAAGAAAACAAATGAGCTGGTAAAATATAGAGGTGGTGGCAGGAACTGCTTAAGTCAGCTTTGCCAATGAGAAATACACTGTGGAATCACAGCCTGAATGACTCACAGCTTCTGTTAGTAATTGTGCTCCTAAATAACATAGTGACAGCTCCACAAGGACACTAAAAGTCCTACTTAAATTGATACACGTTTGATCTTAAATCCTCTAAACAAGTAGGCCTTTAAAAATAATTATTATTCAAATTATTATTAAAAAACAACTTTGTGTGAACTTACCTTAAAATCAGATTTCTTAACAAATTTTGCTTATGAAGTAAGCATTATTAGAGCAAAGTGAAAGACTGCAATATTAAATAAGAATAAAAATGAGAGAATTTATTTATTTTATTTTATTATGTCCTTCTGGATATGTCATAATTAGTTTATTATTATATGCTTCCAGATATCACATTTAAAAGGTAATTGGGTTTATGCTTTTTATTGTCATTTCCATTTTTATTTGTAAAGGTGTTTTCATTTTTTAACAGGATTTATGAATATGTAAGAGACAATGTGCTAAAAAGTGCTGGTCAAATTTTGATGGGAAACATCCTTATCCCAGCTGTTTAGATGGTATAATAAAGAAAAAGAAGTAAAAAGTGTTGCTGCAAACAACAAAGGGTGAACTCCTGTATTGCTTTTTCAGTTAGCTGTCTAGATTTGGAAGGCATTCTGAAGGGTCCTTTAAGTAAGAATACATTTCTATACTGTGCAAAGCGGTCTTTGTGCTTACAAAAAAAACCCCAAAAAACCAAAAAGCAAAAAAAAAAACCCCAGAGGGATAAATTTTTGTTCTGTCAGAGATCCAGCTTTTTTTAATATATTCCATACGTGAGTATGACTTTTTTGGCTTTCCTCCAGTTTTTTCTTTGAGGCTCATTTTTTTTTAAAGAATAGTCAAAGCCACAGTTTTATGAGTCTCACTCCCTGTATGATGTGTTTCTAAATGAGGTCTTACAGCCTACTTTTCCTTTATAAGGAGACCCAAATGCTGCACTGGTTTCCAGAATTTTAAATGCAAACATTGTACCATCAAAAGCTGGTTACTGTAGGTGAAGGAGCTTGTAAAATTTGAATTTGTTTCCAGCTTTAATATTCATAGTAATTGCTGCGACATCAGTAACATCAGTAAATAAAAGCCTCAGTGTAGTTACCTTGTCTTCCACTGGGTTCTGTATATTACCAGTAGCACTGACAACAATGTTATATTCCTTGGGAATCCTTGATGCCTGAAGCAGATTTCAAAAGCAGTAGAAGGAGCAGCTTCCACACTGACTGGTAATCTACATTTCATGTCCAGAAGAACACAAACCATTTCTGTTGTCTTAAAGGACAGCTGTACATTTCAGAGGACAGGAAACTGGTATTTTAACAAGAAGCTGACAAAAGTTTTTGGAAACTCGCTGAGATACTTACTGATGTCCCTATTCCTACATTCAGGACTGCTGATATAGCCAAGTAAAGTAAATGGAATTAGATCCTTGAATGTTTTGTACTCCTATAAATATGCTAACGAGCAACATAGTTGCCTTTTGTCAGCATTTTCCAGTGGTGTTTCTGGTTGAATAGCAGTGAAGCTTAATTGCAAGTAACCAAGCTGTATGTACTGAATCAGGGACAGGAAGAGTGACCTGTGTTTATGCCCTCCTTAAATTTTACTTTTCTGGCATAGACGGGCTGAGTCTTTATTTTGAGTATCATGGGAGTATCATTACCCAACCTTCTTTAGCATATTAATGAAAGAAATATGAAGAAAACAATAAAAAAACTTCCACTGCTCTGAAAAATACTGATATCATAATAGCTTACTGTCACATTAATTTAATAATAAGACAGTATTGTTAAAGTTCACCTTTAACCCTTACATTCAGTGAAGGAGAATGGTATATGGGTCTAGGTTAGGAATAAGTATTATTATGGCATAAGTATTAACAATCAGTCTTTGCATGCATATTTTACATGGATTACAGGAACTGAAGGTGTCTTTTATAAATAAACATTAATTCACAAGAATTTCTTTATCTGCATTTTTCTCATTTTCTGTATAGAGGTATTTACTTGATACTCAGTTCAGAAGGACACATTCCCTGGTTTAATCTATCTATCTGTACCAAAACAAATGTGGAGATACAGAGAAAATAAATTTATCATGGCTTTAATGAAGTGGAAAGCTAAGATACATATATATGTATATGTATGTCTATAAATGATTAGTAAATCTGAAGTAGTGGCTTTTTGCCAAATATCTGTACATGCATATATGTACATTGATTATGTTTTTCTCCCTCCCCCCCATTATTCTAATTAGGTGAAGTCTGCTGGTCTCAGCTGCCTTTACAGTTGACTTCATTGTCAGTTCTCAGATGGCCAATAGGGGTAATTTTGCATGGGTGACTGATTTCTTTCTTTCCATAATGTGCCCAGTTTGTACAGGCTTTGCTTTCTGCACACTGCTATATTTCACTGGTTTGTCTCTAAACCAGCCGTGTTTAGAGTATATTTGATTTGCATTATATTTTTTCTTTGATTTTCTTCAATAATTTGAGCTTTACTTTTTTTATTTTGGGGGGGGAGGGGGGTATGATGAGCCACACATTTGGTTGTAATAACAGAAAAGTCCAACAAATATATCTGTATGGGTGTTATTCTATGTGGATGCAAGTATAGAATTGCTATTCCAGTAATGTGGCAGAATTCAAGTCAATGAAGGAGAAATTTTTTACTTAAAAAACTGCAACTATTTGTTGGAAAATTGCACAAAGTTTATGTATGAAATATTTATGTTGTATAATTGTGTTTTATGAGGTTAAGGTTTTAGGGCTACAAATCCTGATGCAGTGTTGAAACTTGCCTTAATTTATGTAAAGATTGTCAAAATGGCAATGAGAAAATTGAAAACATATTAGTGGTTTGTGACATCTTCCTAATGCTGCTGTTAGAGCACTATCTGGAGACTTTTTGCTGCTGTTAGTATTTCATGTTTACAGGATATGAAGTCTGATCTAAGGGACACAAACATTGATGAAAATTTCCCTGTTGACATGAGGAGACTTTGGAATAAGTCTGTGTTTGGTTTCCTTCAGTCCAGGACCACAAACACTCTTACAGAATACATAAATATTGGTCCTACAAAAGATAAAACTGAAGCAACACATGGTGACTTGCAAAATATGTAGGAAGTATGCAAGCACAGAAGGAGGACTGAGTTTTATCCTTAGAATGGATAGGTCCTCCACAAGTAGAGAGTATCTTAAGGGGGAAGAAAGCCACTGTAGTTTTAAGACAGAACTAAAGACAAAACATAATTGGTCTTTTATTGTTGTTGCATGTTCTCACTACTAAGACTTCTGGCTGTGCTTCCTCTAATTCCTCTCGCATTCTTGTTGCCATTCACCTGTTCTGCCTCATTCTCCTGTCTGTTATATGACTGCCTCCCCACTTACCAACTTGCTCATGTTAGTTCCATGCTATCCTTTGTTTTTACCATGTCTTTTCTTCATTATAAATAGATAAATAAGTATATAAATAGTTTGTATGTGTTAACAGTTGTAGGCATGTTATCACTCTGACCACTTTGATAATACTTCTGAGTGTATTTTTATAGTTTTATTATACTGAAATATTTTGCATTTTTTTGGGGGGGTGTTAAAATTGTGGCTGAGATAAAAATGAAAAGGAAATTTGAAAATGAAATGTTTTATTTGTTCACAACCTATATCCTTTATATTTGAGGATATTCAAAATACAAAAGTGTATTCAAAAGACCAGCAAAGCATTGGAAGATGCAGAGACTGGAGGGGGGCAAAAGGTATACATATATATATATATATATATATATGCTTCATTTAGCTATTGACAGTATCAAGGAGCTTTTATTTGGAGAAGGTGATAGAGAAGAAGAGATCAGATAGTTGCAGGAGTCACACTTAAAAATGTCTACTTGTTTGCACTTCCTTTCTTCAGAAGATTAAATTTGGCTATTCCCACATTCACAATCCTTCAAAAATGTGCCCTCCATATAATGCACAAAAACGTTTTCTTATCTATTGTAAGGATTTTTTTTCTCCAAATACCTTTCTCTTATTCTAGTGCATTAAGATTACTGCAAAAGAAAACCAGTAGTTAGTAATTTCTTTCTGACTGTTGAATAGTTGTATTAATAGCGAGTGTTATGAAGAAAGGTTTCAGTTCACACTCAGTTTGGCCTGTGAAAATTACCAGGGTATTTTTGTCAAGTGTCTGTGGGAGTATTTCCCTGTAAACCTGTAAGGCTCATACAGTGATAGTGTAATATGTGATTATTATATCTAATTTGTTTTAAATACCAGGTCAGATAAAGCAGTACTTAAGTGTCTGATTGTTCATGAACAATCTTTTTCCTGCTTTTTGGGTAAATGATCTTAATAGTATCTATAAGCCGAGATTTTTGATACATTTATTTTGAAGCAAAAGGATACTTTTTCATTGTCGCACATTTTTGCAACTCTGGGTAGTCATGTAAGAAGGACTTAATGAAGCGAAATGTTGCTGTAATATTTCTAGATTCTCTGAGTAGGAATAAGAAATACTGAAAATATAAAAGAAAACTAATTTGAAAAATTTCCAGAACAATTTTTTTGGTTGTTCAGAGCAGTATCTGAATTCCAAAACAGACTCTCAGAATCCCTTTTTTAAGAGTTACATAGATCACCATGGTCATTTACTTGCGTGTCTTATATTTATACCTATTTTTAGTCTGTTCTTTTGTCTTTTAGATTATGAATTTTGCAGTGGCTCTGTTGTTGCCTGTGTTCATACACGATATAAATATTCAGGAACAATAACCATTACAGTCAAATTAAATGTTAAGTGGTTGTGGCTCTGTAATATGTAATATGTGTAATATTGAAACTTACAGACCTCCAGAAGGCCTGAATCTTGTTATTAGGGTTGCTTCAGTATTTCTAGAGACAAGCTTTCTAAAACCAGAGAGAAACCCTGATCACTTGTTGACTGCACCTAGGTATTCCACTGTCACCTGCACACCACCTGCCCCAGGCACTGATGCTCTCTGTAGCTAGCACAGTGCTCCTGCACGCAGCTAGCTGTAAGGCTGGTGGTTAAATTTGGTGGTTGTTACTGTTAGGGAAGAGATTTGAATAAAAAGAGCAATTACAAAATCCTGAATTATGCATAGTGAAAATTTTGCTTGATGAAATTTTTCTTGTATTTCCTTTTCAAGGAAGGAATCAGACCTTCTATTTTAGGACAGATTGTAAACTTAATGACAATTGATTGGGGTTTCTGGACATTACTGTGTAAAAATACACTGTATACAGTGTCCATCAGCATTAACTATGAACCCCCACAGGTTAGGTTGTTTATTTTGGTGACAAGATAATGGAGGGCCTTTTTTCCCCCCGTTCTTGAGAGTTCACTGAGAAACCCAGCTTCTGTCCATGAGGAAATCAGATACATGCCTTCAGTAAGAACCTTTTTCAATGCCTCATACATTTATTTAATGCAAGTCTGTATATCTTTTGGGTGCCAAATTCCACCTGCATAATGTAATATAATTAGTAACTCACATAATCAGGATCTGTACAAGTTTGCTCAGAAAGCAAGAAGCATGTTTTTGGAATTTAACTTTCCTCTGGTCAGTGTCTGCTTTATTCAGATTTGGTAAAATACAGTACTTAAGAAAAATAATTTTACTGATGCTCTTCTACAGGTGCAACTTATGTTAAACAATGTATCTGTATACTGAAATAGACAGCAATATGTTTAATGTGTGGGGTTTTAAGGTTGTGCATAATCAATGACTAAATAAGCAGAATATAGTTAGTGTACATTTTACTGTCATTTTTAATCTTCTTGGAGGCATACAGCTGTCTTCTGCCACATATGACATATTCCCTCTTTTCCTAGTTCACTGCTGAGGGGTGATTGCCCTTGCTCAGATGCTATTTTTATTTGACCTGAAGCCAATTGCGTATATTCTCTCAGACAAAACTAGACCTGGCATGACCTCTCTTCTTTAAAGCTGCCCTGTTGAAATGATTGATATTTGCCAATGACTGTCATACTGAAAATTAAGTCCTGTTCTTGCTTGATTTTTGTATTGGTTTCTCAAATTTAGTGTTTGATTATAAACTAGACATTTTTATAATTTGGAAAGGAAAGCTTATGAATGCTAGAGTTGCCCTTGGAGGCGGGAAGAAATCTCAGTTTGTTCTTTGGAGATGTACTCAATCTCAGAGAAAGTTCAATGTCTTTGATAGAACCACTGTAAAATATGTAGGTCTTTCTGTGATTTTCCCACTCCAAGTTTTGGTTTTCAAAAAGATCAAAAATAGAACAGAGGATGAAAGCCTGTCAGCCAAACCAGCACAGTCCAACTTTGTATTTTTAAGTCTGATTATAAGAAGCCACTAGCTGAGGAAGCCTTGCTTGTCCAGCACTTATGATGTCCCTTGAGCAGTAGAAATGCTAATTAATGTTCACAGAGCTAAAACTGCTTAGCTTAATGGAGAGACTTCTTTTTATTTTTGTCTTATTTCTACTTTTCCAAACAAACCAAGGTTTTAATTCACATTGAAATACATGTAGGCCAAAACCCAACTGACATGATGATGAGACCAATTTAGCTGAGTACACAGACTAAAATGGTATAGTCAGTGTAGCATTAGATAATAGTTAAGATTGTGCTCTAAGCTGAAATGCTCCTTCAGTGAAGACAAGCCCTAAGAGAAAGACGTCAGAGAGCATAGGAAGCTTACTAGGGCAGAGGCTAATATGAATGAAATTAAGTGAAAGGAAAATGTAACGGTCAAGCCTCCTAGCTTGAGCTGTAATATACTGTAAAATAGATTTCCAAAAGAAATGGCAGAAGTAATGTTTTAGCCAGAAAATGTAAGACTGCATAAATAGCTTATTAATTGATGGTCTTTGCAGTATATGTGTCTTTATAGTATAAATACTATAAATAATGTTCCTGCATGGGTTGCATGTAACTGTAGATGATTGCTACATCCAAATTCATAGTGTTGTGGTCTTCCAAGTCAAAGCTATGTTCAATCTGTTTCCCATGCAGGGAGAGAGGCTCTTAGCACCATTCTAACACTGTGCCAAGTCTGCTGTTTTTAACTGGTATTTTCATGACTTGCAACATTATTGCCCTATAGCTCATTAACTTTAAATTACATGTATTATGAAAGAAACTATATAAGTGAATTTTGTCTTGCCCTTTCCAGTGGATGCTTTCTGATCATTGTGTGAGAGAAATAAATCAACATCCATAGAAAATGGCTTTTGAGAAGTAAGACTTGATACAGTGATTTGAGTTTTTGTTAGTGATGGCTGAATTGTAATTATAATTGAGAGTGTTTCCCATTAAAATCGGTAGCAACAGAATCACCAAACATGCTTTGAAATTACTGTATATTTTGGCTGAAAATTGTTGACTTCACATATGTATTACTTTCCTTTATCACCAAACAATGTGTATATGCTATCAAAAGTAAAGTTTCAGCATTTTAAGAACTTGTTTAGACATTACTAAACATGGATCCATGCTTATGCAGATATAATAATTACTTTTTTCAGTACATTTTAAGTTTAAGTGAAATCATAATGTAAACTAATGTACTAAAATATATTTATATTCTGTGTATTTAATGCTTGTTATAATAATTAACATCATAAGTATGTTCATTGTTGCATGCACACTAAAACCTCCGCTGCTTTACAAACGGCACACCTACTTCTCTCACCCCCCTTCAACCACCACTTCAAACCTTACCATAATAGTATGAATTTGAAATCCATGTAGAAGAATAAGAAAGATTACTGTGCTGGATGTGCCATTTGTATATTATTGTTTTAAAGAAGAAATTATTGTAGCGTACATAACAGAATATATTTTTAAAGGAGATATTCTTTCCACCTTTTATCTTTGGAGCAGTAAGGAATTGTATATTTTAAGCTCCTGAACAACCTTTCTCTTTTTTATAAAATATACTGTTAGGGAACAAAGTATTTTACATTTATAGGCTGTTTGTTTACAAAACTTTTTTTTTTTTTTAAGTCCTAGGCCACCAATTCCTCTCTCTCTCCTTCTATCAGAAGAAGAAGCAAGCATAGTAATTCAGTCCTTCTGGAGAGGTTATCGGGTAAGAGTAATCTATAATTATTTTGCTTGATGTTGAAAACTGTAGGACTGTGAAGGCCCCAGGGAAAATCCTTACATAAATTTTAAGTAGGGGATACTATAAATAGCTGCTGAGACCCCCATGGTTCATTGGCTTTGGATGTTGCTCTGCGTTATGCCTAGTGACTGCAATTTTTCACAGGCATTTACGCTGATGTAATCTCACTGTTTTCCTCAACAACAGAAAATCTGCAGAAATTCAATTTTCAAAAGTACAGTTAACACCAAACAGTTTTCTTTTTTCTTTTTCTTTTTTTGTTTTTTTTGATCTTTGGCTAGCTGCTAAAGGATGAAGTATTATTTTGCTTTGTGCAGGGATACATGAGTGAGTGTGGAGATGCACAGGGAGAATTGGTGAGGTCTGTTAAGGAATAAAAGCATACAGAAACAAAGGACAAAAATTTGAGATCTAGAATGAGACAGGAGATGTAGGAGAGGCATGAAGGCTGTTATTCAAGGAAAGGGAAAATAAAATGGCAAGCAGATGTTGCAAGGCATACTAGTAATACAAACTAACACAATCCCCAATTTAAGAGGGAAAAGCAAGGCACATAAAATAAATACAAAGAAAAATTGCCTAATAGTATTATTTTGGAGGGTAACAGCCATGCTAACCCTAGGGTATGAAAGAAATTATTTTGAAAATCCTGAACAGATTCAAATATTTCTTTGAAAGGTTCTAACACCTTCATGCCTTGGAAAGAAATGGACTTGAAATTCAGGTGACTTTGGTGACAAAGAAATATCTTTGACTGCCTTTATCAAAATTTAAGCTTGTAAATAGCCTCCAGATATAGCAGTAGTTTCATTGTGATGGACACTGAGATATCTCTGTCTGTACATCAGGAGTTCTTTAAATAACAATCAGTATAAAACACACTCTGTTAAGTTCTTCTTTACTAATTTTAACAGGCATGAATATATGAGTGACTACTATTACGTGCTGTGCAGTCAAAGATGATGAAATACCTTGAAATGATCTTCTCGACTGATAGATTTTTGTGATATTTTTTCATTGTTCATTTTCCTTTATTTTTCTTTCTTTAAACAGAGATGGCATTGACACTAACATTAATGAGCACTGACAATATCACTGCAGGCACCCTTACAGTGGAGTATCGCAAAGGCAACCATTATCCAATAACAGTTATGTTTGCTGAACAGTGCAAGGTTGTTCAGATACCTTTTGCTTCTACCAAAGCAGGGCACTGTCTTTCCCTGCTATATGTATTAACTTAAAAATTTTTACAGTAGTATTTATCATTCTAAACCAGTTCCCAGAAATGAGAGAGAAACTGCACCTATGAAAAGTAGGAGACAACAAAAATAATTCAGTCTATAAAATTAGCCGTTACATGTTTTAGCTTATTAGAGCTGAAAGAACTTGTTTTTTAAAAAATTAAAATTTAAATTAAAATCAATATAAAATAAAAAATCATTAGTAACAAGTTACTACATAGGGCAATGTGTTATCCTTGGGCTTGTAAATTAAGAGATCACTAAGCTTAAATGGGATTTAATTGCATTAATATTAAGGTATATTATGAAAATTTACCAAACAATTCAGTTTATTTGCTTTTAAAATAATTATCCCTGTCAGCTAACACTGATTTATTGTGGTAATAACTGGACACTTACAAATAATGTCCCTTTGTATTCTAAGGATATTAGTGTGTTACTGTTTTAAATTTTTTGATGTTTTTCATTAAACCTTGTTTTATAATTCACTGAATGTGGAACTTGTAAACACTATTATCGAAATAAAAATTTACACATGGTGATAACATTGAATAATTAAACACAAGCACACATACATATTTTACATGGCACTGTGGTAAAGGAACAGTGTACTTCATCATTGGTCTTAAGATACATAAAGGACATAAAATCACATGCCATAGGTACTTGTTTGAAAGATGGATGGAGAAGGATTCTGGACACACTGTTGGATTTCAAAAAAAGTAAAAGGCTCAGAAATCTAGGCAGGATAGTTTTGTCTTTAACAATGCTATCCCAAATGTGAATCTTGTAAGTTTTTTATTCTTAAACAATGTTATATAAAGTATGAGAAACCACAGCAGGTTATTTTTCTCAGAGCTGTCTTCTATGGACTCAGACATTTTTGAGATATTTCATTAACCGTATTGATCTAGGCAGTAGAGTTTATCTATTTATATAACTGACTGAGCATCGTATCTTCTCATGATACCTTGCTTCTGCCACATCTAGCTGTCTGAGTGTGCCAGTATCAAAACCACATGGCAATCAGCAAAATGGATCAGGCAGTAAATGTTTCTATGTAAAGGGAAAAAAAGCTATAGGTACAGAATATTGAGAACTTTTGATAATAAAGCATGATCAAAGCAGTACATTCATCCTTATCTGAAGCAAATTTCAGATAAATACTTGTTTTGGTCATAATAATGGCTGCCATCAACAAAGTCCTTGCTACAGTCTTTCATACAAAAACATTGATGAGTACTCTGAAAATCATTTCAAGTTTAGTCAAGAATTAAATTCCAGAACAAACAGCAGTGGAAGCTGCAACTGCTGAGTACTCTAAGAAAATTGGAAATGAAGATGTTATCCTGAGGGGTCTCTCTGAGGGCAAGGAGAAGCACCCAAATAAGACTTGAGACAGCTGTCATCAGAATTCTTTCTCTTCAATTCTTACCATCCTCTTTTATTGAGGTTCCATTCATCTGTCATGGGCCAAGGCAGTTTTCAGCATCCAACAAAAACCCTTGATTTGTAGGTATCAATTTTCCAGGCACTTTCCCAATAAAAGATGATATATTCCTTCAGCCCTCTACTGCAGAATCTGTGTTTAGTGCCATTGGTTTTATGGGCTTTTTTTAATCTTTACAATTTGCATAACTATTCTAGACTGAAGGGATTTTTCATTAATACAACGTCCTCTAGTATTAAAGTGTTATCTTTCTGCTGTTGTGCAACATGTTCTCACCTAGCACTGAAAGAAGTTTATTTTGACTAAATCTTGTAATATCATGGAGTTTAAATTGGACAGTATTATGTAAATATTCAGTGCTATTTTATACATAAATATTGCTTGAGCAAAAGTTAAATTAGAATTGAAGCAGGTTTATCTTTATATCTTACAAAATGTTATTGTGCTTTTGCTATCACAATTTATATTCCTTTCCAGCAAGTTGTGGCTACTAACAAGGGCTCAAACCCAGAAGGTCACACAAATATTCGCTGTTGTTTACAGCAAGTGTAGATTCAATCCAAGTGACTTGTCTAAGAGTGAACTCTCACTTCAAAGTTAAGACCCCTTCAGTGCTTCATGCATTGCTGGTCTGCAGGAGAGACACATCAGTTGTTTGGACAAGACTCTTGACTCTGATTATTTGCCTGGAGATTTTTGCTGCTGAATCGTGGCTTTTTAATCATGTTAGAATTGCAGTCTGATTACAAGATAGACTACTTTCTGAGAAATTATCACAACTGTGCTAAATTATAATCCATTAAGCATATTTGGAATTTGTGGATAGTATTTTGTTAAGTTCCTGTTACCTGTTTTACTGCAGGTGGCGTATCTGTGCTCCTTTTTCTTTTCTTTCACTTTTCTAAAAAATCACTTTGTTCTCGGAGCTCATGTTCACTGCTTGGATTTAATGTTGGACTCTGGAGTATTTGAGTCTATTTGACTATGTCTTTATCTCAGAACCCTGTATTTTGCTATGTATTTCACTATAATTTCACTGTTTTATTTATCTAGGGAGAGTATACAGAATCTACCATACCTGCCTTTTATGTTTTAACTGTTAAGTGTTATTGTCTTCATTTTCAGTATATTTGGCCCTGTTATGGGCCAAAATACAGGTCTTACATAGCTGCAGTTGTAAATGGACACTTCATTTTTTCAAGAATTTTATATTTAGACATAGAGGTGATAACTTCTTTGTCTTCCTGCCTCTTTCCTGTTACTGTCATTTATGTCCCATAAGCATTCCCTTAACCCTTTCCTGTGCAGATAAACTGACTCCGTGTAATACAGAGTTACCGGTTTTATAAAAGCATACATGACAGTGTAAAAGAAAAATATGTCTCTTGCAAGCCTAAAGAAACTATCCCATGTTTGGGATTATATTTTATTTTTGCAAATAGTATTTGATGGATTTAATAGAAAAAGGTTTTGATTTTTTTGTATAGCTGAAAAGAAGTTCACTAGTAACAGTAACATTTTTTTTAATTTTTAAAATTGTATATTGACCTTGTAAGAAATTTTTATAGCTTTTATAGAAGATAATACAGAACTATATTAGTATAATGAGATATTATCAGAGGCCTAAGAGGTATCTGATGTCAAGTCACTGAGTAAAAGTCTTGCCTGTCTTTATTGATCACATAACCTTGTATTGTATTTCTGCTCTGCCAGTGCACTATCTGAAATATAGCAAGTTATCTGCTCCTAAGTGGATTGAAAAGTGCAGTGGGAGTTCAGCTACTGTCTACTGCATTCTTAGCTGCACCACAAAGGAGAAGTTCTGGGTGGAAAGAATACTTTTGATAAATAACTTATATTGGTTTAAGGTTTTGTTTGTTTGTTTTTAAAAAAAACTAAGTCCTGCTCTTTTGCTCTGTATGTATCTCAGGAAAGTGGGAGAAAACCAGTGTGTAATGGAGTAAAATAACTGAGTTCAAATCACAGAGCAAACTCATTACCATATCATTTATAAGAATAAAACAAATATAAGAAATTTTCCAGAAAACTAAGTAGTCTGATTTCTGAAAGCAAAAATATGTCCAGGAGAAACCAAGCTTATTACTGCTTGTTTCTACCATGTTATTCAACTTCAGCCTGAATTACTAGGACATTATGTCCTAAAACGTAATGACACATATATATAACACTTAGGAAAAACAGAAACTGCATTTTTAATAGTTCTATTATAATTTGAATATGACTCTAAGAGAATAATCACTTACCGATGTCTAAACTAATACTAGCATGTCCTTGTCCCGCTATTGTCAGAAGGATGGTATTTATTCTGGATTTTTGCTCTAGCACTGGAGGTAGTAATTGTATGAATGCCGAGGTAGACAACTGGCAACACACTGCTAATTAATCAAATCCTGCTTAGAACAAGTTTAAGTAGCAGAGTGGTAAAAGCTGTCGATGCAAAGCTAGCTCTTTCTTATATTAGTAGGATCTACACAAGTACAAAAGCAATAATAGAAAAATTCAACTTAAATTTTAAATGGAGTCAGGGCCTGTGACTCTTGTCATTTTATGCGGAAGCAGAATTACCCCCTTCATAGGGATGATCGACTGACAAAGAATAGATATCATGTAATGCATTCCAGTTACTTTAAATAACAGATTAATGGCTCTCCTGTTTGTGAAAATTGCATGGCTGGGATTGTCAGTAGGCCTATTTGCAGCTGATAGCAGGTGTGAATCAGTTTGCTGGAATAAATTTCCTGCTGTACGACCCTTCGTGCTCCTCTTCTGCTCTATTATGTTGGTCAGTGGGTTAGTTTTATAGTGTTGTGGTTTTCTAAAGGCACTAATACCCTTCAGCATAATGCTTTAAATTTTAATTAACTCAAAGAATAAGCATCTCGCTGCAATCACATTCTCAGGAGTCCTTGGTAATCAAAATGATCTCCTAATTGGCATATTTATGTTTTCAATGGGGTCTGTCAATTATGTGGGGTTTATGTCTGTGTAAGATGAAAACTGTAGACCTCTGGGATTGTGCTTTTATATCAGGCCCAGCAAAAAGGATGGATGTCACATATTTGCCCAACCACAGCCCCATGAAAAAAATTGTATCGTCATCTTGGGTAACATGAACATATATAATTTTGGTTACACTTTCTGTTTTCCCTTGCCCAGGTCCGCTGTGACAGTGAAGTAGAAGACCTACGTCAGTGGCAAAAGCAGTTGAGAGAGGAGAAAAAAATTTTTAAGAGAGTGAAAGAATTCTGGACTAAGCAGGAAGCCAAAGGTAAGTGAATCAAATTGTGTACTTTAATTTTTTTTTACGCTGTGTTGAATTTTTATATTTTGAGTTTCATTAAAAAATAGGACACACAGTAGGACATTAATCCCAAGTGAGAAGAGAAGATAATGTCAGGTGGAAATGCCTGGCTGTTTCTTTGCAGTCACTACTTAGAGTAAGTTAGTTGCCTGTATAGCTGAAAGCAGCAATGTAGAGTACAGTACAGGGCCAAAACTCAATAATTTCAGAGGACTATGACAATATGCTGGCACAGTATTTCCTAGGGCAGGATCAGACCTCTACCAGCTACACTACATGTAAATACTGATTTCTACTGGATGGGTTGTGGTACAGTTTTTCTGAACTGTGGGATTTCTATCTGGTAAATGTTCTACTGGCATTTTCCTGTAGTTATTTAGAGCAGAAGTTGACCTGTACAGTTCTAAAAAAAGAAATCAAACCCAAATAAGCCAATGTAATTGCCAAGCGAAATGAGGCCAGATCACTTTAAGAACCAACACTGTAATTTGTTTTTTTTGCCCTGATTGTGGACAAGGCTTTACTGAAAGGGCCAGAGTTATCATTCACTTACTCAGGCACAGTGGTGTAATTATGATTATTTGCCCAGCCTCTTTGGCTACTAATGCAGGAGGATTCACTAGCTCCTACGTTCTATCAGTCTCTGTGGGCTGGACTCAAATGTAATACATGTAGGGATGTGAACTATACACCAATAGATGGAGGTGAGAAGAGGTCATTCAGCTATGTTGTTTATGTGTTGAAGAGAGGGAAATTATGCTGTACCAGTCACCATTGTGTGGTCCTTCAGTCTGATGGCACTGTTGCAGATGTGTTGTCAGATGTCTGATCTTTGCCCAGAACTACATAAGAGCATTCAGGGTGCAGTTTCACAGTCAGCTGGATCAAACTGGGAGCTGCCAAAAGGGTTGATCCTACTCTCTAGTTCTTGCATCAGTTTTAGTGATTGTGTAACTGCACCATGGGTTTGGATCAGTGACAGGTTTTGGTATGGGGCAGGTTGGTTTTCCACAACATTGTTGCCAGATGATTGCTGTACCTAACACAAGGTGAACTGGGAGGAGAGAGGGATAATGAGTTTTAGCAACTCCCAGCTTGGTTAAATTGAGCAGACTCTGAGATGATATTTGCATACCTGGTTACTGTTCATGGCTGAGGAAGTGCCAGTCTCCAGGAGACTGGCAGGAGTTAAAAGCCAGGGGCAAGTCATGGCTTAGACCTCTTGAGCTCAGTACACAAAGACACATCTGTCGATGCCTTCATTCTGAGTCTGGTTTTCATGGGACTTCACTGGGAAAGGAAAGATATATATTTGAATCCTTGCAGGGTGAAAGAATTTAGAATCAGGTTTCTGTGAAAGGTTTTGAAATGCTGCGTCCTGGTCAGTTAAATATCTACTATCCAGAAAAATCTACAACCCTGGATTTCAAGTGAGAGAAAATTGTCAATATGCAATCTGGAATTAGGCAGCTTCATGGGAGGCCTCTGTCCTGTGTTGCCTAATGACCTAGGCAGCTTTTCATTCAGCATTGAATATTTGTAGGTCACCATTTGGAGCTGTTTCTCTTTGGTGCCCTATAGACCATGCCATTGGTTCGTTGGTTCACCTTCAGGTGTCCAACTTCTACAAATTTTAAGACTAAGCTGAGACATCGAATATGTTCTGCTGGGTATTCACTCGATTGTGGTTTTGTTTTCTTTCCTTATTCTCTATGCAACTTAACTGTCCTTTTTAATTAAATTGAGTTATTGTACTCATGCACAGATACAAAATAGGGGATTCTGGAATTAAGTGTTTGACATCCTCACAGTATCCTTTATTTTAGAAACTACAGTAAGAATGTCCATACATAAAGAGTACTTATTAACATCACTGCTGTAGTAATCTGAGCTCATTGTAAGTGACTAGAGCCTTGCAATTCTTCAGTAACTCTAGTCATCAAATCTCTTGTGGATATTGTTAATTTCAAAACTGTCCTGCTTTTTAATAGATGATACAACTAAACCTTCCCTATGAAGCATTTTAATTATAAAATAGTCCATGCTTTGTAAACGTCAAAGGCATTAACAGCAGTCAGGTCACTAACCTGATGCACTGCAATTATTCGTTCACTTTTTATTGTGCATCCATTCTATCTATCATTAGTTACAAGTAGATCAGCCTAAAAGGATGGCATGAAAGTTCCACACAATTCCTTTTTGCTTGCAATCTTCTTTTGAAATTTTGCCTAAAGGTGAAAGGAGTTTCTCCTTTCACATATGTGAAAAGAGAAATCTGTTACTAGTAACAGTCATTATAACAACTTGCATTACAAAATAGCCCCTTGTTTTCAGTTCTCCTTATTTTTATGTTTTTTCCTCCTCACAAAATAAATGTAATAGGCACTTGGGGATGATAATAATAACATTTTAAACAAATGCTAGACTCTTTCTTGTGTGAAATTCCAGCACTTCCAGATGGGCTACTTTTTATAATACCATCAAACACAAAGTTATAAATTTATAAGTCCTCCATGTTTTCAAGCTCCCTCACTGGCAAATCTTTGATTGCCTAAACTTCTTTTCTATTATTTCCTGTTTGTACTTGCATATCTGTTGGATAGCATTAGGTTTTGGGACATCTAGTCAGGGTAATGTTGCAGTTATACTGTGTTAAGTTTGCTGTCGAGCCTTCTGAAGTGTATGCAGAACACCAACTAATTCTGCAATCAGAATTGGACAAGTAGGTATTTCCACTGGGTATTTTCTAATGAACACAGCATTCAGTAGTTATAGTATAAATCTTTCCAGTAAGTATCTTAATACATGATGCTATTGTAACACAATTTCTCCTCTACTGTGTAAAGTGGAACAGTACTTAAACCCACTCTCGCACAACAGCTGTGCAGCAAACCCCAGGCAGTACTGGCAGCAAACATTTTAAATTGTTGCTCTGGTTTTCTGAAGTAATCCACATTTTGTCACATAACATGAAGTGAATCAGTGCCAGCTCTTATCCTCTAGGACAGTGTTCGCTGTTAAAAAGCTGCCTCTATGTGCCTCCTCCTTTAATCCTCTGCAGTGCTCACCTGCCAGTCACGTGCACAAGCTGGTACCACATGGTGATTCCATGTTTGCAACTAAGAAAATCATGTTCAAGTACTGCATCCACCATGTTCCCCAGGACCTGGACAACCTCAGCAACTGCTCTTTGCTTACCTTGTCCTTTACCTTACCTTTGCCCTTGCTAGACAAAGCTCTTGCACAGAGGGAGGTGTCTCTCCAGTTTCATGATGAGAGACACAGCAGCAGCTGCTGGATGGTTTAGTGGTTTGCATGTTTGCAAGTGCAAGGAAAAGAAGGAAAAGCATTTTCCTGTTGGAAGTACTTTTCCTGCCCAAAGAGCCATTCTTCATGATCTCCAGGGAAAATGTGTGAGCTGGATTGAAGCTCCTGCTGGCTAGCTTCAGCTGCATTGTGCTGTTTTATAGCATGTGTCCAGTAAAATCTGATTCCATTACAATATTGTAAGATTTATACTATATGTGTTACACCCTGAGTTCACTAGAAAATATCCAGTGGAAAAATCTACTTTTCCAATTTTGATTGCAGAACTAGTTGGTGTTCTGGGTACACTTCAAAATGCTTTACATTCTTCCAATGTTCCTTCCTGGTGTTAGGAGTTCTTGTCATAAGAAGGAGTCTGCATTGATACTGATACCAATACAAATAGCAATAGATTTCTTTGAGTAGATATTTAGATACATTGGGAGTCAGGCTTATAATTAACAAAGACAGTAATGAATGACAACCTCAAAAGCTGTTCTGCATGTCTACACCAACAGCAGGACCAAAATGAAAGCTGTTCCTGCAGGTTGTATTTCAGCTGTGAAGGCCCAAGTGTGAATTCAGTCTGCAGAATTCTCAAGGTAGAATTTTTTAAATCATAAAGACAGTTAAGAGTCAGCTGATATCAAAGCTGTCCTAAAAAAGTAATTTTTCAAGAGATAATGTTTTCAAAACCTTCCTTTATGTATCATGGCCTCCTCAGTTGCCTTGCTATTACAGTATTATATATTGCAAGGCGTTATGATCTGACACGCTTTTCTGTGTCTGCACTGTGCTATGTGCAGGACCTTTTGATCACTGCTTCACTTAATTATGAAATGTTCAGAACAAGAAGAATTTTCTTCAGGGCAATATACATTAGAGTACAAATGCCAAAACTGGAAGACTGTCACAATTTTTATTTTTTTTTTGCCATAGCAGTTTGTTATAAGGGCTGCATAATTTTTTCCAAACATTTATTCATATTTATATTGCAGTTTTAATCCACAAAAGATCAGGGTTTATTTGCCAACCCATGGAATTGCCTATGAGATATTTTATAGCTGAAAAGAATTCATTTTGAGTAGCAAAATCATACATCACACCAGGGAAAAACTGCATTTATGTGTGTGTATATATATGGGGTGTTTGTATGCAGTAAATGAAGTAGAATTCTTGGCTTTAGTAGCTTAGAAGATTAAACAAAGTTGTAACTAGTAACAGTATACAAAAATGATGAAAAATAAAATCCATGAGACCTAAGTTGTCTTCCAGCAGACTTGACTTATACATAAAGAAAACTTTGGCAGAGCAACCGAGGTTTTCTTCAAGTCTTTGTGGGATTTCATACTCTATTTACTATGGTTTATTAAGAATTTACTTTGGAAAAAAAAAGTAGGCTTTTTTTAAAAAAAGAAGACATAAATCTGGTTTTGAAGATTTGAAAACAGTGGATTCGAATTTAATATGATAAAATTAATCTCACTATAAATTTAAAGAATAAAAGCCAAATTCTTCTCTTTGTAATATATGTTTAATTTGTCAGTGTTAATTGTTGAAAAATTGCATTTTTGAAGGTGATGACAGAAGTCAACCTAGCAGGCTTGCTAATTCATCTTAAATGATGGAAATTTAATGTTTGTGTTCTGGACTCTCTGTTTTCAATTTGTTAGCATTTACATCATCTCATCAAGGCATGTTTTTTCACATGTTCCATTGTCCACAATACCAGTAAGAGTTACAAATGCATACTTTTGCAACTTATTTCTAAGAAATAACCTATATATTTACAACATATCACTGTGAAAAAGGATGTATATGATATTAGATTATTATACAATCATAGTTTACAGTCTTCATGCATGTAAAATCTTAAAGGTGAAAATTACAAATGTATTTTCAGAGAACAAGATGAAACCATTTTCAAAATGCTGCAACTAAGAAAAGTAGAGACTAAGGGTGGAGTAGACTGTGTCATTTGGCAGTTGAATTGATCCAAAAAACTCCTGTCTCTGAAGAAATTTAATCTTTCCATATACTGTATTTATGTTGTTTTGCAGAGTAATGTAGTGATAAGATTTCCTTTGCCTTCTTTGCCAATTGTTTCAAAAGGAAAAACAAATTTCCTTTTAATCACTCTCATGAGCTTTCCTGTCATCAAATCAATTATTTTTTGGACTTTAGGACACAGAGCTGTTTCACCACTTCAAAGAAAGCTGTAAAATTACCCCTTTTCAATTTTTTTCTTAAACCAGTGCAAGTTCATATTGCTATATCCCATTAGCTTTCAATATTATCACATTGTTTCTGTAATTCCTTAACTGAGCTCTGCTAATTTAAGAGTATCCATACATAAAATAGCCTTGAGGCCCAGACAGATGGCTATTTGGAAACAGCTGTACTAGTTTGAGAAGTTACTGTCCAGGGGTTTTCATTATCAGTCTCAGCTGTGATGCTATAATTCATTTTGTTAGTGCTCCAGCTGCTCTTATTTCTGCTATTATTATTCTGCTGTTTATTCATGTCATTAAACCCTATTTCATTGTAAAGTCAGCAAGGTTAGTTTAAACTGCTTTTACCAGTGATTCAATCTAACCCAGCTGACTTTCCGCTGAAGTGGATTGTGAGCAGTCATACAATAATGAATAGCATAATGCAACTACTTCTTAGTCCTTGTCTTTCTGCACATTTGGTTTAACTGAATTAATTAATTCAGTTAATTCAATTAATCCCCTTTAATTAAACCACTGAGCTCTTCACATCAAGCAGGACAAAGCATTTATTGTTACTAGAAACTCAGATGTCACAAATAAAGCATTAAGCTTTATGATCAAAAGAAAAAGAAGAAAAATATTTTTTAAGAGATATAGCAATTTATTACAAAGTTAACTACGTTAAGAATAACAATGAAGTATTGCTTAAATTTGTATATAACTCTAACCCTGTTTATTAGATGCTGTAAACAGTGTTGAATTTAACTGTAAGGGATGAATTGTGAGCTACCAAATAGCTTTTAGAAAATGCTGACTCAAGCAGTAATGTGATTCTATTGACACTACTAGAAAGATCAGCATACCTTCCATGAAAATATCAGCCAAAGACTCGGTTAATGTGAGCTAACAGTCAGATTCTGCTTTGTTGTGTCTTTCAGGGCAATGCTATGTATACCTTATTTCATGGGTATGTTTTAGGCAAAGATGTATAATTTTATGAAGTATGTTTGTATAATCTTGACCAGTGTGACATTTAAAAAGGATATTAAAAGGAAGTTAGAAATGTAAACTGATTGTAATTAACATATCCAAAGGCATGCCTGATTTATTTTTCTAGTTTCAGAAAGTGTGTTAAAACATGTTTATTATTATTGAAACAAATAGTGAATTTTTAGTTTTCATTAGAACATAACCAGAATGAAACGGTGTGGGGTGTGTGTGTGTGTGAGTGTTCAAGTAGGGACCAAGAGTATGATTCTATGGGGCAGCTAAGGTGATCCAACAACTTCCACATTAAAGAGACAGTCCTGTCCTTCCTGGACTAAGGTTTCTGCCATCCTTTCCTTTCCTCAGCTTTAGCAATCATGGCTTCACGGTGAGTTGGTTCAGCTGGCAGATGTGACAAAGAACTGCTCTTCAGTTCTGTTCTGCTGCCCCTCGGGTTAGTTTTCTGCTGGATCAGCCTGATAAACTGACTTGCCTTGTAATGACACACACAGTCCTTACAACCAATATAAGGGAAATGGTGCAACAGTAACCGAGGGAAGGAAACCCGCCCATTTGTGATGGTCGCTCACTTTTAGATCAGCTAATCTGTCCTGTGCCTGCTGTGTCATGTGAAACCATACCCTACGTGGTATGTCTGCTTGGTTTGGTAGGCCAGTGTATAATGTAGCCTCATATAAACCACTGATTCTTCCCCCGCTTCACAGCATGTTTAAAGTGTCTCTTTTTTTAATTTGTTTGTAATTCTTTATTCTTCTTTCACTGTCTTTTATACTATTTATTACTGGTCTTGAAAAGTGTTCTGGGATAGAAAGTGTGAAAACTTTGCATGGAAATTACTTTATAAATTAATAGTATCTTGCAGGACTGTTGACCTCTTTAATGCATATGCCTGGTAAATTTATTTTTGAGTGCAAAGAAGATGTGTTTCTTTCAGCCTTTACCTAAGATCATAAAGCTACAGTATTCTTAGCTGACATTTTGTTTGCTGTACTGCACCACTGCTGTAACATTACATTCCACAAAATGATCTACATTTCAGGTGTGATAGTCCTTACTCTTAACAGTTTCTACTTTCAGACTGGAAATGTAGAGAAGCATAGGACTCATGATTCAGTTTAGTGGCTCACAGCTTTAGACTTGTAGAAAGAAAGAGAATTCTCCCCAATATAGCACAGCTGATGGGATAAATCTGTTCCTGAATATATATTTTTTTAAGATTATGTGATTTCTGATTTTATTATTCCAATTTGCTGAAATTACCTTAATGTAAATGTATTTAAATAGGTAGCTTAATAACCTGCATGTTATTTGGAATCATGTTTGGCAGGATGTGACACTGTGGCACACACATAGCAAGACCTGCTTTTGATTTCATGAGGCTGACAGTCTACCATGAGATTGTTTAGGAGAACTTCTTTTCCCAGCGTGCATTTATCTAGGGCTGTCCATATCAATTTCACCAATACCTGCAGCCTAAAACATCCATTTGAAACTGGACATAATTCGCTTCATTTTCTTGTTTTCTAGCTGGTATCCCACATAGCTCCAGTCATATTTTTGCTTTAATGTTTCCAAGAAGAAATTGGCCTTCACTTTTTGGTTAACGGCCTGGTTAATTTGATTTGTGCCTCCCTGCAGTGGACAAACCCTATCCAGCGCATTATGCAGATGCAGTATTGATGAGACATCACTGGAAATGAAAAAGTACCTGTCCTACAGTGAAAGGAATTTGAAAATATTTGAACTTTTAAATGAAAATACTTAAATCCTCATTCATCACTTACAAAACACTTTACTGACAGTGTCTGTTACAATGGTTATTTCTCTGCTGGTGTGCTGTTGGAAAGACAGTTGGTTCTGTATACACTGTCTAGTACTTTCAGCTATTTTATTTCCTAAGGACTTTCTTCTTCTTATCTGTGTAAAATTTGTATAATTTTATTTTTAAAAAGCATTGTTCTTAGGGAAAATAGTAAAAGAAATAAATATTCCTGGGCTTATGGCAAAAACAATTGTGATCCTATTAGCTAGCAGTTCTTACAGATTAACCATAGCCTTGGCTTTGCAAGGTACTTCTGTAAGAGTGAATGTACACAGTTTGTGGAAAATCTAGTTAAACCAAACCAAGACAGAAATTAATCTTCACAGCAGGTGTGGGGGGGTTGATTTCCAGATACAGGAGAGCATATTCCTTTACATTCCAGTTGATTTTCAAGCTGTATTTCTCCTTTGGCAGTAGAAGTTACTACTCACCTATACTGAGAGATTTTAAAAATACCTCTTCTGCAGAAAGAATCTCTTCCCTTGGGAAGATGCAACCAGCAACATGTTGAAGAACTCAAAATGTAGGTGTCCTGTCACTGAAGAATCCTTGAAATTATGAATGAGATTGAAGATAAAGGGGAGAACAGGCTGCATATTTTAGTAGCACTAGAGCAGAACAGATGCATACTGCCAAGAAGCAAGGAAATGTAGTCAGTCGCTCTTTATACAGCTGTGATATGTCTCCACCTAAATTATGAGGAAGGATTTGAAAGCTAAATATGCTTACCAAGTTAAGTTGAACTGGGGAAGTCTAGTCTGCATATTTTTGAAGGATGGCTGTGTGTAGTCATATCGAAGTAAATAATCATATCACATCAAAGCAGAATGAATTGAGGAAGGGAAAAATGTTAAATTCAGTACCCCCCAAAAACCCCAGCTACACTGTGAAACTTCTTGGAATTCATTCCATAAACAAATAAACATATGAGTATAGTTATGTGCTCTAATGGATCCTTATTAATGGGACCACAAATTAAGTTACAATCTTGTGCTTGTTTGCAGGACTGAGTAGTTTCCCAAGGAAAAGATTGAAAAGGGGATATATATAAATGGGATATCTTACACAAGGCTTAAAAAAAAATATTTAAAATGTACTGTAGGTAATAATGCTGGATTAGGAAAAGACATAGTCTGAATAGTTAATGGATTTCTTAAAAGACTGCACCTCTGGTTTATTTAGGAAAATTCAGCTCAGTAAACTGTAAGGAATTAATCAGTTTTAAGTGAGAGTTTCTTTCTTTTTTTTTCCCCCACTTTCACCAAGGGTGGTTGAAATATAGTAATGGTTTAGGAAGATTTAAAACAAAATAATTTGTTTCTAATTTCATCTGCCCTCCTTTTACTGTAACTGTAGTTCTTTAATTAATCTCATTATGGAGCTCTTCTAAGTGGTGACCTTCCCATATTCCATGGTTTTACACTTTTAATATATCTGTTTATAATATAACATATATATACACACACACACACACACATATATGTTAAGATCTGAAATGTTGCAGGTATTTCCTCAAATTATTTTGTATCAAACTGAGCCGTATAAACAGGTTTAAAGTGGAAGACTACTTGCTGTCAGTAGGATACTGCAATTAAAAGAATTTGACTCTGCTTTTTTTAAAACATTACTGTATTTACAGGTATTGGGTTGTTTCTGAAAACAACAGTGCTGCAGTCAAAATAGTTTAAAATGGGTTCATATATGTGATTGCTTTTGATTTAAAAGCACATGTATAAGGTTTCAGTTACACAAAAGGCTTTGAAATTTGTTTTTAAAAAAAAAGAAAATCCAAGAACAAAGCAGTGCCGATAGCTGAGTATGTGGTGGTTTTCATCAAGCCTAATTCAAGATGCTTGAGATGTTTCTGAAAGTTTAATCTTGGCACTAACAGCTGAGAATGTAGTGATAAAAGTCATAAGACTCATGATGCAGATTCCGATTTATTGGTCCACACCCCGGACTCAGACATCTTTGAAAAGTTATAAAGATTACAGTAACATTTAATTTCTGAAACTATGTTGGGAATGTTTAAAAAAAAAAAAAAGGAAAGATGATCATACAGATAAACTACAAAATATGCGATCTTCTGAACTGTGCTTACACAGGCACAGCAGTGTATCTGCTAGCACAAGTCTGAACTAATCCTCCAGTACCAAAGCTGTATTTTTACCCGTCACTCTGCAGTTGTTAATAATGATTTGTAATGGAAAAAAAGGACAATTGCAATTTGGTGATTTTTGTGTGATTATATAATTTTTGTTTGTTTGTTTTTCTGTTTTAAAGGAGAAGACAAATTCTTAATGGGTTTTGCAATTTTTTTTATTCTTTTTCTTCTTTTAACCTTTTTCAAGATAATAGTGAAAAAATGGGAGCATTTTTATTGAAAATACTGTTGGTGTTTTTTGTTAGTAGTTTAGATATACAAACTCAAAATTTACGTGTATAACTATGAGATGAGTTAAAAGCCTGGAGAAAAGGCTGCCACCAGTTAAAAAGTAAAACCTCCAAACAGTCCTGCAGCAAAACTAGACTTGAGACTATTTTGGTTCAAAAAAAAGGGCAGGGGGAAGGCAGGGAAGGAAAGACTACGAACTGTTAGTGGAGTCTTAAAATATGATTCAGAGATTAGCAGAGAAGTGGGTGACAGATTGCAGAACATACAAGCTACTTGCCCCAGACTTCCCTTTAAACCCAGACTGTGATATTAGTCACTTGGGTGTCTTTTTCGATGTAACTTGTCTTTTTAACCTCATAATTTGTTTTAGTCTGTGTAAGAGTTTAAATTTGGTGACTTCACAGAACCTATCATATTTTGCAAGTAGGAGACATTTCAGAAATGAGAGGGGCTAATGGGTGTAAATGTGGTTTTCATGAAGCTGCCCAGTAAATCTGGCATTCCAGTTTTCTGAATATATTGGCTTCTGCCTGTAAATCCCAAAATGCTTTTTGCTGAGGACCTGCCACTCCAGAATGATTTCTCTCCATTTCTGGTCAGTTCTTTCTATTTTCACAGTTCTGTTTTTCTATCTTGACCCTTTACATGGAAAAAACCCTGCATTAATCAGATGCACTGAAGATGCACTGATTGCCTTCATTCTGGATTTTTCTCTCAGTCCAGTCATCTTCCCTAAACTGCTGTGTTTCTGTGGCTATTTCTTCATGAAACTCAGGTCACTAAATGATTTGGAGGACACTTGGATAATCAGTAGCAGTACAGTCTGCAGTATATCTAATTCTGTGTAGCTCTCTCCTAAACTCAGGTGTTCATGTCAGTTGTTCATCTAGTCTAATGCTTGGTATCGTTCAATATTTCTTTTCTCTTTGTACACCTTGAATTGTAAAAATGCTATCCAGATATATCCAACTGAATTCTTAATCTTTCCGTCAAAATACTAGGAAAGCATGGTGCATTGCACAAACAAATTCTGGTAGAGCTCTTTAAGCCCTTTTTCCCCATCTCCATGACTGGATGTTGGTGTTTGGGAATCTCCTGTACATCAGCTCTTGCTTCCCTAATCTAATCCTAACTCAACAAAAAAATGCTCAGAAATTGTTTGTTCTTTAAAGTCATGGAGCAAGACTAAGCATTTTACAAACTGTTGCTGCTTTGGAAAATTAGGTTTGTCCTGTCACTTTTATATATCCATTTTGCAGATGCCTCTTCTGGCGAGTGATCTTCTGACAGTTCCATTTCAGATTCATGATGAGTACCAGGAATGTCTAGGGGCATAATTTCTGGTTTCTTATTTGTTTCTTTGTTTAATATAGCTTTTTTCAATTTTCCTATCACTAGTGACTGAAGACTTCCTGAAGTGAAAGGTTTCACTAATAATTGCATGCATGCTGACTTCCAATAGTAATAGGCTAAAATTATACACAGTTTATAAAGAACTGTCTCTTTAAAAGTCAGGTCTTATTTCAGAAAGATTGCTGGTGGCTCCAATTTCATGTTCAGGCTTCTTTGGCATTTCATTGGGAGGCTAGGGTGAAACTCCTTTCTATATATATATTTTACTCTAAGCCCCTGCTAATAAGTTATTCCAATAGATTTTCTTTAATGGATTTTCATCTTCTTATAGTCTGAGTCTGTGGTATTTTTCATTACTGTTTTCAACTGTTTAAATTACTAAATGTATTTCTCATAGTTCTTATGATTTAAACAGAATAAAGAGTATGGGTGTATAAACCTTTCATAAGCTACTGTCACAAACCAGTTGTATTATACAGTACTGTATAAAGTAGGTCATAGTTTGTTCACTGTTATGCTGAAACCACCAAGTCTCAAAACAGAATGCTGGTCCTGTGCATTAAGATGAGGGAAAATTGTGTCTATTATCCAAAAGAGATGGTAAAGATGTTTGAACTTAATGCATGTACAAATAGGACAAAGGCCAATCATCAGACGTCTAATAGGAGGAGTTTAGCAGATTTTTGAGTATTCCACTCCCAGGAGCTAACCAAAGCAGTAAATCCAAGTACGTTCAAAGCCAGTGCTTCCTTTAGCCATCATCTGTGCCTAAACATTACAACACATACACGATAAACTATGGCAAATGAGCTGCATTTCCAAGACACGTGCAGACAAACTAACAGTTAACTTTATTATAGTAGGAGTAGCAAGTTGAATAGTTAACAGTTGTGCTAACCTCTTCAGAGCCACCCCCACCTCACTTCCAAGGAAATTAATCGGAGTGTCTACTAGTGCTTATTATTGTAGTGATTGCTATAGTGTCCTATGATTTAGAACATGCACGTGACTAAAGCATAGTTTATTCAGGTTCACTAGGTATTAAAAAATAAGAGTAATGAGACTGAAACATGGTGCGAACAAATTCAACTGTCCTAACAGTAGAAACCATATGACCTATAGAGATAGAAACCGTAATACTGGAAGTGAGATGTGAGATTTTTTACTTACACTGTCATAGCACTTAAGGGCACTCAGTTGCTCTCTGTCACAGGGCTTAAAACAGGAGCTGGTTTTAAAACTGTATGAAACACTGTGATCATGCTGCCAATGATCATGATTGTGTTACTTTTATTTAAATCTTATGTCACACCTCCTTAAATTAGTGATTATGCATTCTCTGTAGGTAATTTTCACACATTCTGTTACATAAGCATCTTGGGAGTTAAGGTGTTTGTCATTTTTATGGGAGCTGAATCCAGCCTCCTGTGAGAATGGTTTTCTTGGCACCGCCCTGAGACTGGCAGCAGTGCACAATTGCCATTGCCACTGTGTAACTGGCGTCCTTGGGCAGTTTGTTCTGCCCAGTTATGTCCATACGCCTTTCCCCAGCATGCAGGAAATCTCTGTAAAGAAAAAGAGGTGGTCTCCGTTGCAGTAGAATCACAGTTCTGCAATGGTAGGAATCTGCCAGCATAACTGCACACAGTGACTTGGGACATAGAGGGATAAAATGGGAACTGTGCTGTTAAAGTTCAACTTCTATTACTTTTTTTAACTGAAAGTGAAAATAGAAATGGGTCTTTCTCTTGATCTATTGAATGAATGGTAGGGCTCCTAAGACTGAAGTGGTTAAAATTCAGCATGTGAATGGCATGGTTGTAAGCTAGTTGTTCGTATTGACATTTACACGATTCATTGCTTTTAGATATGTGTTGTCTGAAAGAAGTGGGCTGATTATCAGCAAGTATAAGTTGTTCTAAACTTCATGGGAGCTATGCTAATACACAAACCTTCCTTAGGCATTTAAAAATATTTTAAGCAAGTTAGTTCAGTTTGAGGTGTCACAGCCTGAAAAATACATTCTTCCAATGGAAATTTCTAGTGAAAAGACTTAGCCAAGCAGCTTCTTTCCCTATCTTTCCAGCCTATCTGAATCCTGAGGACATCTTACTTTTCTATCTGCATAGGAAGCAAGTATATGTCAAAAACTATTTAAATAACTGCCTGAAATCCAGATTCATGCTGACAACCTGTGCTTCCTGGTTAGTGTGATGTGATTTGAAATTGTTGTGCTTAAGTAACACAGGTTATGATGAGACATGGACGCTCCTGACTAAAAGCACTGCTAGCGGCTACCTAGAACACCTACTCATTTTAATGTGAAACAGTGCGTGTGAGCCCTGGTGGTTTTGCACTTGCTGCAATTTTTATGAAATTATTTGCAAAGGCCAGCCTCATCACATCACGGAATATTAGATAAAATTAAACACAATAGTTAGTATTTTGTATATGGGCCATTCAGTTACATGAGATATTTAATCCACTGAATTTTCTCCTTACCAGCTGTACAAACAAAAGCCCTAAAATCCAGAAGAATCTTGTGCCAGCAAGACACTGGAACATATTGCCTTGACCATTGTAGAACATAGGGCGTATCCTGCCACTGCAGTCATATTTTGGGTTTCTAAGGTATTGTCTGTATTCCTCATCATCATATATCACTTTTCCTGTATGTTTTCTATGAGCTGAGATCTTCCAGGCTGGTAGCACACTGAGCACCTTGAATTAGCACATGGGCCTGTTGAAGCCTAGTATTCCAGGTACGTACCAAGAGGATTTTGTTTGCTGGTTTTCAGTTGCATGCCTTGGAAGGGTAACTAAGCTCTCCTGAAACTGTATGTACAAAAGGGGATTTTTGGGGCATATTTGGCCTTCTTTGCCTCTAGCTAACTTTTATACAGAAATCTCCCAACAAACTTACTTGATGTGAAAAGTGTACAGTACAGATGCATCTTCTGAAGTTTAGGGAGTAGAAAAACAGGTTTTTATCTTTGTAACTTAAAAGGCAGTTTGTAAAATATTAACAGAATATGACAGCTAAAATCACAGAACTAGACTGAAGAACCAGACTGTTGTATCAGCAGAAGAAAAACATTAGGTTAATCTGTATTATAGCACTCTGAAAGAATACAGAGCTTTGAAAACAGCTTTCACTAGGGGGTGGGACATTGTACTTTTATGTAGAGCTTTTGTTCATTTAGAATTGTTTACTCCAGCAAGCAACCCTGTGCTCTTTGTTTGACTGATTTTTCCCATTTGGCAGACCCTCTGCAATCACATGGATAACATTCTTCTTTCCACTGAGACATAGAAAAACTATTCTTTATTGACCTTGCTTGTTGTCCTAAATGACAAAAATATATTTATATACTAGGTGAACTGTATGACTTCATCACTGAGTTTTAACTGAAAATTCTTCAAAGCAAAAAGCTCAAAGAGCTGCTTTCATATTTTTTTAAACAATCCAATAATTTCTTAATAGCAAACAACTCTGCCCTCAGCTACACATGCATAACTCCCACAGATGGCACTGAGAACTGTGTAGAAGTATCTGAGTGCTGAAGCTGTGTCAAAACAAAAAAAATGTCGTAGAAGAAATAGGTCTTTTGGGTTGGGTGGGGTTTATTGATTGATTGATTGATTGAACAACAGGATTTGCTGTGGAAGTATGGATGTTTACTTTTTTGTTTCTGTGGATGTTTTAGAAAGTTAAGTATTTAATGTTTTCTTTTGTATGGCTGCAGTAGGAAGCAAATCTGAGGACTCAGATGAACATACACAAAAACATTCAACATCTCTATTTTAGTTTTCTCACCAGTATTACAAAACACAGAGCTCATGGACTAAACTTTGTGGTACTGATTTAGAAACACTTAGCTTTACAGTTTTACATGTGAGGTGTTGTAAATCAAAGGGAGATTATGTCAGGATCCAGCATGCCAAGACAAAGTCCAGTCCTAGTGTAAGTGAGCACAATTCTGTTCAAATAGATGGAATTGTGCACTTCTAGCCAAAAATTTTGAGTCTATGTTTATCTTGTGTTCCTGAATGCTCACTTGCAAGCTTTGCTGATAGGGACAAAACTCTCGATGAAATAAATGGGGTTACACCCACATGTAGGCAAGTGGTAAAACTAAGGCAAAAATCTTCATTTAGTATAAAACGGAGTAGCTTCACTAACTTCTGCAGAGTTGTGACAATTTACACGAATCCAGGCTCTGTTCATAATGGTCTAATTTTCAAAACCACTGTGCCTCTGCAACTCCAACCGAAGGCAATGAGAGCTTGGGTTGCTTTGCATTTCTGCAGCAGAAAAATTCAAAGGCCCTTTTGTTATCATTTAGCACACGTGCTTAGAAAGTGTAAAAAAAAATACGATCACAGTGATAGCATTTTCAGTAATCTTCTGTATGTGTACTTACTTATATAAGGTGCAAGCAGAATAAAAATCAGATTGGCCCCCCTGCTAAGGCACCCTCATTATTTTTTTAACTCAGTCTTGTCAAGCAGAGTCTTATTTAGGCCTTTATAATTTCACAATTAGAGAAGATACTTGCAGTTCTATTACTAACTCCATACAAGTCAAACAAAGGTCTACTTGTTTTGAATGAAAGCATGATAAAACACAGATACCCTCTAACTCTTGCTGTGGTTCAGCGTAGATTTCTTCCACCACTTATGCAGGCTTTGTCTTCCCTGTTACACCAGTATCTAGACCATGTTTTTTTCCTGTTTGGTGATGCTGGTTGTTGCATCAGATCAGGAAAATCAAACCATTTGAAGAAAAAACTGTCAATCTGCATTCTTCAACCCCAGCTGTATGATCCTATCCCCTCCTTTTCACAAGCAGGAGCAACTGAGCCAGTACAGGAAACTGCTGAGCCAACTGGAAAAAAAGATACCACTTGTACTGTTAAGAGTTTGCCTGCTCAGCTCCTTGACTGGCTCACTGTGGATCTGATAGGTGCTAGAGCTAAGGGTAAATGTGGGAATATGGCCAAAGGTGAAGGAATGTGACCCTAGCTTCTAGAAGCTGGTTTCCTTTAGTTTAACTTATATTGCAAAATTGCACCCACAGTATCACCACAGGACAATGCTGTCTGTAGCACTATTAGTTTACTGTAATGGAAAAATTTTAGGTGGATTTTAATACCAAGTTAACACAAACATTGTAAGTAAATAGTAAAGCCTTTATTCTCGTTAAGAACAGCATTTTGAAAATAAAACATTTGCCCATGCTTTACAACCTCTGTAGTTTTGTATACTTATGTACAGTCATTGTGGTACACATTGATTGTCTTGAAAATCCTTTAAAGATGTACTTAATAAGATACCAGTATGCAACAATCAGCGGAAAAAGGGCACGTTATAAAACACACATTAATACATTTAATAAATATATATTATCTATCAAAAATGAGCTTTAGCTCTCATCAATTAATAAAAAGCACCTGCTTTGTAATCCTGTAAGTTGGTAGAATAGTCCAATTGTTTTATTATAAAAGCTACAATGCTCCCTTTTGCATGGCCTTTGGTTAGACTTAAGGCATCAAGCTCAAACAAAGCCAACCAAGATGCCTGTGTTTACAGTAAAAACAGAAAGATCTAGTTCTATAGTATTTCATGTACCTTGTTTACAGACACAACTGTATGTATTGAGAGTGTTCTTCTGAAGATGCTACGTATTTTCTGGCAAGTGTCAAACACCCTCAACTCATCTGAAAGCAGGATCTGTAAAGTATGGCTTTGAACTTTTTTCCAGCCATTGATCAAAAGCCAGTTATCATAAATCTTGTTTTGGTAATAGTTTTTTCAGATGCTTTACAATTTCATTTTTCTGTATGGAAACACCATGAGCACATAACCATCAAGGGACAACATAGTAGCTTTTATAGTGTAAAAGCTAATTATAATTAACTGAACTGCGAAAGGCTTGTGCTTACTTATTATGTTGTTCACAGATGCTCTACATTCTAGATAACTTTCATAAAAGGCAAAAGTAAACAATTTGTTTACTGTAAAAAAAATATAAGTTAACATAAAGGTGCCTTTCTTCAATTACAATTTTATTTAGGGCATTGTAGATCACAGACTAGTAACTTAAAAAAAGAGTTGCTTATTACTCATTGTATAAAGTTGGAAAATAAAGACCCTCCTAATCTATTACCACACCTTCACCACCACAAATTAAACCCAATCCTGCTAATTTTTAATTTTGTGAATAGTCCACATGACTAATGCAGTGAGACTAGTCATGTGAGCAGCAGTTTGTAGGATCTGGCTATATCTTTGCAAAAGGCCTCAAACTCCAAACAACTTTGTCAGGAGCAGGATTGGGAACTCTATTTATCAATTCAGTCACATCTAGAAAAAGAAAAAAGTTTCTTAAGATAACTATATCTTGTACAGATTTTGTCCAAGGTCTGTAAAATGTGTATTATAATTCATAAGTCTTGGTTTTAGCATGATAAACTTTTAAAAAGAAAGCTGTCCTACCATTTATGCCATGGTCATCTTATATGTTTTTAAAATAGAGGTTTATGAGGATTTTTTTTAATTGGTTTTTAAAAGCAAAATGCTGCTGGTAAATGATGGTAGTAGGTTTTTTACTGTTCCAAATGATGCATCTTCTGGGTAACTATCATTATCTTAAATACTTATTTGACCAAAGCTTTGCTTAAAACAAGCAAAATGTATTTCTAAGTTACTGGATAGCATGCAATATCCACCCCTACCCTACTTGGTTACTAAGGCCATCTAGTTAGTTACAAAATAAAATAAGCAATCCCTAAAACAAGCACATGCTTCCTTTGCCTCAAGGAGGGAAGGGCAGGGGGGAGCTAACATACTCCTTTACTCATGCATGACAGAAAACCATTGCTTCTGGAAGAGAAGGGCTTTGAAATAAAACCCCATAAGATGATCATGGCAAGAATGGCAATATATATTTTTTCCATATATATATATACACATATATCTGTGTGCAACACTTAGGGACTGGTCTTGCAGCCTCTGTACCTGTATGTAGACTACTGGTGTTGATGGGACTACTCGTGGGAGTACAAGTCTGCAGGACTAGGTTCCTAATTCAGTAGAAATGGAGGTACATGAAGAATCAGGAAGACTCTTGAAAAATAAAAAGCTTGTCTTTCTTTTGCAGTATACAGCAAGTAACTTCTCTCTGTGAAGCTACTAAGCTATTCAGTTATTTGTACATTATATTTTTTTAGTTTGAAAATATATATTTTTATTACAGCATATGCAAAGTTTAATTGTTATATGTTTCCTATGCCCTCAAGTAAAAAAAAAAATTAGCTTTTAGTATTGAGGAAAGCTAAGATTAACATTGGCCAAACAGCAAGGATACAATGTTTTCAATGTCCGATATGTGTTAAATGTTAAATAAAGGAATGATTGCTTCAACGTAATGAAAAACCATGGCACAAACAATGGGCAATGGGAACCTTTTAAATAACCTGGAGAAAACAAAGATAAAAAGCTTTGAGAAAGCCTGCCTTGTATCAACTCAAAAAAAAGTGGAGGGGAGAGGGAGGACTAGGGAAGAAACTACCTTAAAAAAAACAAAAACAACAAACCACCTCCAGCATGGAGATTCTACTAGCTAGGCACTAAAATGCACAACCACATTTAAATGCACAAACAACTGCAGTCAAGGGGACTACTCATATGAACAGGGATTAGAAAGGGAGGTCTTGACCCTATCTGCTGCTGAGTTTCTCCTGAAAGGTGGTCAGTACTTCTCAGCTGCCACCACTTTCCTGCTTGACAAGGTCAGCCCAACAGAACAGGCTGGCTCTGGCATTAGTGGGTCGCCTTTAATCCACCATCGCAACAAACTCCTCCTGGCAAACTCGAGTCACCTTCTCTCCCCAGCTAAGTCTTTGCAAAAGTATATCCCTCTAAAGTTTCACTTAATGGCTTTGTCTGTAGTAGACGTGAGAGCACGTGGCTCTTTGCTTGCACCTGGGGTTGAGGCTGGAACAACAGGGAATCAATCCCACATGGCCAAGGAGAGCTGCCTGTGCTGGACCTACGCTTGTTCTCTCTCTGCCTCAAGAAGCTCTGTAACTTGCATAGACCTTTAATCCCTCCAGAACTGCATCTCCTACACCAGCTCTTTAAAGAGAATGAGTATCAGCCTACATTGTAATGGTAATTTATTTGCCACAGAGTGACAGTGCTTGACTACACATGATGCTATGTGACTGTACAGTACAGCTAGATAATGAAGCAAACAAGGTACTTCTCATGACATTTGAAATGAAGGGAAAAGGAGCAAAAGGGAAAGAAATCCTGCATGTTTTCACACTGTAGTGCCAATCTCTTGTGGCAACATTAATTAAGTTTAGGTGAGAGGAGGGTATTTTGCAAGCAACTGGCAACCAACAAAAACAGGCTTGCCTCACACACTAGTTACAGACAAGAGAGTATCTTACATTTCAGAATACAGTATCCCCCTCTTCCAATTTAAGGTGTGCCTACTTCTATTTTAAATTAGGTTCAGTTTCAATTTTACAATTTTGCTTTTGCAATTATCTTATCAGTTCAGTGGTGTTCGCATTTAGACAAAATCCTCTGGGGATTTCAAAAGCTCCTGGATGTTTTGTCGCTTTGTTCTGGTACTGCTACGGATTCCTCCCTCAAAGACACACTGCCAGGGAACAACATCTGCAACAAGGGTTCTTATTCTCTACAGCCTACAGCCTTTCACCAGAGGTGTCGTCCAGTGTAACTTGGCGGAGCAGTTGGTATCTGGAAATAAGGATAATAAACCCATAACTGAGAGATCTAGTCTGTTCAAAAATCAGTGTTATCATGCTATATGTACATGACAGCTTTCCAGACAGTAGTTCCAGAGAAAAGTGATACAAAGAAACTCGTCTTCCACCCATACAGTGCATTTACCTCTCTCTAAAAACCATGACTATATATACACATTAACCTCTCATTTTACTATCTGATGTTCTCCATTAAGCTTTGTATCCACCTCAAAACAAACAAAAAAAAACCCCAAACAAATTCTCCAGTTTCTCATCCTTGAACTGCCTTTTCCCTAAGCTGCATATTCTGCTATCAGAAAACATATGTATAGATGAATCCAAGCATCAGAAGGATGCTATTCATTACTGACTGCAAAGAACAAGCCTTTTCATTTTATTCAAGTTGGTATGTTTCCCCCTGTCTTACCCACACAGGCCCCTCTTGTTTACTGAACTCAACCAAAACTGTACTTATTTAAAAACAAAAAGACACCTACAATCAGTTCACATTATTTGGTTTTAAATGTAGAGGTTGAGTTATGGAATCAGCTCATGATTCAAAATAAAGAAAACCCAACTCACATGAGTAAAAACTGGCTCATGGGTAGATTTTTAAGAAGCATGTAGGTATGCATGAAAAATATGGGGATGAAAATTCTTCTTTTTCAACAGTATGCCTGCTGTATGAAATGTCTTCAAGTACAAATTACACATCAAGAGAAAAATATTTAGAAAGTCTGTTTGGCATCAGATCACTAAGCCATTCTTAGAACAACCAGGCTGTAGAAAAACAGGTCTATCAAAGAATGGCATGCCAAACTATTGTCTAAGAAAGAAAAATCAATGTTATTAACATTAAAATATTCTATATTCCTCTTTTATGAATCCATTTCCCAGAGACGTATGCATCTGTAACTTACTGACAAAGAATTACATACATTTTACAAGAAAATGGGAGATATGTGAGAGACCACCACTATCTGCAATAATGATTCTTACTTAAAGTAATGTATTGGCCCATAAACATTTGTGTGACTCACAGCATCTTGAAAAAAAATCAAGTCAGAAATTGTGTCACTTAATAGTTATGTTAAATACCTTAACACAAATTTAGTTTGAAAGGGCCATTGAATACGTAGTGTCACTAAAGAACTCTGTTCACTCAAGCTACAGTGCAAAATGTGAACGGCCAAGTAAAGAAATGCAAAATACTTTGTAATTACATCTTTTCTAGAGGGAAGTATTACATGCATACTTTGCTGCCCGAATTTTCATTTATAGCTTTCCCCCCTGCGGTGAATAAGCTAAAAGCAGGTTTTTCTATTAGTAGTGGTTGTATATATCAGCGCATATCAAAGATTTCTTAAATCATCACATTTTGATACTTACAGTCCCACCATTTAGCACAACTGCCATCTCAGTTGGCTGATAAACATTGCTTCTAAAAGGAGCACTAGGTCGGCTTCCCAAACTGCCGTTTCGAAATCCTGCCGTTCTTAGTGCTGTGTTTAGAAAAGAGAGATTGTTCTTAAGAACACAATTAATGCTGTGCATCTCCTTTGAAATCATAAAAGTACCTTGCTTCCAGTTTAGTTATCGGGAACTTTGCCATTGATTTTAACTTTCATGCTGCCATGCCAGTTTTCACGTTGCTTTTGAACAGCAGTTTTTCTTATATTGTTGGGGATGGATCTCAGAAGAATCAATTTTACATAAAATTAACTGTTTGCTGTGGAATGGGAAAAAACCTATTGCAACCAAATTTTTGAAGTTTGCTTAGTGTCATTTCAATAGGAGCTGAAGGTCTTCAATCACCAAACCTTTCACGTATCTTGCCCAAAATATTTTGCAAAGTGCTTACTGTACTGGTCTGGATAGTGTGGGGTTAAGCAAAATGATATTACATTTTGCTTTCTATCAAATTCAGAGAAGAGGGATCCAAAACATTGCTCGAGCCAGTAAGCATGCTCACAACCCCCCTGAGCATTACTTCAGCATGACTAGCATATAAGGATTTTCCAGATGGTTCAGATTATATTTACTCTGAGAAACTAGAAATATGAAGTAAATACTACTTCTGAATAGCTTAAACATGGCAAATGACTGAAGCAAAAGAGAAGATACTGATTGTCCTTCTGAATGTTTAAACCAGAAATACATCGGTCTATCCGTTAATTTTAGTGCAAGTTTGGATTCAAGATGCATATTCTGAATGAGAGATATGCATAGTTAGGGATATGCTTCTTTCTTTCTAAACCAGTTTGGGGACTGGCACATACAAACTGTCTTTTACTTCGGGAATAAATAACGGTTTCACTGAATTCAGATGTGGCCAGGGAACAGAGCTTATTTATCTGCACGACTTGTGTGGTTACAATGGGCAATACTCATCTGTGAGCTGGTAAATAGAAACATGCCTAGTTCAGGCACCTGGGGCAAGAATTTCTCTTAGATTTAATTCAAATTACAATTCTACACTCTCTGTCTGAAATCGTGAATGAGCTGAAGTTTACAAGAATTTCAGCATAGACTTTAATGAAGCCAGGATTTAATATAGTTGTGCTGTGTGGAACAAGATTTAAATGGATCCCACTGCCGTATGCTGTCCTCTATCCACAGCTACTCCTCTCTTTGGGAGTTGTGCTCAGAAATGAAGAACAGTATTGATTTAACACAGAAATTTAGAAATCCAGCTCTGCAAATGCTTATTTGTTGACTTCAGATACACACAGACCCTCACTCTCTCTATATTTTAAAATTAGGTATTTTTGCAGAACACTGGGAGAACAAAAGATGAAAATGCCTAAACTAGAATGATGTATTTTTTTATTTTGTATTTAACCATCTCAGGGTCAGCAGTATTCTTTCTCTGTAGTTTGGCTTCTTACTGTCATAAACACAAATGATTGCACTGGTATTTGCTAGTACATATAAAGAAAAAAAACTCTTTACAATGCATACTATCATTAAAATATTCACACATTTACATAAAATTTCCATTGTCATTTCAAAGTTATCTTAAAGAGCTAGTAAATTCGATATCGTATTGCTAAATTTTCATTCCCTATTATTGCAGTAAGTCTAAAATTCTTTTAATGTGAGAATCAGAGACGAAGCTTATGGACAAAATACTCATTTTGGAACTTTTTTCTCATAGCAATTTTACCCTTTTTCCTTGTACTTTTTTCCATTACTGTTAAATACATCTACTTGCGTAGAGTATGTATAGGTAAAAAACAAATAGTGTCAAGAAGATTTGAGCAAATGTCATGTCAAAGTCTCCTTTAACACATATTTTATATTTTCCTAACTTTGTTTTTAGTCATTGGCTCCGAGGTCAGTTTGTAGTACTAAAAGTTACTAAATGAAACTCAGTGAGTACCACAGCTGCTTAAGCTTGGGGTTCTTGACAGCTGTAGCATTCTACATTTCACATCCAGATTTTTCATGCGTAAGGCAAATTCTCTGCCTTACAGAAGTTACCCTACTAGTGTACATTGCACTTCCAGAGAGCGCTGAGAACTCATTCAAAATGCCTTTTTTCCAGGGTTTCTAAATACTTTAGTAACATTTTTACAAGACAAAGGTAAGAAAATAACTTTTAAGTAGATATTCCAATTTATGATATGAATATTAAAATCCCAGATTAGTATGTTGCTTAAATGATGTTTAAATAACTGACTTTAAAATAGTTTTGCTTTATTAATGCTGGATGATATTTCTGAAATAGAACAGCTCTTGTTGTTATGTGTAACCTGGAGGTACATTTTGCTAAGAAAGAGATAAACTAGGAAAACGTATGCTTGTTTGAACCTATAGTTTAAAGGTTGTTCAGATTCTTAAAATGCTGCTTAAAATCTTAAAAAAAAAAAGATGAAAGAAAAAAGAGCAAAATTACTAAATTATTTTATACAAGTATTAATGGAAATAACAAGAATTAATGGAAAATATGTTTATCCAAGCATGTTTTCTATTTAAAGCTAACTACTTGCTGAAACAAATACTACAGTCAGGGAACTAAGAGGTGTTTCCTGGTTATCATGTCTTCCAAAATTTTACAACTTGTAGATCTTACATTCTTGAACATCATTCTTAAGTATAATTGAAGATAGTACCCCTCCTTTGATTTCTAAACTCCTAATGAAGAATTCTTGAATTGAGATTAATTAAATGAATAAAAGGAGAGAGCATTCTCTACATACCTGCAGAGAGCCAACTGCTAATAGATTCCAGGTGCTTAGCCACTGACAACCATCAGTACAGTGATCTGACTGAAATTAAAACTTCAGCAGCCATAATATGCGAGTTGAATATTGTTACCTGTATTTACTTTAAGTCTCTACCATACTAGTAAGTTTTGTCTCCAAACCCTTTTGTCAGAAGTCTGTACTTAAAGAACTGCTGCAAAGGAATAACGAATCTGTTTCGATGTATTAAAAATGTATGTATCCTTCTTCCACATGCCACAGGAATAGGAATGACATGCATTTATTACGGTAAACAATAAGGGCATCAGATAAGGAAATCTATTTTGTATTGTACTGTGTAAGACAGATTAAAACAGAACATAAGTTGCACTACAATAGATACTATAATGATTTTATAGCTATCATGTCTATCCATTTCACTAAAAAACTTAAGCACTGAATGATTAGATCAAAAAGGAGCTTCCAGTTCTTTTTTAAAAAAGTATATATGAATGGGAATAATACAGTGAAAGATCCAATTTTGTTCTTACATCTGCCTTAGTCAGAAATAGCTCCACTGAAGCCAGTGCAGTTACCTTACTATGAAATTAATTTAATGGGCAATGGAGGACAGTAAAAAAAAAAAAAAGAGGCGCCTTTACAGTCCATGATAAAGCTGCCTCAGCTGCTCTGGAACATCAGTAATAAACCAACTTCTTTTATCCATGCAATTTTTTGTTTGTTTTACCACTGCCCTTGATATATACTCACAGAACTTAACTCCTTTCTGTTCAAAGCTTCCATACTAGAAGGAGACCTTTAAAGTTCCTGCTAAAACACTTAAGAGGAAAAACGCCTTCCTGACCCGACATTGTGCCAAACGAGAGTGCTGTTTTCCTCCACGTCTGGTCTGTATCCAGAGGAAACATCAAACCCAGAGGAAATCAAGGATACATAAAGATGAATAGGAACGTGAAGTGCCTGGACAACGTGACCCAAGCCTTCTTTTGGGGGCTGCCAAAGCAATGTGGCAACTATTGGCTGGGATTCCAAAGTCCTCTTCTCAATTACAGAGAATAAAAAGCAGTGTGACTAGTAATGAAATCCTTTATCCAACTGTGGGACAGCACCAGACTGCAACCTGCACTACAGAACACCATCAGGCTTGTGCTTCCCAGCACTGGTTGCATAAGCATCCCTGTGTATCTTCTGGTATGTGTTAAATGTTCAGCAATGGTTTGGATCTCTTAAGCAACCAGTTGTTGCTGGCCCTTTCAGTAATCACTCAAAAACATTTCACTGCAAATTTTAGTGATGTGTCATCACATGTTGTTCTATGTCACCAAACAGCTATGACAAGGAACACAACCATTACCTTGAAACCTCTATGTATGCACACTCTGTTCAGATGTTCAAGCCTTCAGAACAAAGACTGTCTTTGAACTTGTCTATACACCACTTGGCATTTTTTTCCCCCACAGTGTCACAAAGTGGCACTAAATCCCATTTTAATGGAAATATAATTAATAATAATTATTTTGTTACTCAAGAGGCTGAGCGTTTTGTAACACAGAGTACTTGATTCTTTCTTGGATTTTTGGAAAATATTTCATATTAAATGTTGTTAACTGATATTGACAAAAAATGTCATTTAAACTATTTTAAAATAGAGGCTATTTTTTCCACAGTGAATTTTTTTGGCTTTCAATGTTGGCTTTGCATTTGAAATTCTTCAGTTTTTCAATGAAAAAAAAACATGCAGAAGAATCATTTTAATGAAACACATGTATTTTCTGTATTGCATTTTTTTTTCCACTTTTCCCCCCCACTAGGTGATACCTTAATGAAAATTGTAAAAGGGAACAATATGTAGTGTGCAAAATATGGCATTTGCAATAACCCTTGTTTTGAACACCTGAAAAATGTCTCACACAGATGAGCTTCGCTACTACAGGAAAATACAGTCCTCTATAGTAAATTCTTACCTGCATTATGTTCATCCATTGAAAAGGCTTTATTTTCCATGTAGCTCCGAGGAAGCTGTATATCTTCCTCAAAAGCAGTTTCACGCATCCTTGGCTGTGAAGTATCAAAATAATTGGGAGTGTTATCCTGCTGTGATGGAAGGATGGTACAGTGGACCTCTGGGATTGCATGAAAAATAACGAACACCCAACCACTGGACACCAGTGCAATAGCAAGAGTGGGATCACTCCATTTGTCTCTTCTCTTTAGCTCAGCATTACCAAAGAGGTACATAGTCATCCAGGCTACCCAAATCAGAATGGAAAAAAAAAGTGTTATAATGAGGCATACTCCATTTTTCTTCCATTTCTTAAACTTTCCACAGAGAGTGAAAAGAGAAAATCCCATGGTAAATACCATCAGGAACATAACGTAAATCAAAGCCATGGCAAAATCCATTGGTTCGTAGCTGCAGGCCAACTTGTTATCTCTGACAATTGTCAATATTAACCACTCGGTTGCAATAATGACCTGAACGAGCATCAGGCAGATTGCCACACCAGCTAGATGCCAGCCAGATGGACTCTTCCCATGTCGAACTAGTCTACGAAGTCTCCAGGCTTGAGCTAGCAAGCACGAGAAGCACAAAGCAAAGATAACTCCCCACAGAAATCTTCGGGTAGAGCACACCGTTTCATCTTCTTGGATGATGAAAGCAAACGTCAGCCCAAACAGTCCGAGAGTCCCAAAAAGAAAGAGGAAGTGCATTCCCAGGGGGCTCTTCTTCTCTTTGTCCTTGATGAAGGGCAGCCTCACCAGCAAAATCAGCATCAGCAGTAACGTGGTCAGCACACCTGCCCCCGCAACTGCCTCCACAACTATTCCCCAAATGGCATCCAGGTCACACAGGTAAACGTACTGAGGGAGGAGATCCAGTCCACACCCTCTAGATGTACTTGAGTTTTCAGAAGAGCCATAGCTGATCACGAAGAGGAGGAAGAAACCAATGGCTGGGTAGGTTTTCATTTTTCTGTCTGAGACAACAAAATATTTGTTTGTTTAGCTGTAGTTCACTTTGGAGGATTTCGCAGCAATTGGAAGCACAGCTTTTTTTCAGTAGCCCATGTTTACTGGTTTTTTTGCACAGGATTTGCAGCTGGCATAGCTTACCTCTAGTCCCCTCTGCCGCCCTCCCAGAAAGCTGCTTTTGCCTGTTGTACTCAGAATGCAAACTGACTCATTTCTGTGTTTGCACAGATTGAAAACAACGTTTCCAAACACTGCCCCTGCAAATATCCTAAAATGCACCCAGAAGACATTATGCATCCTGTTGCAAAATAATACATTATCTATAGTACTTTTTTTGTTCAAATTCAGGTGCTTCAGGTATGTGTAAACTGCACTGGGCCTGATGCAATTGTAAATTCTATCAGAATTAGACTGTTTCACAGCCCTGCTCCTTTTACTGGAATAAAGGCAGAGTCAAAACCACTTTTTTTTTTTTTTTTAAGGGTAGAGCAGTCCCAGGAAAATAAACATTGTGCTTTTTTTTTTTTAATGAAAATCTTGTTTTTATGGTCAGTCAATAGGCTGTTATAACATCCACTCCTTTCATCTTCTTCCAAAACCCAGGTATTAGATTACATTTGCAAATGGGAATGATTAGCTAGAGAAATCCCATATTCTGTGACAATGGGGCACACATGCAGTGTTATCAATCAACTAATCAAAAATGAATGACTCATTGTGCTTCTTAGCAAGTCTAAAGCCATTCAAAGGAAACAAACAACAAAAAACAGAGCATCACTTTCCCTGATCCAGAGAGTGAACAATGGTAAACTCTCTAGGAACACACAACACAGCCCACTTGACTATTGGGACCAAAACCCTGGATGAATCCCAATTTAGTTTTGGGAAAAAACACAGGTTAGGGGTTTTAAAAGGAGATGTATTTATGGCATTTGCTTTTATTAAGCAAAGCAGAGCAAAAGAGATAGTTAAAAATGTAACCTTTAAATGAACAATCTGCCCCAGTGATAGGTGCCCTGTAAGAGCAGTCTGAAGAAAACATTACATGTACCAGATATGAAACCTGATGCTGTTAACCTTCACTTGCATAGTTAGTGCTGCAGGTTCCAGCAGGATTATGTTCACTGATGTGAGCAACACGCCTAGGTGAAAATGTTCAGAGTAAGAATGCCATTTGTATGGTATGACCATACAGAAGAAAAGCACCATATAAACAGGCAATAACGTTCGGCATATAGCTCATGTGACATGTTTAAGACACAAAGCGAGAAGCAGAGAAACTATTGGTAGCTCCTTCATAAGTTAGGCAAACAGCTCTAAAGGATTACCCATCTAAAGATATTTCATAAATCAGAAATGCATTTAATGAAAACATCAAAAACTTTAATGAGAGTTGAAAATGGTTCAAAGTAATGGTGCAGTGTTGTTGTGTTAAACACAATCAGTCATAACCAATACAAAAACTATTTACATAGACTGTCTGAAACCATACAGAGCCTCTTACAGCTGAGAACTATGGGTTTTCTTCCTGTGCATTACAGTCCTGTAATGACCAAAGCTAAATCTTGAGGATCTCAATCTTCAAACTAATGTTCATTCCCCTTTCACTGCGTAAGGGCCAATCCCATTTTTGGTCTCTGCCACAAGACAGATGATGGAAATTATGCTGCTTCCTATTAGGGGCACCAAGACAGCAAATGTGCTAATATAAATGCATAATGACTTTATAGTCTTTATTCATACAACAGACAAAAAACCTTATTACAAAACTTCATCTTAGAAGTGGAAGCTGTTATAAATAATGTGATCTGGAACCGGACAAACAGGAAAAGGGTGATCGATGATCTCTGCCTGCCCATAGAAATTACAGTATCCTTGCACTGTTGAAAGGGTTACAATGTTCTAATGATGCAATGACCTGCAGCTAATGACTAAGGATTTTTTTTTCTACCTGGCTGTAATTTAATTTATGGTGAATTGGTAGAATATTTACTTGTTTATATCTGATTTGTACGACAGGTTTCTCAACAACTGTTGCAACACTTACATTAAAAACACTGACTTTACAGACAGAAAACTAATCATCAGTGAAATATATTCAGTTTTGTATTGAATACAGTTACACTCAATAAATCTCCTTGCCCTATGAGTACATAATTAACTAGAAGGAAATATTGTGAAGGTAATTTTACAAATCCTTCTATGCACAGACAGCTTCTACTTCAACTAGTGCATTTCCTCTTCAGAATATCCAGAATGTCCCAAGAAGTGCAGAATGGTCAGTGCCTGCTGACACAAAGGGAGGAAAACCACTAGGATCTACTAAGGCAACGCTGCAAACTACTGGTACCAATTTCAAGAAGCAGGAGGTCATGTAGAAAAAGATTCAAAATTCATTCTAATGCTGCCCAAACTAGCAACAATAAACAGCCCTTAAGTGAGGATCATGTTAATTTTCCACTATCCTATCACTTACAAATTATGATATGCATGTACCAAATTGGTTTCAATACTAGCTTTGTTTATTAGCTACTCTCCAAAGACCTGGGGGGGGTAATGAATTCAGTGCAAGTATCTCCAGTTCTAAGATATTTTCCAGTTTTCTGGTTACTTTATTCATGTCATGTAACCCTCATGTGATTGAGCTATTCTAGGACAGTCTGTTTCCATGGAGATTGTGCTGCATGGGTAAGCAGTCATATTGTCAGCCCATCATTTGTTTCCTCTTCCTATTTGGAAGTGTTTGGGAAGGGGGAAGGGAGGGTTAATGAATTTTGAGTATTTCCCCCTCCACGAAGAAGTAGTTTCTTTCAGAAAGGGGGAATTAAGCTGTGACAAAATACATTGAGAATTCAGACAGAAGTTATGTTCAGAAATGCAGAGATGTTCAAGAGGAGTTTTCCCAAGTTACTTCCATTTGTGAAATTACTTTTGGGAGAGCTGATGGAGATAAACAGTGGTTCTCTTAGAAAGCTCCTAGACAGCTATAGTATTGATCAAGAAATCTCTAGGAGTGCTGAGAGGTATTCTTGGCGTGAAATCATATTCCTACCAAATGTCAGTAAGTCTCGCTAAACACTAGATTCTGTCCACACCAAAGCTTGCAAGCGAGGCTCAAACTCTCCGAAGGAGGAATCTTTTCCTCACCACTGCTATCAATATAGCCATGTTTGCAACCTGTTTACTACGTATTTCTGCCTGACTAAGTAAAAACTGGCAACGTTAATAGTCAAGTCCCTGTGATGATACCTGCCAAAATCCTCTTTCTAGCACTGGTACTCAGCACTGGACTCGGACAGCTGTATGTATAGCCAAGGGAAAACACTGCATTACAACATACAAGTTTGGCAAGGGAATACCACAACTTTAGCTGAAACCACAGATTCAATAAATTTAAGGCAACACTAGAAAGTCTTTTTGCCAGAAAGCTTGTTTTGGAAAAGAGAAGTATATCAACATGGGTTTTTTATTAAAATAGTGTCTTCCTCAAGCCTGTGCTGTGGGTAGAATGGCAGTCCTGTGTCTCTCGAAATTTTGTAGTAAAATCTTCTGTCTGCACATTATTGCCAGTAGTTATCTAAATCAGTAACTGTAGAGGAACAGTATTTTTACCATTTTACGTCTAGATTAGCTCTTAGCAAAGTTATGCAACCTCATGGTAGTTACAATAGCGCTCTTAGTTGACTGGCACTTCACTTCTATTACCAGAGAGCTACAGCAACAGTAATACAGAAATGTCACAGAAACTTTCCAGCACAGATATATCCCCCACATAGTTGAATGGAACTGTTCATATAGAGGGAAATAAACTTGAGAATTTTTTTCCCCCCAGATCCCCCACCAAAATTGTATTTCATTAAAACTATTAAGCCAACATACCTGAACCCAGAGCAATCACAGGCACTTGAAGTGAATCAATAAGCCTTACACTTTTCAGGCAAAAGCAGCATACAATTAGCAGGACAGCTTCCAAATCCAGTCCTCAGTTTTTGGTCCAAAATCTGCTCTCAATGACAACAGTAATAACTCCACTGTTTTCAACAGAGTGAAGTTGCCTACATTAACTGGTGTAGAATGACTACAGAAATTGCAGACACAAAGCTGCCCCAGTGGGTATGAAGTACAATTACAAGCAACTAAGCAGAAACAGAAAATCTCACAGTTGTCATCAAAAAGTTGTTACGGTTAAAAATCAATGAGGCTCTCAATAGCTAAAGTCTTCTGACCAAAGATTGCACATATCTCTTATCTGGTCAAAAAGATATTGTTGTATGCTGCTGGAGAATATATATAACGAATAATAAATCTGTAAACCATGAAAAGATTTAAGATTAGGCTATTCATGGTTAGGTGTATTATCTGTGCCCCTTTTCAGAGTCCTAATGTTAATCAATGGATACAGGAAGATACATCCAATCACAGAGAAGAAAAACAATCTAGTAAATAAAAGCAATAGTAGCACAAATAGTAACCTGCTCTGCCACACATAGGCAGAAGACTGGTTCACTGTACAATTTCCGAAAGAAAACCACCCCCACCACGAAGTGTTGTGGAGAGATGCTAGTGAGTGAGGAATTAATCACAGCACAGGATCTCTGCCAGCTCCGTTTGATCAGATCTGAAGAATGAGCTTCAGTACTGATAACAGAGCAGTAACAGCCCAGCTGAGATCACACTACTGAAGAGATGTATTTCCAGAATAATAATTAATAGTGCAGTTGTGCTTTGCATGCAAAAACACAGCAGAGGTTTAGACATCCCCTGCATTAGAATAATACACACACCATGTTATATACAGCTGCACGGTTACAGAAAGCAAGACCCCACTGCAAAAAGGACACGTAGAAAAAGCACTGCTTTCATTTGGAGATATTTTGCAATGCTGAATATAATAAGAAATGATCTTTCTGTGCTCACAGTTCCCTTCGGTCAGATTCTGTATATCGCCTGTGTCTAGATACTTCAGACTATTAACGCCTGATGTTTGTTATACTACTGATAGCAATCGATGTTCTTCTTTTCTTTGCTAATTCTCAGACTGTTTCTATTCATGTCACAGCCTCATGACAGATGGGTTTCCTTCACCTGATTTCTTCTGATGCAGCGAGCGAACACCTCACCCACCACTGATACTCACTGGTGGTAAGTGGCAAGCGTATCACTGACAAAGAGATACTCAGTACTATAGCGATGATAACCAACCTAGGTGTTTAAGTTCAGCACGCAGGAAATCCTGTTAGCCCTGGGATAAACATTAGGTCAAGTGTAAACAAAGGGTTCACATAAGTGCTAAATCCTACCGCTATTTGGCTTCGGGGAGAGGTAATACAGAGACAGGGCTTTTTATTAACTACAGAGAGAACTGCTAATGCTGCGCAGCCTGTCTGCTGCCTGCACTGCACCCGGCGCTGCGCACCCACAACCCCGGCTGGGGCTCCCACCGCCCACCGGCCCCGGCCCCGGGGACCAGCAGCGGGGGCAACGAAAGGCTCTTCCCCCTCGGCCCAGCTCCCGTCACCGCTGCCCTTGGGCTCCCGCCCAGAAGTGAGCTGGAGAACAGCGCAAAGGTGCCTGCCTTTGCTGGAACTACCCCGCGTACGAGTGCGAAGCCAAGCAGCCCCCTCCCGGCAGGCCGGCACGCAGCCGCCTCCTCTCCGGTCTCCCCTTAATCCGCCTGCAACCTCCTCCTCCTCCTCCTCCCGAGGATGTCTGTCCCGCGCCAGCCTCCTCTCTTTTGTCCCTTCGCTCACGTCTCTCTTCGGTTTCTTTTCCCAGTCTCTCCCTCCCCGGCCTGGCACCGCTCTCCTTCCCCATCCTGTCTCTGAACTCCTCTACCCTCCTCGCCAGGCTTCTTCCCCGCTCCCCGCCGCCCTGCGCAGCCCCCGGCTCCAGCCCCCCGCCCC
>JANZLQ010000064.1:10749285-10779669 GCA_026212715.1 Elanus axillaris
GGGCTCGGCCCGGCGCGGTGGGGCGCGGCCGGGCGTACCCTACCCCAGCGCACCGCCCGGCACCGGGGCGGCCGGGCAGCGCGGGGCTGCCCTGCACCCGCGGGGGAAGGAGCAGCGGGCATCAACGCGGCAACGGTGCGCGCACACACACACGTATGGAGAGCTGCATGTGCAGCGTGGCACGTATACGCCTCTATAAGCGTAGATTTGCACGGTCGGACACACGTATGGTCGCAGCTCTACGTGCTCCTACAAGGTGACGTGAATGCAGGACACACAGAAAGGCAAGAGCAGGCACACATACCTACAGGCATTCCTGTGCGCTCCTGTGCTCTGCAAATGAGCGCGAGGGAAATGTGAGCACTGTGGGTTTGGAAAACACCTCCCAGGCACGTTCGGTGCGTGTGCACACCTATGACCAGTTTGGGGATTTCAGAGGTGAGAGGTTTTGCAGCTCTGCGATAGCTGGAAATTTGGCAACGGGCTGGATACGTTCACTAAATCTGCTCCGAATGCATGCTTCCAACCTGCTGCTACCTTAGACAGCAGCTAAACATGTGGAAGAGAAAAATGTTAAGTGCCTCTTTATTGTACAAGTGACATTTTACAGTCTGCTTACACAGCAAAATTCAGGAGCAGGCCCTGTGAGCGCATTTAGTCCCTGCAGAGGTGATGCTGGGAACCATTTGGTATCTGCTTCCCACCTCCCAATGTGCAGGTAGTCTCCTGCTTTCCAGCTGCTCCACAGCTCAACTCTGAGACGGTCATGACCCTTATGCACAGGACAGGGCTTCCTACAAACCTCAGGAGGAGTTACTTGTAGCTGGGAAAGACAGTCGGCTTCAGTGCGTGATATTCATGAGCAGCAGAAACTTGTTTGCCTTTTCAACCAGTCAGAGTACATTTATGTGACACATCTGTGACTGGCAGCCATGCTGTATTGTGCACCCGTGGTTTTATGCTTTGGCCTAAACTGCTAACAAGAAACTGGGCAGCTTCTTGCTGCAGTGCCTGATGCCTGTCCTTCCTGAATGTGGGCAGCACGTTGCCCTTCTTGACAGGTTTCCGTATTCAGAGCTTTCCAAAGGGAAGCATCTGCTCTGAAACGTGCATTCTCCAGCACAGAAGAACTGTAACCTTTAAACAGACTCATCCTAACATGCGTGGGCTTATTTAGATGTCACTTATTATGCCTTGGGGGGTTACCTGAACTTCTCAGCGTGGCTGACATGGAGTAAATCGGATGGTGCGGTTGGGCTGTAATTGCCTGTGTTTAGGCGGGACGGTGGGGGGGGGGGAACAGCTGAAGCAGAGGAACGATTTCACATTTCTGCTCTTTTCTCTCTCAGTTTCTCTGCCTTGCTGATGCTGGATTTTAAGCATTGCCTTTATTTGAGTCACACGTAAGCAATAATAGCCTGCCTTTGCATCAGTCAATATCTATGTGCTATTCAAAGTAAAAGAGGATAATTTTACAGAAACTGAGATGGTGAGAGGTGAAGCAGCTGTAACCTGCCCAAGGTCACTCAGCAGTCTGGCAGGAGAGTGAAAAATACAGATTCACCAGATCAGTCTGTACCCTCGCTCTGGCCTGGGAGCCTGGTGGGCCAAGCCCCCAAATACTACAGTAACAAGTAAAGACCTTTTTGTGTATAAATAAACACATAGAGTTCTCTGTACCGTGCTGGATACAGAGAGGTAGACTAGAGGGAAGGATGAATCACAAGAATTCATGTGCTGAAGGTCTTGGCCCGCTCACAAGGAGCAATGTACTGAGCCCTTCAGCAAATGCAAATCTTGGTCATTGTTCTCTTTCTGTGTGTCTCTAACACAGCCCATGGTACGAGTAAAGGAAATGGCCTCCCCCATTTGCCTTTTAGTGATAGAACAGGGAAGATAATGCCCCTCTCAACCATTACTGGGGGATCGTTACTGAATGAGGCTGATTTCGGTCCTGCTGAAGCAGTTTTTAGTGTTAGCTTCCATGAAAATGTGTAGAACAGAACACAGAATCACCACGGGCATTATAGGAGGACTTCGTAGAGTAGCTGGACTAAATTACAGTTCCCATTGCATTACTTTTCATAGTAGTTAGCTTTGAAAATATGCTCTGAAAATATGCTTTTATTAACGGGAAAAATGTTTCTATCAGTCAACCACTAACTCACCAGCAACTTCAGCATTTCCTTGCCTTGAGAGAGCTGGTAGAAGGATGGAGTAGGTGCTGTGACACAGGTGGACTGTGTGAATTCCCTGATTTTACATGGTGCTCCCAACTCCTACAACGCTTCCTGGGACCCTGCAGCAGCTGCAGCCAGCAACTGCCTGCACATGAGCACTGCTTGGAGGAGGCTGGGGAAGGGGTGAGGTATGTAAGGCCAAAGTAAAGATGAAATTTAGAGAACTCTGCTTATGTCATGCAATACTTCCCAGAGCTGATGACTTACAAAGGTATAAGCTCAATGCTTTTGTTCGTCTCTGAAATAGTGAAAAATACATGTTATCTATTTGTCTTTATTTTAGACTGGGTGTATAGCATGCTCAACTTTAAAAACCCACCACTTTTCAGTAATTTTACTCTTCCTATTTCCTACAACCCATGTGGTCGCTGAGCAGGTTTTTAGCTTTTTTTTTTCTTCCATATTTGATTTCCTGCTTATGACAATAGGTAAACAAAGAGTCTGTGTGATGCTGCAAGTCTCCAATTTTTTCTCTTCTGCAGCAGTGCTCCTAGCTGGATTTGACAGCAGAGAGCAAGAGGGTTACAGCAGCACTGAGTGGATAGCACTCACCCATCAACGAATGCCAAGTCCCTATTGCCAGAGACTGTCATCCTCATTTCAGAATTTTTTCTGTGTCCCAACCTGAGATAAAGGCAATTTTCATCCTCTATTCTATTCTTTCCCTTCAGAATGCCAGGAAGGTGTCATGCTTACTGCAGGAGCAGGCAGAAAAACTGCCAAACACTATTTCACCAAGAGCTTCCTATTGCACGGCAGGTCCTGCAGAACCTTTTCACTTGGTAGACTGATTTTGCGGCTCCTGCCAGCATGGAACTGTGCTTGTGCCAGTGCAATTTAAATAGAATATTTCATTAAGAGATCAGCGGTAGGCACATGGAAATGACAGCGATCATTAAGTCGGCATTACTATTGTTTGCATTAGGGAGTGCGTAGAGGCCCCGGGCAGAGACAGGACTGCACAGTGCGAGATGCATCCAGCCCTCCTGCGTGCAGTGCAGTCTGTAAACCGGTTTGCTTTCCAGAAGTCTATGAAAAAATACCCTGAGACAAACCAGGCTGGGGTATCGCTTCCTAGATGTTCAGATGCCCCAATAATGAACATAACGGAAGAGAATAAGGAGATACCGGATGAATTTGCCCTACCCAATGGTGTGCAGTTGATTTACAGCATTTGTGACCCCCAAGCAGAGGTACTTTTCATGACACAAATCCCTGCAGCGTGATTAGTTTGCCTAATACTTGCCCTGCTTTTTCTCAGGGCAGAATACAAATCCTGGTGCTCCCATTGGTTGGCAGCATGAAGGAGATGGCGAGATTTGTGTGGCCACTGCAAGATGATTTCTCTGTAACTGAAGACAGTTTCACACATTGCTCCTTGCACTACCAAAGGCAGAGTCCGCTCTCCCCAGTACTCTGTTAAATGGGTCTGCGTGGCCAAATGTGGTTAGTGAGGAGAAAGGGAGAAGGGGAAATGAAAAAAGGAAAGAGTCTTGAAATCAATATGAAGCAAAAGATGGATGAGAGGAAGGAGATAGATACATGGAGGAGAGAGAAAGAAAGAATTATTGAAATGCTAAGGAGAAATGTAATCCAGAAGAACTTCTCTCCATGGCACAAAAGAAAGGTGCTCTCAGGACAGATAGTGTGGGTAAACAGCTATAGTGTTGGATGTCACATCTGTGTCCAGATCCAAATTGTGCCTGTTTTTCAACTTGGGTTAGACAAACCAAGGTAAGAATACACCTTTTATAGCATTGCACTTGCTAATAACTCTTTGACTGTTTGGTAATAAATACAATCTGTCCTGCGGTTCACCCTATCACTCGTCTTGACGTACGCTGCATGGCAATACTTACCAGTCACAGCTCAACACCAGGATAAGAGCGTAGCAATGCAGGCAAGATTTACAATGCAATCAATGTGATATTTGTTTATTTTCTCAACACATATCTTTATCACACTAGTAATGCATAAATGCTTACTTTAAACTGCAGAGAAACATGGATACGTTTTAAGATCTAATGCAGCTGGTAGAATTCAGTTAAAACACAATTTGGATCAAGATGGTCTGCGATACCAGGCACATGTGATTAAAATTCTTATGACTGGGAATTTTCACATCTTCAAATCCTTATTTGACAAGGAAGACTGCCAGAGATAGATATTTTAATCAGCATATCTCTGGTTTATTGAATTATTGTTATACACTCTCTAAGGCTTTAGCTAGCTGGATACATCTCAGACTGGCCAAACTATTTTGATTTTAAAAAGTTTATTCTTGACTTTCACTCAGGCAAAGTCCCCATTGGGTTAAAATAAATTTGATCAAGCAAATGATTTTTGGCTTTCTGTTCCTGGCAGGAGCACATTTCATCAAAACTTCATGTGTTGGGGAGCTGGTGACCCTGGCCAAGACTGGCAACTGCTTCTCGAGAACCTAGACCTTCTTTCTAGTAGCTGTGGATAGCAGTGGGTGCAGTGAGGCTTCTTAGAGTGACAGCTCTACAGTAGGAGATAACATGAAATGGTTGTGGATTAGAAAACCTCCCTCTACCCACTATGGGTTGCCCTTTTTCCCTTAAATCACACATCCCGGTTCTGACTGACCCACTCAGCAGTTCTTGTATTCCTTTAGATTTTAAACCAGATGCAGCCATTTCAATAAGTAACATACATGTGTCTAAATTGATGAAGGAAATGTTTTCTTAGCTTTTGCTGCAAAGGTTGTCTTGCTCATCACCGGCAGTCATGCTGTAAGCACACGCCTGTGTTCTCAGGCAGCGATTGTGCTCCGAGCTGTGCACACAGCCCTCTCTAGGGCTGCTGCAAGGAAAATGTTGCAGTCACCTAAAACACAGAGGTTTTCTAAATCCTGTTCCCTCTTCAAAATGTTAAAGGTATCAGCCGATGTAACTGCGCCACACTTGAATGTGCTTATGTTTCAACTGGGCTTGATTTATAAGTGCTTTTATTTATATATTCACACCTACCCTGAGATGTCAAGGTTTTTTTCTTGAATGCTGCCAAGAATCGTGCTGGTACCTCTGTAGCGCAGTATCGTTAATGCCCTCATCTGTACTAGTTCCTTGGAGAGGTAGGAAACCACACTCAGGAGCTTTGCTGACTTTCCTTGTTATTGGCATGTTTGGTGATAAACGTTGCCCGCTGTTGTGGACTGCCTGTGTGTCCAAAACCAAGTAACCTTTACATCCTGGCAGAATACCGAACCTCTTTGCGAGCTGCCCAGGTTTTTCTGTTGCTGAGACTGTCACCTACTGGCCGTGGAGCAGCTCACCAGGACCTCGGGAGCAAAGTCAGCCCGGTGAATTAAATACTCAGCTTTGCCTTTAGAAATTACACCACTGAGATGTTCCTGTTTTATCTAACGGTAAACAGGGTGGTAATTCGGTAAATGAAGATAGATCAGGAATCTAGAAAGCTTCTTCATTTATAACAAGTCCAAATTTCATGGAGTTTTAATACAAAGGAAACCAGGATCTCATCACAGTGGAGATGTGGGGTAGAATGCTTGTTCCAGTAAACTTAATGAAATCAAAATAAGCTATAACAAATACTCAAGGGGCGGGGGGGAGGGGGACGGACAGGGACAGGGATGGGACAGGGACGGGACGGGACAGGACAGACCAGCTATTCTGTCACTGGTGGATTTTTGTCATCTTAGACCATGGACACAAGATGACCTTAAGAAAGGGCCACACCTTAGTATTGACCAGCAGAGCTCAACAGGAATCAAGGGATCTTTACTGAAGATCTATGCTACAGCTTTTACAGGAAAGGAGGAGAATTGCTCTAAAAAAGCTCTTTTAGCACTGTCCTTGTCCTGCGCTCCCATCTGTTGTCACTGCTAGCTCATTTTCTGCCAGTCTCTGGGCCAGAACCTCACCAGTGTAAACAAGAGTAAGTTTGAATTCATAGCAAGAATATGGGACTGTGGGGTGGTTTATTTATCCGTTTCAAGGAGTGCCCCCCCATTCCTCCCCAGACCTGAGAGCAGGTTAATGTATTGCCTGAAATGCACGGTTCAGCTGGGATTTTTTTATGTTCAAGACACAGAAATGAGTTGCTGAGCTGGACAACAGGTGCCGAACTGCAATACTGCATCTTTACTGGTTATTCTAATGGAGCATCATTCTCTATAGCTCTTCCTAAAATCTGTGGGTTTTTCTTACATGTAATTGAGCTGTATTACTGGCATTCTGCAGGACTGCTGATAGGAAAGGAAAGCTAGTGCCATAGAGGCTGTTTCATGACAAGTATCCTCAGCTCACTTGGTGTTGCACAAGGGTATTGCTGCCTCAAAGCACACCTAAAGTAATCCTCAAGCTCACTGCTGTATGTTGTACTGAAACTTTAAAGAGGAGATTTTTTTTTCATGGATGTTTTTCATATGCCTCAGTTCACATCTGTAAAAAATAATTTAATGTACTTTAGAAATACTTTTTGACTGCCTGGAGTCAATCCCTAGCACTGAATTTATGTGAAGTCGCCATATTTTTATTTCTTGTTAGATTTTTTGTGAAATGGGTACATTATTTCCTTTTATTTCCCTTCACTTCATTCCTATACTTGGACACTTACAAGCTCTAATTGTTGTTGGAGAACACTGGGTGCCTGGATGTCTCTCTTATGAAAGCAAGTGGCTGGTTAAAAAGAAAACCAGAGAGATTAGAGTCTGCGTGAAATTCCACTAAATTCAGTGAAAAGGGTAATTTAAAAAAATTTAGGATCAGATTTCAAATACATTTCTTGAATGGCTTTGGACTGGTGGATTAATATAGGATGCTGAGTCTCAGTCCCCCCCACCGTACAGGAAGGATAATGCTATTTACCTCCTCTATAGGTTACCTCACTACTCACTTCTTGTGCACTGTTGTAAAAGAGCAAAACACTTCAAGGCCTTGGACTTGGAAACCTCTGGCTCACAGCCAGGTAGATCCTGATGCCAGCTCTCACAAACATCGAGGGGAAAACCCGCAGTCATTCCAACTTCACTGAGAATACGAGTCTTTGCCTGAAATGCTCTCTTTTCAAATTTGTGAATGCAAAACTAGAAAAAATTCCCCTGGCTTCCTTCTCTGCTATCCACCCACACCTCTCAGTAAGTCATTTCCTTGGAGCTGGTGGGATCTTTATTCAGGCAGAAGATGGTTGGGGAGTGTTGTCTCTCTAAGTATCATGGTGGCTTGGGAGTGCAGGCTCTCCAGGGTCATCATGCAGCCTCTTCAGTCCTGTCTGTCACTTTATTTATCACATGGAGATACTCTCCCACCACTGGAGAAAGATTCAATTTAAAACTGCTCTTTTACTGGTACATTTACTTTGCACCGAGACATAACACGACAACATTGTTTTTGAGGGTAAATAAAGGGCAATGAAGATTCTAGCCTAAAAAATGTAGCCTATGAATTTTATCCCTGCACTGCGCATTCATTTTAATGGTCCTTGCTGTGTGTTTTATTGAAGGCTGAGTCATAAGCAGATTCACTGCTTTGGAAGGAAGGAAATGGAGTTTGGGCAAAAACATTATGTGTCTCAAATGGATCCAGCAAAGAGAGACTGCTCTCAAGCTGTGAAAATGCAATGATGTATCTCAGCAAAAGGGAGAATTGAAGGTCAAAAAGAAATTCCTTGTGCTGTGTTAGAGTTTTCATCACCTGAAGCATGTTCGGACACAGTGATATTTCTGGTGACAGTGACATTACAGTGAGAAAAGTAGATCCTGCTCTTGTCCCTCCCCTCAAAAAAACAGTCCTGGAGTTAACGGGACTTCCTCCTGGGTCTCATAGTCCAATGTTACAATGATGAATGTGTGCTGACCACTTGGGGCTGACACAGTTGTTGTTGGGACTTGGTCAAGGCAAAGCATTTTTGACTGAGGTTGTTGAGGAAGAGATCAAAGCTCGTGTGGTATGGCAGCACCTCTGCAGGATGTAGGATGGTTCCTTTGCAGATGCCCTTAGGAGTATTTGCCTTTGGGTGGGGAGGAGAGGGGTGAACCACACAAGCTGAGCTGTGCAGCTTGGAAGAAGGTGCTGCCTGCTGGGCAAAATCAGCCATGCCTAGGAATGTGCAGCAGAGCATTCACCCTCTCGTTAGAAGTCACCTCCATCTCATATCATGAGGGACTGGACTGTAGTGTAATGCAGGAGAAGTCATGACATTCAAAGGGGGATCTTTCATGCCCTTTGTCACAAACAGTATCTTTTTTTTCCTGTTTTTTTTTTACCCCAGTTACGTTTGTATTTCTAAGGCAGGGAGTGGATCAGGTGTTACTTCCAGAAGCAGAGGCAGGCTGCCCTTTCTCTGCTACTGAGCATGTTCAGAGGGAAGATCTGAGACCTGGGCAGAGGATGAAGACAGGGAGCACAGCCCAGGAGCAGGAACAGCTTGGGCAGAGAGATCAAGGAACTGCAGAGGAGTGGGCAGAAGGCAGCCAGGCTCAGGGCTCCCCAGGGATCCACTTGGACAGGCACAGCTGGCTGCAGCTCAAAAAGTCACTGACTTGCAGCCAAGCCTTGAAATAGGGTAGGCAGAGAGCTGCATGTTCAGTCACTGATAGTTTGACTTTGAATTTGTTTAGAAAGTTAAGTGTCGTTTTTTTTTTTTTTCCTCAGGTAAAGCGTGGCTGTTCGAGGTCAGAAGCTTTTTGATCTTCTTCAGGGAGCGCACCATGTGGGAGACATTTAGACATATCTAATCCAAAGCTCTGGACCTTCCACCTTTCTTTGGTGCGGGATGCCGCTGCTGTCACACTTTCAGAGGCAGTGAAAGACCATTCATTTGGCAGGATGTCTTTATAGGAGCCACTGCCCCGCTGACAAGAGGTGGTCCAAGAGTGCTCCCTCCTGCCTTCTGGACAGGACATAGTGGTCCTTCCTCTGCCTCCCCCGGAGTTACGGTAGGGCAGGTTGTCCTCCATTGCAGCCAGTCAGTAAAGTCTGCAGGCCTGCAAGGGCCTGATGCCTGCAAGGAGATAGCAGCTTCTGAAGGGTCACTCAGTACCACCAGACATGGCCAGACTGGTGAGGCTATTTACTAAATTATTATTAGCAAAGCTACCTATCAAATACAGCTGTGAAAATGTGGCCTTTTTGTTTTCCTCCCCCTCCCCTTGGCCAGCTGGTGTTCCTCCTACATGGTACAGAGGAATATTATTTTGTTAAGGTTCAGGCTCAGGCTGCAAATCTGGCTGATATTCAAAGGGGCTTTGGAGAACATCTGAAGTTTCTGAGAGTTCTGGCCACTGAGGGCCACATTCCTCCAGGCTTCTTCTGGTTTCTAGTCTCCCTTGGATTTTATATTGCAGTAGGGAGGAATAAAAGTCCCTTTCCAGTTTTGGGATCTAAAGCGAAGGAACTGAACAGGAAGAAAATTATACACTTAGTTTTAGAAATATTAGTGGTTGAGTTTCATGAACTTCTTGGCCCTAAAGAATGATACCCAAATAGGTGTTGCACATGCAGAAAGCCTCTGGTTTAAATCAGACGTGTGCACACAGACTGTCTCTGTAGCATCCTTGGAAGGGAGGCAATCGTTGGCCCATGAACCCCCAATTCAGACTGCTTTCAGCTGGCAGGCAGGAGCAGGACTCTGCAGCAGGGCAGGATTTGGGCTGCCACAATCCAGTAGATCAGAATCTTTAAGTGCATTTAAGATGTCTTGATTTAGCAAATATTTATACAAGTAGCATTGTGTTTAGTTAGCAAGCCACTTAGGTGTCATGGTACTTCAAGTATTTTCAAACTCTGACTTTACATCCTGGTAAACTGAAGACACCCACTCCTGATTTTGAGTGTGAGGCCTCCAGCTGAACCTGTACTACAAATACAGCTCCAGGTGTTGCATGCAGTTATGTGCAGGGATAATATTTATACTTTTCTAATAGATTTGTATACCCATATGGAAAATAACAACACATGGGTTTAACCATTATTTTGTTTAGTTTTGGGAGACTATTTTCATTTGCCTGTCATTGTAACCTCAGAAGATAAAGGTCTTTAGCCAGCAGGATGAAGCGTTGCTTTGTTTTACTATTTACAGTGTTGCATTTGGCTGGAGAGCATGATGCTGTAAGAGTGAAAAAGCATGCAAATAATAACTTGTTTATCCTCAGAGATGGATGCTTTGTGCTGTAACAAGCTGTGCTGTTGCCTTGACCCAGCTTTACTTTCCCAGAACTGGGGAAGCTGACAAAGCTTGCTGAGGAAGACTTCTAAACCAGCTGCTTTTGATTTCACAACAACAGCTCCACAAAGCATTGCAATGCTTTGATCTAACAGTATTGATTACACAAAAAAGGAAAGGAAGGTGGGAAATAAAGATGTTAAAATAAAATGCCCAAGTGCACATTTAAAGATCCTACAGCAAAATTTAAGAGCAGGATTGAGTAAGCAGGCGGGATGTGTGGGGTAAAAGGGGGGGCTGGTGACTGACTACAAAAGATAGTTGATTTGTTAAAATGGGTTTTTTTGTTCAACCTGAAGAGACTTTTTCATACTGAAACACACACAAAAATTGGTGTGAATTAAACATTTTGACCTAAACCAAAAGCTCAGTTTAAATGCCTAAGAAATTAAATTTTCCTTAATTCAAAAGCAGGACATCATTGAAATTTGAGGGAGAAATTTTCCTTCTAGACCCATGAAAGCAAAATCTTAAAATAATTTTTTTCATCATCACAATTTCTTAAATTTTGGCACAGTTTTATACTTTGGGCCTTCCCCAAACCATGCAGTTTGCTTACTAAGTTATTTGTTTAGAGATTATGTGGTAATTCTCCTGTGAGCATGAAAAGCACACGGTATGTGTGTACTGAGGAGCTATGCACCTGTACTGAAATCAGCAGGCTGTCTTCCACCCAGACCATCTTCCAGCACTGTTCCCTGCTTCTGAGGAGTTACACCTCGTGTCTGTAACTGACAACGCAGTGTCACCCCGGCATTAGGAGCATATTTATATATGCTTCCCTTGCTGCATGTTTGCACAGAGAGATACTGCAGAGCATAACAGACACTGTATCAGGCCACAACTGCCCGATCCTGATTCCTGACTGCCATCTGGGAATGTGGAAGGGGGGCTCAGAGGTAAGCTTGTGCTTGGTAGGCAAGGTCGTTGTGCCTCAGGAAGAAGTGAGAGATCAACTCACTTATATGCTATTTGAAACTAAATGAGCCCAGTTTTCTCTCATGAGCAATTCTATGGATTTTTTTCTGTAAATATGGCAAGGCATTTGCCATGCTTGTATGGTCCTACCTACCACCGCATTTCAGCATATGCAGTCTTCATGCATTTATTCCTATGGCAGTCTTGTGCATATGGGAGCAGAGATGTGGAGGACCTGTGGGAAGTCAGGAGACTTTCTGAGAAGCAGGATTTAGTTTGCTTTGAGTTTTGCTTTGTGTGCACTGTGTTGCACTTCCCAAGCCCTGCCCAACCTTTGCTTTGCTTTAACTGAGACCAGTGTGAGCAAATTACGTCTTTGGCAAAATGTAAAAGAAAATTATATGCATTATCTTCTCTCAGTGTTAACAGTGGAAGAAAACGCTTCAGAATGAGGAACCCTCTCCAGAGAGTTTAACTTTTTAAGGAAAATAACTTTGTCAGAATTATACTGTCACAACAACTTACTGCTGGGCCTGAGCAATTTGCTTCTAAAGCTTCCAGCAAACTTCTAATCTCAGACCACCAGCATGTTGCAGAGATGTCCGGATGAAATACCTGCTTGGAATCTCAGCTAGTTTAGAAAAAGCCAGTCCACTTTTCTCACCAGGAGGAAGGTACTGGACTTACGCAAACTCTAGTGGCTGCATCACCCGTCTCCAAATTCCCCAGCACATACAGTTGGGTGCAGACCCACATTTTCACATCATTCCTGCTGGTGTGACTGCTGTGGCTTCAGCAAGGTGTTTCAGGTTGCTGCAGCAGGAGCAGATGGTACCCAACGGCCAGCTCCTGCCAGGAGCAGTTCTGCAGCTGGTGTGTGGCCATTGCGCTCCTCTCTGGATGGCTGACGGCGCTTCAGCCGTGAGTGAAGTGATCCAGAAATCTCTTACTTACCTCACAGCAAGCATTTGAAATGTGTGAGAAGCTTAATTAATTAATGCTTGAAAGGCAGTGAGCTCTCCTGAGAAAAAAAGCCATGAGGGGGTGGGAAGATGACAGCCAAGTGCGGCTCATGGGGATTTCTGATTTTTCATTAGAGCTGGCTGAAAACTGTCTGTCAAATACTGACTGGTGTGGTTTCTGTCAGAGCCAGGGCTGGGGTTAGGCATTCCTCCTCTTGGCCATTTTTACCCCAAATAAGTGGATTATTGTCGTGTCTGCATGGTCAGGAGCCAGGGATCAGCCACAGGTGCCAACCCAGGTATCCGTGTATCTGAGGTAGGGTGTTGAACACATGGCTGAATTTTTCCACCAGGAACACAATGGTTTTGTACAAATGTGGTGACTTTTCTAGCATGGACAATTTAAATCAAATGTTTTGACTCAGTTCTACTCAAATCACATCCTTTCAGTTTCAAAAGTAAAATTAGCAAAACAAAACATCTCTGCACAGAGCAGTGTATCTCCTGTCTCCAAATTCCCCACTCTCCTGGCATTTCTGCTGGTGTAAGTGCCAGGTATCTTCACTGGCCTGGATGGTGTGACCTGCTGGGCACTGCAGCCTCACTGCTGGCTGAGCGGGAGTCATGCCTCAGAGGCTGACAATGAGCTGATGTCCAAGCCTGGCCAAAGCCCAGCTCTACCCAAATCCAGGCAGGAGAAAGCCACTGTCATTTCTGCGCCAGCTGAGTTGCTGGCCTGGAAAAGTCATTCCTTTAAGTAAATTATTAGTAAATGACTGGCGTCTATCTGGTGACTCTGTGGTCACCATCAATAACCTTAACACAATCTGTGATCATAGCCCAAGAGAAAAGTAAAACAACTTCCTTCCAAAAAGACCATCGTTAGCTGGACTGATGTCAGCACAGCCTCACAACTCCAAGGCTTTGACTTCATCTCATAAATTAGGAAGATTTTCAGGCCAGACAACACTTTAGTAGTCTACGTGGGCATTGAAGGGCTGCTGTAATAAACCTTGTGAAATAAAATATTGACTATAAAAAGGAGGAAACAACTGGTTACCTTCAGCATTCAGGAACATTTATGAGGCCAAAAATCAGCTTAACAGATGTGATCAGAACCCGGCTCCAGCATGTACCTGGAGTTAGTAGCTTTTCAGTTACCAGTGGTAGGGATGAGAAGAGACACCTGCCTAGGACACATAGGAAGTGGTAGCAGAGTAAGGAGGTGAAGAGAAAAAGAAACAACAAAGTCTTGCTCTCAGAGTGAAGTAAGGTTGCAATGACGAATCAGGTGGAATAAGTGTCTCTGCTTTGAAAAATCATGACCTTAGTTATCTAGGCCCTGATCTTGCTTTCCCTGAAGTCAGTGCCAAGGTGCTCCTTGGCTTCACCATTGCACAACAGGCTCCAGCCTGTTTTGTCCGTGAGTGATCCTCTGGCCCTTGCAAATGATCCATGTGAGCAGAGAGGTGAGCAAGTCGATATGGTTCCCTGTGCCAGTGATAAAGCTAATCTCATGATAAGTTATTTTGCCAATGCTTTTAGCCAGTAAACTTTTGGGCAGCCATCATGCAAATGTTCAGATTCATTTAGCTATGCAAGTAGCCCAGGAAAATCAATGGAATCACTTAGATGATTAAAATTACTTTGTTCAAAGTGTTTCTAGCCTCTATACAGGTCCTTGGTCTGTATGGATGGCTTGTACACAGATCTGTGCACTTGCAAAGATTAAAAAAATATTTTTCGTTAAGAGAACTTGCTCTGCTTGAACGCAGAGGTGACTATGAGTAAAGCAAGTTACTATTTTCCCACTGGCATCTGTTGTTTCCAGGTCTCTCTATGTTGTAGTGTACAGATGTTGTCTGTGAGAGACATGAAAAGCTGTTATGCCATGCTCAGTGAGTCCCTGATGCTTGCAAGTGTGTTTTCTTTATGTTTAATATTTTCTGGAGAAGGGTTGAATCCATCCATGTGCAAAAGATTGCAACTGACAGAGAGCGGAGGCATGCATGTGTTTCAAGACATGTGCCTGGGGTGGCTGTGGTTATATAAGGGCTCTTTTGACATGGCCAATTACATAAAATGATAATACTGGAAAGGAAGGCAGTAAACGAATGCAGAGAAGGAATCTGTAGCAATGGAGCCTGTGTCACCGCAAGTGACGGGAATGAAGTGGAAGAATGGTCACCAGGTTCATCACGGTTAAGCCTGTCCAGTAATCCCCAGGTGCTGCTGACACTGAGCAAGCGAAGCAGGAATCCTCCTGCTGCAGCCCCTGTGTTGGATGGCCATCAGCAACCATATGGTAATGCCTGAGCAAGCACTGGGGAGGAATGAGGCCATGAAGCATCCCAGTTAATAAGATGCAGCCTTTGGAAAGCTGTTTCTTTTGTTACATTTTTAATAGAAGTGTCTTCACTGAGCTGCAGGACACATGGTATGTCCAGTTCTGCCACTGCAGTGGTAGAAGGGGGGCCGAAGTACTAGTGCTTGTTTAATGATGCAGCGTGTGCACAGCCCAGAGAGGACATACGCAGGAATGCTCAGTGAAGCGTGTGCTCTGGCTGTGGGAGCTCAGTCCCCAGGGTAGGATCCACAGCTCTGAAATCCCTGAAGCTGGCATATGGGATTGAGAAAGATTCTTTTCAGTGAAAATGAAGTTCAGAATTGTCTGGGCAGGCAGTAGGTGATCAGACCAAATCCAAATGTGGACTCTTCTCAGCGTACAAGGATGGCTGCACCACTAGACCATGCTCACTTTTCTCTATAGGTAACACTCTTGCTCTGGCATCAGCACTGCCTCACTGGTGTAATGGCACTGCGCCTGCTGGCGGGAAGGGAGAGAGGACGGAGGTTTGTGCCATTTGGCCTGTCCTACTGTATTGCAGGCAAGAAATCAGAGATATCCCATGAGAAAGCCATAATGCATACATACTTCATGTGTTCTAACCTACGTCAACCTTCCCAGGTGTAAAGTCCAGCACTGTGACCAACCAAAGGGTCACAAAGGGCTAAATTTTGTCCCTAGAGCAAATGTATCATTGTCTGCTGTGCAGTTTCCAGTGAGCCATGCTGTCTATGTAGCTTGCAGCACAGGCTCGGGGCGTAGTGACCTCTCTGTGACACAGCTTTTCTTCATGAACTCCTTAGTGTTGCAGTTCACTGCTGAGGACCACGTTTATGTCCCCATATTGATGCAGTCACAAGGTTCAGCAGCAAGAAGGAGCACCCAGGTGTGGGGTAGATATCAGATTTGGTGGGGCTTCACGAGGTTGCCTTCCTCGGGTAAACACACATTTACCGGCTTTTGGTTGGTAATCACCAGGGTGAACTGGGGCATCGGGGCTTCTATCCCAAACCGCCTGCTCATGCGTGTAGTAAGCATGACACGGTCTGTGTCTGTCTCAGCATCAGCTGAGCATGTGAAGTGCAGGCTGGCCACTTTTAATGCATTTCCGACAGATGGTGCTGTGATGCCAACAAAGACTAAAGGCATGCACGGAGGAGAGGTTTTAGAGTCGGTTCCCTAGTCCCCATGTTTCCTCCCCCAGTTTCCCAGTTGAATTGCAGTGTTGTTTTTTTCCCCGTAACAATCTGCACAGACTTTCCCTGGCTTCAGTGTTTATCCCTAACAGCCCAACAGGCCACTGCCTAGCAGGAGCCAGCCTGCAGAACTTCCACCTTTCTGGTGACTCCATTTAATACACCTGCTTTTGCAGACCAGCTGTGACCCACCAAAGACTTACGGCGAGCTCGGTGTGGACGTCGCTGCTGCAGTCCACATCCAGTGGTGTGGGAGCCGCTACGGCACATGCCACCAGCACGGGGGCTTCGGCCAGCCCCTTGCCACGCTGCACGGCTGTGTTTTGGTATCGCCACCTGTATTGGGTTTCTGTGGCAAGGTTTTGGTAGCCACCTTGCCACAGAAACCCAATACACCACCCCTCCTTCTGTCTAAGTGTTATTTATGTTGTTGAGCCTTTTCTTTCTTGAGCTAGTGGCAAGGCTTTTGATGTCCTGGGGCTTTGAAGACTCATGGGGCTTACGGTGGACAGCAGTGGGGTCTTCATGTCAAGCTGTGATAGCAGTTTTGTTGGCAGGGGAGCCGTCCTTGCCTGGATGGTTTGGCTGATGGAGATATGTTTCTTGTGTCCTAGCTTTTCTTTCCTGACTCCATTAAATCTTTTACCCACCTGCTCATACTGGAGGGGTGATAAGATCTTGTTGCACGGACCTTCTCCAGGAGACATTTCTCTAGCTCTGCAGCCTCTAGGGAGCAATAAAGGTCATATGCAACCTGGGAGAAGGCTGCCTCTCCTGCCAGCTGCTTGTCAGGGCCTGAGCACACAGATAGGTCTTAACTGGCCCTGACCAGCTTCACCTGGGGCCTTCCTTCCCCCAGCTGTGGGCCAGGAGCCCTATTTTAAGCTCAGCCCAGGAGGTTTAGCCTCCATATTGCAAGTCTCTGGCTCAGCTGCAGTCATGCCTCGCCCCACTCAGCCAGGGAGCTGCTTTGTCATTGTAAACTTGCCTGGTGATCTCCAGTTGCGTTGGAACCTGGCTGTGGTCTGCCTGCCTGCTCTGCTCGCTGCGCTCAGGTACTGTGGTGTGGTCCCCCTGCCCTGCCAGCTCTTATCATGCTTGGTCCTGAGGGCGCAGCTGCCCTTCGCTGTGCCCTGCCACTGCGTGTGCTCTGTTTCTGACCCCGAGAGATGCTGCAAATGCTTCAGGCAAGGGAAGAAGCTATCTATGTGGGGAGGAGGCAGTTTGATTTCCTCAGTGCTTAGGGAAGGGGAGAAAAGTATGTCTATGGGTGTGCTGTTAGTACCTACCTGCCTGCTCCCTGCTGCCATTACTCATGGGAGCTGTGCTTGAGCACAGGCTTAGGGTCTCCTTGCTGTTGGCCTCGTCGGAGGTATAGGGTGTTTATCTGCTGCCCCTCTCTGACTTTGCTCCTGTTTCTGCATGACTTTAGAAACTCAGTTTCCCTCTGATGCGATCTGACAAATGTGCGCCAAGGAGCAAGCCTCACAAAGAATTTGTGAGTGGTGGAGAGCTTCCCCCTTGACAGTGGGGGAATTGCTTTGGGGAATGCTCTGGGCTGAGCACCCAGCATTGCACCAGGCAGTTGCTGGGGCCCCATGTGAAAGCTTTGGTGCAACATCAGCTGTTCATGATTTTGAAAGACTGTTGGGATCAACATGTGTAAGTTTGCTTCTTATCTTCTTCATTTAAAACTGATATCTTTCTTCTATTCTCTTTCCTCTGAAAGATTTGATACTCTCAAAGCGCTTCCCAAACAAATCAAGTAGTTGTTAGGGGCTGCCAAATAATGATCCTGGGAAATGGAACTGAAACTGAGCTTTTTTTGATAAGGGCTGGAGACTCTGCTTCTTGCCTCAGTCTCACAAGTGCACAGGTAAAGCCAGCAATGCTTTTAATACTGCTGTGTAATGTTTCTACAGCTTTGGCTAGCAGGAATTTTGTGGCTGCGCTGAGAGTTGTAGCGGGCTTTAGTGTAACCAAGCTGGTACCTGTCAATCCCCACAGCCTTGCACAGGGTCTGTGCTCTCTTGCTTGAGAGACAGAGACACGCAGTTGTGTGGAAGGTTATAAACGCTCCATATCTCACCAGCCTCGATGTCATGGCTTGGGCACAGAAGGATCTGGGGAAGGTGATCCTGTGTGGCAGCAGGCAGAGGTGTTAGCAACGTGCAATTTGGAGAGCTTGTTCTCTAAAGAGGAATTTAAATAACAGAAGAAGTTGGTAAACTTTAAGCCCCAAGTGTGTTTTGCTGTGAAGTCTGCAGCAAGGGGTTGCTGTGGGCGCAGGGCGAGGGCCTGCAGGCTGGAGGGTGGCAAGTGCCACCTCATGTCACGCAGCCTCGGTCAGTGGCAGAGGTGATGATGTGTCTTCAAGAGTGCAGTCAAACTGCTGCGTCCCGGGGACTATACAGTCCTGCTGTGCTCAACACTTAAGCACTGGGACTGTGGCATGGCCAGGTAAAGCTGGCTCTGGTCCAGGAAGGGCTGTGTGGACCTTCCTGTCACTGCTCCCTTCAGCCTGCCTCAGCAGCGAGGTCCTCCCTCGGCTTGGAGACAAGGGGACACCTTTCTCTCCGCACACTGAAATCATCCCTGCTTTTGGTATAGCCTTGGTTTGGAGTATCTGCAGCCTATCAATGCTGCAGGGAGGAAGGTGTCTGCCTGGGGAGCATGCTGTGAACACACTGTCTGTGATTTGGGCAAAGCCTGTGTCTAGCAGGACCAGGAGCTGCTGTGGCATCCACTTGTCCTTGGAAGTATTCCTGGTCCTTCTGTGGGCGGGATTGACAGGTCGATTCCCCCCTCTAGCCCCAAATGCATCGGGAGCGTCCTGGTGTCTAGTCCTGCTGTAGTGCAATGCTGAGTTATGGTGACATTAATCCTGGAAGGGTGGTAACGCAGAGAGAGCAGATGTGGTGGGGGTGGTGCTGGGAGCAGAGGGATGTTTACTGCCTTGCTCAGGTTGCTGTTTGCCTGAGTACAGACCTGCACAAACACTCTAACCTGCTCACATGGCTTCCTCGTGCTCCCTGTGTGCCAGTTTATCCGCGCACTGCATCCTTGCACTTTGCGTGCACTGCACGATGAATTTGCTGTTGTTGAATAGTAATAGTGCTTAAAGTAGACAATAGGAAAAATATGAAAATACCTCCAGATAAACAATTGAACACTCAAATGCACTTTAGAGTAGTTCATTATGTTGCTACCTAGCCCCTTGAAAGTCTGCGTGGCTCCCATCACCAGGAGACACTGCTGAGATGAGATGTGCTGGAGCCCTGAACAGCTTCTCAAAGCATTGATCAAATCCAGTTATTAAGAGATCCAAAAGCAGCTTGGGCATTGATCTGTGAGCTGACAACACTGTGCTGGTTGGCCAGGACTTTGATCTAAATTAGCACCCCATCTTTCAGATCTAACTTCATTCTCTTACCAAAAACTGAAATTGCCCTTTTGTATCTCAAGGCTATGAAATTAAGTGATTCCTTTTCTGGTCATGTGCACCCCTGAAAAGCAGAGACTGGGTTGATTTTCCAGAAACCCAGGGGAACCCTTGAATAAATGCACAATCAAGTGACTGGTTCCCCTAATTAATGCTGACAGTAAAATTTGTTCCCCACCTCCATGTAGAAGAAATGATGCTGAGATCAATTAACCCTAATTTAGTTGAAATTACCTGGATATATGCATGGTCACCCTTTGGAATAGTTAAGACCATTTTGGCTGTATTCTCACGTGAATATTTTCCCAGTGGATACAATCCCATTGCATTCAGGGAAAAAAAAAAAAAAAGACTTTTGAGTACTGGATCCCTTCAAACAAATGTCTGTTAAAATTATCCTTAATTTCTTGGGCTGAAGTACCATCCTAGAGGGAGAGCCCTGGTAGCGGTGATGGTTTCATTGTACTTTTGTGTGGCAGGTGAAAAGCTCAGCAAGGCAGCCAGTCTCCTTTCTTCTGTTCTTCTACCTTTGGCCTTTGAGTTCCAGCTCGTAGCACAATGAGACCAGAGGAAAATATCTCCTCAGCAGGGTATACAGCAGTAACTTATGCCTAAGCCAGCCTTTGTCACATACCACAGCTTTCAGGAGAAGCAGGCTGCCTCATCTTAACTTGTTTCTTGCATCCTGCCCTTACAGCAGCATTGGTGGGCCATGGCTCTCTTCTTGGTGGGGCTGAGGTTTCACCCTGCCTTCTGTTTTTCAGGATTTGGCCCCTGCCTTTGCAGGGAAACACTGAAACCTGGTGGGTCTCTGCACAGGGTCTTCTTACTCACGCAAAGCAACCAAAGCTTTGGGGCTTGCTTGCACGCCTGGTGGTTGGGATCCTGGCTAACGCATCTAGGATTGATGATGTTTGCAATCCTGGAGCAACTGTGTCATTATTCATGTGGCTCTGCTGCTGCAGTCATTTGAGCGGGTGACCCAGTTTGTCACACATGGACCTCCCACAGACGGGCCCCTTGGAGATTCTCCTCTCTGGTGTCACCATGAACTCTTCTTCTTTTGGCTCAGCATGTCCGCATTGGCCCTGAAATTCCAGCCCTGCAGCCCCTGTTAGAGTTGTTAAATCTCTGATTCAGGAAGGTCTGACAGCTGAATGATGTTCTGTGGGTTTTCAGGCCTGTAAGGTAGGATTTTAGGCTGTTGCCTGCGTCTCATCAGATTTCTGGCTACTCCTGAGTTGCAATCCTCCTGGAGGGCTGTGAGCGGTGGCCGGCCCTCCTGGGAGTGCGGGTGTCTGCAAGGAGGGAGCTTGGCAGAGTTGTAGTGATGGGACGTGATCCCTTTCTCCCCCCCCCCCCGGGAAAAGCATGGTGAAGGCAGGTGTTGGGAAGTCGGGTCACGGTCCGCCCTCGCAGTGAGCAGGAGCACGTCTCAGCCCCCAAAGCTCGGGAGGGGTTTTGCTCCTGATGGCTCCCTCGCTTGAGCAGCACCTTCACAGCGGGCCGGCGGGTGATAAACCCAGTCCCACTGCAGCCTGTCTGCAGAGGGACCACACTAACTAACGCCCGGCCTGGGCCGCACCCCAGGGAGAAGCCAGCTTGCCCGAGCCCGCAAGCGAAGCGCCATCCCCTCGCCGCGGCGGCGGGGCTGGCGGCACTAGGTGGCACCACGGAACTGGGGGCCGGGAGTGGGACGCGCGGGGCCCGGGACGCAGCGGCTGCCGCCCGGGAGAGCTGCGCGGGGCTGCCGGGGAATCTTCCGCCGCAGCTTCAGCCCGCGCGTCTTTGCCTGGCGCGGGGGGCGGGGGGGACACAGCTGACCACCAGAGCCGCCTTCCCCGGCCTCCCGCTGCTGTCGGCCCCTGGAGCGTCTCCCCCCGTCCCCGCTGAGCCGTGGGCGGACAGGTCCCGCGTGGCTGGAGGAGCTGTGGGTTCCCCTGAGCGGGAGGAAAACACGACTGCGGAATGTCGCGGCTGCCTCACCAGCACCGCTACGGTCTCGCTGGGTAATTGGCTCTTCTGTCGGCGAGAAGGAGAGGTTTTTCCTTTTACCTGTTTTACCTTACCATCTTTCCGTTGCTGGCCTTTTTATCTGGTTCTCGCCCAGCATTGCAGGGGCTTTGCTGTAAACTAGTGCTTTGCTCAAAGCCAACCTGTACCGAGAGAACTTGGAGTGGTGACGCTGACGGTGATACGAGCAGTAACTGCAGGAAGAGCTACTCCAAAAAGATTTTTTCCTACAAGATTTTTATTGAAATATATTTTTTAATCAAAGCTTTCACTGGAACATCGAGTGTAAATTGGAAACCAATACTTTCTGGGGGTGTTTTGATTGTAAATATTTAATGTCACACTTCTGCTGTAGAACCTGAGTGTTAAGTAATGGAAAAATAGTGCTGGGAGTAGGAAGGAATAATAGACTACGTGCAGAAAATTTAAGACTGTTAAACCAAGAAGCTGCTATAACTGAGTAATGATTGATTAAAACTTGCTATTATGTTATGAGAACAAACATATGTAAAACATTCTTTCATTGCAGGAAAAATGATTGTTGCCTACTTGTTCCCTCTCGCTAATACTGTGATGATCAGGAGCAAACCCAGCTGAGCAGGGCTGTGCTAGCCTGCTGCTGGAGGGGAATGGGGCTTGTGATTCTGGAGGATGCTAGTGCCGGGCGTAGGATTAGTTTGAGCTCCTTGGGGAAGCGCACAGGACCCGCAGCGAGTCCTGGGGCTGGTGGCAGCAGCAGCAGCATATGGGGCAGTGTGGCCTTAGAGCTCTGCACACTGATGAGCATCCTTATTTCTGAGTCAGCTGCAGCTTTTGTTGCTGTACACATCTTAAAAATGCTGCTCTTCAGTGCTGACTCCTCAAAGATTGTGCTGATGATGGCCCTGTCATGTGATGGGGCTCAGTGTCCTCTGATTTGTACTGGTGGAGACTAAGAACAACTTTCTAGGCCTGGGTATAATCCCAGCCTAAGAAGGGTGGGAGAGCAGGCAGCTTGTGTGGGGGCTGACAGCCAGCGAGTCTGTCCTGCTCTTGTGCTGTTTGCACTCAAGCTTGGCAGTGCTCGTGGGCTCACTCAAAGGTAAGTGGTGCCCTCTAAGCTAGCGAGTACGTTAAGTGCCCCTGGAGTGCAGAGGAGCTCTACATTGACAGGCCAGGTGGAAATGAGCTGCTAAGTTCAGGGCTGAGCTTTTCCCAGTGTCTGGGTTTGTCCAAGCTGATGTTCTGGTTGGGATGAGAACAAAATATTCATGCATGCAGCTGTGTTTCAACAAGTATTGCTGTTGATCTGTATGGCATCGTCCACCTAGCAGAGCATGATGTCCGATATGAAGTGCTGGTGTCCGGTGTCACAGGACCTGCTAGACTGTCTCAGCTGGGAATAGTTTCCTTATGGTGGATATTCAGGGTTTCTAAACCCTGGGGAGTTTGCCAGCTGCTCCCAGGATCCTGGTGGCAGGAGGGCCTCCAGCAAAGGGGACCTGCTGAGGCCATGTGGCAGACAGGAGTGTGATGCTGGCAGGATTAGATATTTCCCTGATGGATCTAGAAGTCTGTGTTTGTGCCTAGCTACCCCCACAGATACTCTTTGCAGCAGTGCTAGGCAGTCGTCAAGCTGGGAAACCCAAGGTGACCTGAAGGGAGAGATTATACATCTTCCCCTTCTAGGCTGCTGGCTGCAGCCTGAGCTGGACCGGCCCCAGAGCTGCCCAGGTAGGAAGGACCTTGGGCTGACTCATGTATTACTCAAAGCTTAGGTGGTGGTTATATTTATTATATAAATACATTATTCTAATACCCATTATAATACTGTAAGTATATATTAATAATATGTCATTATATGCTTAATAGAAGTTTTTCTACCTCTGATTCAAGCTTGTCCCTCTATGGAAAATCACTCTGAGCTCTTCCCTCCTGGTCTGCTGCCTGCCCAGCACCAACCCCAGCCTTGCCTGACTCCCATCCCAGTTCTTCTCCCTGGGAAAGGCACCAGCTGAAGTACAGTGCAAAAAAACCTCATTTCTCCCTAAAATATAAAACATGTCAGTGATTTAGAGCAGTTGCTGCTGCTGCTGTTTGTGCACTATTATTTAGGTTAAAAAGTGTTCAGCTTTTTGACTTCCCATTCAGAAAATGTATGACAGGGAATAACAATGGATTAGTAAGCACAAGTTTTGGCAGTTGGAGTTAAAGATGTTGCTTGATATTTGGCACGATGAGCTTTTTAAAAAAAACTTGTATCTTTAATGCCATAAAGTATCAGTTAATGCATTGAATAGACTGTCATATAGGGTATCAGGACCATGATTAGGCAGTTTCTCAGACTTTGCCTGTCTGCAGGAAGATATGCTCTTTGGCACCTTTTCCAAAATAGTTCACTGAGACTTTGTTTCAGGGAAAGACAGATAAAGTTTTTACTAATTAGACAAGGAGGACTTGAGATACCAAATGGCAGGAGTGATAAAAAGTGATGCATGATGGTAAGGAAAAATGCTAGAAGCTGCAAGTGATAGAGATAGAGATGTGGGTGGGGAATCTGAAATGAGCTGAAAAAATAATTAGCACTGCTTGTTCATCCTTCCTTCCCATTTTGCTCTTTGCCTAACCCCCAATTGATTAGACAGGCTGACCCATCCTTATACAAAAAGGTTATTTCACCTAAAAAGTGCAGAAGAGACACTGAAATCGGAACTCTGTTCATTTGTGTGTGCTGGTGGCAGTATTTACTGCTGCCTGGTGTCTGTGACACTGACTGGTGAGTCTGTAGCTGCTACTTTCCAAGGGAATTTCAGCTTGCTGAGTGTTGCCTCCTTATCCAGGCTCACCTGAGCTCTCCCGTCTGCTGTGCAGTTCCTCTCTCTACAAATGCATTGCTGGTATGAACCTTAGCTTTAGGGAAATGAGTGTTCAAATGAGACCCCGGGGGAAAACTTGGAAAAACTTCCTTGTTGCTGTGTTTTCTGAGAAGCAGGGTGAGCTTACCAGAGGATGGTCCTGTAACCCATCTTCCTCTGTGCAGGTGCCTGTGCTGTGTGCATGCATATCTTTAGTTTCTGAGCCTTCCAGGCATTAACATGGCTAACATCTGTCATGGGCCAGTTTCCCTTCATCTGGTCCTCAGGAGAAGCATGGGCAGTGAGTATCTTGCAATGGTAAGTTGCTGTGCTTCTTAATGCATAATCCTTTATTACCAGAGGCAGAGCCTAAGGAAGCCCTGACTTCTTGGATCCTCTTGAGTGAAAAGCTTTCTGCCAGTTCTATAGATCAAGTAAATGTATCTCCCCATCTCAGCCTTCATCAAGGGGTGGAAGGTGATCTTCTAGCACAGTGAGGCATGGAGCATGTGAAAGATGCTGTTCTTGACAGTCACTCTTGCGGAGCCAGCGTGCAGTGGTGGACACTGGCTTGTGTTGCTGGAGAGGTGCACTGCAGTGGCCTGTACAAAAGAGGCTTGAGTTAAATGAGCTGATCCTGAGGTCCCTGGGGACTTGCCTGAGGGCAGCAGGTTTGACAGCAGGGGGTACTTTATCTAAACCATGCAAAGCACCGGGCACTTGTCCCAGTGTGGCAATGGAGGGTCCAAGGAGAGCACAAATGGCTCAGCTTCCTCATGGAGTGCTGGTGTTGGTGTCTGGCAGCTGCATTAGCCTCCGCAGGATGTTGCTTAGCACACGTGTCCTGGTGTTTCAGGTTAAAGAAATAATGGTCTTGTCAAGGGCACTGTCTCAAAAACATCCAGTGTTGCTCCACTTAGGCTTTGATGCACTGAAATCAATAGTTCAGCAGCCACCCTGGTCTACCCAGAAACAACCTGTGCCGCTGAAAGCCTCTCCAATCTCATTTTATGCAGATGTTCCCCATTCTCTGCATTAAGATGCTCTCCCATTTTTACCTCTTGCCCTTTTGAATTGTGCCTCTTTTCAGATGAGAAAGATGGGGAATGGGTGAAAAGACCTTGAGAAGTGTAAATGCTGCCCTTCAGACTGGTCTGAACTAGTATGAATGCTCTGTGCTTGACATTTAAGATGGGCTGCCTGTTTTTCGGCGGATGGTACCTCATTGAGAGGCTGCACCTAATTCTGTTGTTGTCTTATGATTGACACCCCCCCCACCTAACTTGATTAGACTTTCCATTGTTACAGTGTGCACCAACTTGCTAAGTACTGTTCTGTGTTGTACAGTCCATCATTAGATTAGTATTAACTTCAGTATTGTCTTCTGATTATTTTTTTAATCCACTGAGATATTCTTTATAGGATGCTACAATGCAAGTGATTTGATTGTGCTTTTTAAAATTCAGCCCTGACTCTATTCAGAAGTCAGTGGAAGCTTTGTTGCCCCAAGCCAATGTATATATGCAAGAAATATTCTGAATGAGAGTAGTTTTTGATGCTGCTGGGTTTGGTCCCAGTACAGAGAGTGCCCACCTCAGGTGTCTGTACTCTTTTTCCTGCTGTGATGCTGGGTCAATAACCAGCAAGTGCAAATGGGCTTCCCAGCTCAGCCTTCCCTGTAGCTGTGTTAACCTGCCCCATTTCCACAAACCTGGGGTTAAGTGTGGCCCTTCAAGGGTTACCCTGTGCCCCCACGAAATGCTTCCAGAGAATGAATGGTGGCTGTTGCAGCCTGATGGGCCTTCCCTTATAGTACCTAGCAAGGGTGTTTTCTTCAAGCTTCATTCAGGTGGGTATTTTATTCAGGGCTAGTAACAAACTATAAACTTACCTAAAGATGGCAATGACTAGAAGAGGGGTGAGGAAGTGTCTAGAGCGAGGATGGCAAAGGATCCTGTTGAAGAGATTGTGTGCTGGAGGGCAGTTGCTGGCAGAAAGAATTAAAGACTGATTTTGATGCCATTGAATTGTACATTAATGAAGTGACACAATGTTATGCTAACAAAGTCTCTTGATAGAACAAGAAACTGCTGCCTTCTGGAAAGTGGTGGGGGGACTATTCCTGCCTGCACTGCCCTGAACTGACCTCCGGCAAACAGACACGTCAAAGGCAGTAGGTGACCTTGCACTAGGAATGGAGTCAGAGTCCCTCACTGAGCTTTCCAGGCCAGGTCTAGTAGCTATGCAGCCATGCAACCCTACTGAGGTTTGTTTCTCTGCTCGGTCACAAATGGAAGAGCCAAATGGGGAGCTGGCTCCGAGTGGGTGGACAGACCTGTCTGCAATGCAACTGCTGGTCCTGAGGCAAATCCCTCTCCCCAGGTCTGTGGGTGTTGTACCATGGAGCTGGAGGACTGAGCGGGATGTGGGAGCTGGGGTTAGTCTGCCCAAGAGGAAGGCAGAGGGAAGGTGGCCTGTAGAGCTGATTTCCACTCTGCTGGAGGTGCCTGGAGGTGTTCAGCAGCTCTTGCTATCATGTGCAGGTCACCTCTATGCCTCCACCTCCCTCTGCAGCCTGTAAGCTGCCCTTTAGTGGGGCTGCCCCCAGTAGCTCTGCCTCTTTCTCTATTCACTTTGTGCCATCAAATCACAAAAGGATGAGGGAAGTTGAGTCCTTTGTGTAAGTGGCTCACAAAGCCTGGCCACCTGAAGTGTTTAAGTGTGATTTAGAAGGGGACTAACCTTTAGACAGTGGGTTTGAGCTTTATTAAACCAGCTGGAGCTATTCTGACAGTCAGCTCCCCTGGGCACTGGAGATGGTTGAAAGTGATATGTGCTGCTAATTGCAGATGCTCATCTTGCACTGAGAGCCAGTATATTTTAAAGGATCAAGCCACCCCACTGCCTTCAATGTGGGCAGGGTATGGCAGGTCACTGCAGCATGGAGATGCAATTAAGCAGAAGGTTTCTGCATCTCTATTCTACTTTCTTAGTAAAAAGTGCTGGAGGAGCTTTGGCTGTTGCTAGTTGTAATGTGGCTTTATTATAGAAAGAGTTCAGTGCAAATGTAGAGATGGCTTGGATGCTTCTGGTGCTGCAATTGGGCATTAGGCCAGTCACAGAATCACCAGGCAGAAGTTCAGCTCCATGTCATGATGGTTTTTCTGAAATCCTGGTGAGGTGTAGAGCTGATGGTGCCACGTCAGAGAGGTCGGGGTTACCTTGCAGAGGAATAGGAGAAAATGGGGAGTCCAAAAACTGGTGGAGCATTAATGAGCTCTGTTTCCTTTGTATTTTCTGGGTGTGCTTTGCTATGCTGAGCCCAAGTGTAAATACAAATAAAATATAAACACTTATATACTACTAATACCATGTTTTCCCTACCCAAAGTCACGCTGCTATAGTGTTAATCCCATCATGTTGTTAATTAAGAATGGACTAGTGCACCTCTGTTATTAAAATTCTTCCTACTTCTTTTCTTTTAACTAACTACAGTGTCTTTGGGCTTGTGCCGGCTTCAGTTTTAAACCTTTGAAAAATCTCTAATTTGCACAGCACAGACTAGCTAATTATTTTTCTTTATAAGCAGTAAATATCCATTGAACATAGATCTTTTTGTTGCTGATGAGGATGCCTCTTAAAATGAGATCCATTTTTTCTTCCATATCTTGCTAGGGTGAAAAATACTTAGGATATGCATTTCCATCAGCCTTGTACTGAGTGGGAGAAAAGGTGGTAGAAGAGCAGCTCTTTAAGATGGGCCTTTAGGCTGACTGCATCCAAGCTGGACATTTATAGTGAATTTAAATTAGAATAATTTATCTGGAGAGGTCAGGTACTGTGCATTGTTTTCCTGTTAATGCATGTTGGAAATATGGAGCAGAGCGGGGTTGTGACTTTTTCAGCATAGGTGTATTTGTTAGATTCTGACCCTCAGGGCTCAGGGGACAGATGTTGTGTGCCATGACATCTATTGAGAAACAGAACTCTATGGGGTTACCAAAGACTCCCTGCTTTATTGGGTAGGGTTTGGGTTCACTGTAATTTTATAAGCGCTGAGCCATTTCAGATGAAACTTTCCATGTCACCTTTGCATTTTGGGAAAGGTATTAATTTTCTGCAAGGAGGAGAAAGAACCGAGATTAAAGTAAAATCATGCCTGTCCTGGATGAACACAACCATCTGATGGTATCTCACACCACCTTAAGCATTCTTTAAGCTATAGCAGGTACTACAACTTTTGTTCCAAATGTAGTCTTTCAGAACATTATTTTCTTAGCTGAAATGGCAAGCTTTGTTCTCTTGCATTTTCTTATGTAAGCAGGTCTGTCCTCATTACTGAAGACTTGTTCTTATTCTTGGGGGTTTTGTGCCATAGCAAAACATTAGTTGGGGAGTAGATTCTTACAGATAAAGAACAGGAAATCTCAGTTGTAACCCAGGGGAAGGAGCAATGCTGACCTGTGGAAAGGTATTTTTAAGCCATTCATGTCTGTTCTTGCTTTGTAATATGTATGACTGAGGAGCAATGACCTAGCAAAACCCCTGAGGCTGGAGTCAGAAAAGCTGTGGTGACACTTCCCAAAGCTGGTGCTGGGGCCCTTTATAAAGGTGTGCTAAATGCATCTTCCTACTAAGCTTTGCTTGGCTTTGTTCTTCCCTCTCCGGATGTAACATTGCATCAAGAAACAGCAGTCAGCGACTGCCTGACCCACTTAAGAGAAAGCTAAACTCAAGAAAATGCATTGTCATCTCTTAAATAAGAACTGTAAAGGGGAAGCCAAAGGAGGAATAACATCCCTGCTCTTCTCTACCTGCCTTGAAACTAATGGCACTATACGCTTTTCTCCATTTCTGCCACAGGACAGTAGCTCTGCACTCTTACAAGGATGTCAATCAAAGTGCTTTGCTGCAATAAACAGTAACTCTAATTATCTTGACAGCTGATGGCAAGAGTTAGGGGGCTCAAAACTTTCCCAGAGGAGTAGGTAGAGACGAGAACAAGCAAACAGAGCTAATGCAGTCTCCTGTCCTGCTGCCTTGATGAATCGGGTGATTCATCAGAGCTGACATGATGAATCAGGATGGTGGGTCTGAGGGCAAATGAGAAATGGTGCCATCACAGGACCTGCTGAGGCTGTCATCAGAGGAGTGAGTGCAGCTTGTGCTGTCCTCCCTGAGTGGGCTCTGTCAGGGCCAACTGATTTATTGCCAGCAGCATGACTGCAGCAGCAGCAGAGACCAGCATAAGGTAACTTGTCAGATACAGGCCCTGCTCCCCAGGTGGGCTTTGCCAGCCAGGCCCCCTCCTGTTCTGGCTGGCTTGTATTAATTCCAGCTCGAGGTAGTTTAAAATTAGCTCAGGTACAATGCTTGACTCTTACACCCGAGTCATACATAGCACTTCCCTGGCTGTTAGGGAAGATGGTAAGGAGGTTAAGATGCCATGTTTGCAATATTACCTTGAGCATGTGCTGTTTATTTAGCCTTCCTTATCAACACAGGTGCTCACTGAGTCCTGAACCCCAAATATATCGTTGCTGATGCTAAAACCATGTGTAGTAGAGCATCAGGACTCAGTTCAGAGATGTTTGTTCTGCTAACTTTGTGCTCTGTGAATATCCACATAAGCAGTCAAATCCCTCCCCACAGTGAAGTCATCCTTGGCAGTGGTCATCTGAGGAAGCCAAGAAGACCCAATTAACAAGGTGACTTTAGTAGTCTTAAAAATAGGTCTGTGAAAATGCTTTTAAGGACCTGCAAAGACATGTCATCCTGCTGGGGCACTGGGGGCTGTGTAGGGGAGAAACCTATATGGAAAGGTAAAATAGGGAAGTAAAATGGAGGACAGCTCTTATTTAGCTGTTGCTGATTGTTTTAAGTGTTTTGGGGTCAGCAGAGATCCGGGCTTTTCATTTGATTATAGCACTGAGCAGGTAGTTAATCACACAAATGAGAACCTTGTGATGCTTTTAAATAAACAATACGTACAATTTAATGTTTGTGGCTCGTAAGCACTGCAAGCTTTGTTACTGTCTTTAGAGCATGGATGTGTGGTTTATAGATTGGTGGTCAGTGGTGCTCTTAACTGAATGGGAGTTGTGCTAATGAGATCTGGATGGTCCTATGGCATCAGAGCTGTACTCCCCGAGAAGAAATTGTTCTGATGGCTCTTCAGAAGCCTTTGTGTAAAGCCCTGGAAAAGTCCAGGTTCATATTTAAAG
>JANZLQ010000064.1:10779683-10806112 GCA_026212715.1 Elanus axillaris
GGGGGGTGGACCCAGCTACTTTGAAAATATGACACTTCAATTACGTTGTTTCTAAGTATATGCTTTTGAGGGAAAGACCCTGTTTCTATAGCGTTGACATGCAAATGATCACAGTTGGTGTCTCTGGTACAGGACAATTTTCTTACACTTTAAGATACGTGATGTGTAGGTAAAATACAGACATGTAACTTGATTTGTAGTGTATTGTATGTGCTTCATGTGCAACCTAAGAACATGCATCTTGCATGTGATTACTAGTTCACCATCACATGGAAAACATTGTATATATTCAATGTGGTGTGTTGGCATGTGCCAGCTCATTCAAAGTGGCCATTTCCAACTTGCAGGGAGACAGGTAATAGGAAGGGAGAAGCAGAGGGCAGATGTTGGTGGGTGGATGTGCAGGTATCTCTTTACAGTGTTTCTTGTCCTGTGGGTTAGTTGCCCTTGAAGCTGAGGGCATCAACGAGGCTTCTGGCCTCACTAAGGCTTTTGGTTGCATGATCTGTGGCCTCCTGCTCCTCCCATTCCCTCCTCTCTCCAATACACATATTTTTTAGGATGCCAGCAGGAACTGGCTCGTGTGGAGGTAAGCTGAGATCTCCTTTGCCAAAGACCTACTTTCTCATCTGACTCTTCCAAACTCAACTGCTGTTCTCTGTGGCTTTTTACTTGCCCTTCTCTCCTGGCTTTCAGTTCAATCCCTAAGCTATTTTGTGAAAAGCTGGGCTGTTGTTGCTTTGGTGACTGAAGCCAAAGTACTTTAAGAACTGATTTTTTCTTTTTTTTTTTTTTTTTTTTTTTGTCCCAGGCTTGCCATAGCTCTTGTGTGGGACTGTGTTCACATCAGTTTCAGTGGCTCTGCTGATTAAGACTAACTGGTGGTGGGGTCTGTGGGCAGAGAATGAGCTGCAGGGGGCTTGTGCACTTCACATGGCCAGCATGAAAGGAGGAATTTATGGAGTTGAAGATGGTGTCACACAAAGATTGGGTCCAGTTCTGTCTCTTGGTGGATTCTTGCTCTGCTGAGAACAGAAGGGGCACCTAGTCTGACCTCCTGCACTAACTGTGCTGCTCTTGCCTAGCCTGTGCTGAATCTGCAGCACCTCCTTTAGGCTACTGTTACTGTTGAGCTACTAGCTCTGGATGGTGAAGGATTTCCACTTAAGCCAGTTAATGTTCCTTTGCTAATAGTCAATAATACTCTGCTCTGCCTTTAGCTTGCTGAAGTAACTGGTCTTTCTTGCACGTCAGGTGCTGGTGGTAGGTATGTGGCTCAGTGATCTGAGCACAGACTTTCTTCCTGAGCTCTGAGAAACACAGTGAGTGGGAGTAACATCACTGAATGAGTTGGCTGGAGAGCTGGGTGTGTTGACAGTAATTTCCCAAGCCAATAATAGTTAGGCAGCTGTGGCAGAGGTCTAACAAATTAGATGAGTTTCTCTTTCCTTCCCCCCCTCAGGCCCTTTTACAGTAGTTTGCAATATATAGTGAAGACCAGAGCCTTTCACCTTGTGCCTCATGAGGATGTCTTTGCCCAAGATGTATGGTACCCTGTGTGCTTTGTCGTCTGGCTGTTTTTATGGTATGAAACAGACCATGCGAATAGGGAGATATTCTGGCACAACACTCACTTTTCTCAGAGAAATGGAAACTAGCAAATGAGATGATAAAACATGTTTCATACCAGCATAAAGAGAGCAAAATGGGGGAAAAAAAATGGGGTGGCAGGGACAAGTAGGAGAGGAAATTAAAATGCAATTGAAACACAGCCCCTCCCTAATGATTTAAACTAATGCAGTGTCTGATGTCTGGGTCCTGTTCCCCTGGGGACAGGCAGTGGGTGGTGAGGGCTGTCTGGGAAGGTACAGAGCAGGTCCCAGTATCCCCTAACAGCAGTAGTGTTAGTGACAGGTGTGTAAGCAAGAAACTGAGCTGGGACCAGAAATGCTCCCTGACTTTGGTTCCCCCAGCACTGCATAGAGTAAAACCTGTGACTGCTGCCCTGGTGTTGCAGGGCAAACCTTTATCTGGAGGCCACAGTTTGTATCCTATTCCCAGTGCCACAGAGCCACCCAAGCCCCAGTTCTTCACTTTTTTACCTTTCTCTTGGGGTTAAACACAGCAACAGGAAACCAATTTACAGCCCACAATCCTAGTGCCAAGGTTCTTCCTCCACCTGTTGGTTTTTATCCTTTCCCATTTGTTATCCTTGTTTTAGCCACTTGCTGCTGCCAGTAAAATGTGTGCTGTCAGCGCCTAACTGTGGCAGATGTCGCATTTTATTTCCAAAATGATTTTAAAACCTAGTTTGTGTTATTCTCATTTAAAGAAAATTTTCCTTGGTAAGGAGGGCACAATAAATCATGATCTGGGGATAAAGAGGTCATGCAAAGAAAGGCAGAAACTTTGAGTTTCCTGGTGAGTAACATCCAACAGGAGCTAGCCCAGTGCTTTCTGTATTCCTGCTGTGCCATTACAGGACTAGCAGTCAGTCTCAGTAAGTCCCATGTTACCTTGTTCTCTTGCTTGGATATCAGACCAATGTATCTTATCTTGAGCTAGTTCTCATTGATCTAGAGTATTTTCCCCCCCTCTTAACTTTAGGTTTAATGAGATGAGCATGGAGGATTTGTAACCTGCACTGTTTCAAGGAAAGCTGTATTCTCCTATGACCAGGTCAGCTGCCTTTTGGTTGAGGGAAAGGCTGTGGATGTTATCTACCTCGACTTCAGCAAGGCCTTTGACACTCTCTCATGGCATACTCCTTGAGAAGCTGGCGTCTTATGGCTTGGACCCTTTTAGGGGTTTTCAGCTTTTTTGAGTCAAGTCTTCTATCAGTGGTCCTGTCTTACTCAAACTTGTAAGAAATTTGACCATGCATTTCATCTCCTTAGGACAGAACTGCAAATTGGGAGCATATGGCTAAATTAACCTCCTGAGTTATCATGGGATAACTTTTCATCGGAAAGGGTGGTGTTGGTTGCTCTTTTTCATTCATTTATTTTTACAAGGCAAGCCCAAGTGCTAGTGTAAGTGAGGCTGACTTGCAGATGAAAACTAATGAGTGAAATTACTGCATTAATGAAGAAAATGCTACTAGCAAGTTGTGAAAAATACTTTAATCATAATTAATAGGACAAAATTAAAACTGAACTTTAACTCTTCTCTGGTGTTTTAATTAATAATTGAGTTTAATATTGGTTATGGCATATCTTTGCATGCTCGAAAGTACCTGTGGCAGGACAGTCAGGAGAACATAGCAGTTCTAGAGACTTCTATGATGAGACGTTCATAAACTTCAGGCTGGAGCGACCTTTATGATTTGCTCCAGTATAAATAATCAGTTCTGTAAGATCAGTGGACTGAGATATAACATGGCACAGAGCATTCAGGTGCAGTGTGTTGTTTTACAAGGTGTAGTTAACAGTCTGATGGGGCAGATACTACAGCTGCTTCACAAGCTGTTTCTTCTACTGTTTGGCCAATCTGTTTTGTATTGAAAGTGCAAGCTCTTTCTCCCAAGTTTAATTTATCATCCCTTTAGAGTACTGCAGACCTCCTGCAAAATAGAGGCCAGGGGATGCTGTCTGGTGATATTTATTTTTTTTAATCCACCTTGAGCTACAGGCTAATTTCCAGAAATATTTGATTGCAAGATAGTGTCACTGCCTGTGGAGGTGGGGTGGCAGCAGGTGTGATCCCCCTGGTTTGCAGTGGCTGTGCTTTTTCTCAATGCTCAGCTCCCTGATACCAGGTGGAGCGCTCATTTCTCCTGGCTTTCTGCTCCATGTGGATAGGTTGAAAGTGCTTCTCCTGTGGGTGCCTGTCTTGTGTTTAAGCTGCCTTCAGAATGTACCTGCAAAAGAAGAGGAGTCTGTGAAGATGAAAATACTCTAGATCAATGAAAACTAGCTCAAGATAAGATACATAAGATTTTTTTTTTAAAAAAAAAGAAAAACCAAGAGGAAAAAGGCTGATCTTAAGACGTCTTGAAACTCAGGAGGTAAGGGCTGTATTTGTGGTTGCACAGGGCTGGATAGAACTGAGGGGGATGGAAACTGGGAGACTTCCTGTGCTGTACTGGAGGGGGCCTACAGAGGAAGAGGGATGGATATAAGTCTCCTTTGATCGACAGTGTGATAACCCTCTCCCAAAATGTAGACTTGGGTCTAAACAGCTGTGGTGATTGTAGAAATACTCCTCCTTCACTTCAGCAGGCTGTCTCCCATGTAGAACGTGCCCTGCTTTTTTATATATGTTGTGCTTCCAAATATGTCCACCTTCAAAATGAAGCTAGTGCATGTCATGGAGGTTAAAAGATGGGAGATGTAGGGAAGCTGAAGCTCTCATCCAGTGAACAGTGCACATGTGTGACTTATGGGATTAGTGCTCTTTCTTAACAAGGCCATTCTTATTTAGGCAGGAAGATGGCTGTGAGATGAACAGTACTGAGAACAGTTGTTTTCAGAAGGTCTCTGCCTTTGTCTGCAGGTGCTTGTGAAGTCTCATTACACTGATCCAGTGGTGCACGTATTATTTGGAAGCATTGCTAGGAATAGCTGACTCCGTTGCTGGCTTTACAAGAGTATATTAAAATATAGCAGTAATCTCAGGCAATTCCCTGCCTCTCCCAACTTTTCTTCCAGCCTGCAGCCTTCCTTAATGTTTGCACTGTTTCTGCATTCTTTGAATGGTCTATGAAGGTGCAGCAAGCTATAAGGAACCATTACAAGTTGGTAGAAAGTGAGCTTTGAGTCTACAAATACAAACATGCATCCTGGGATGGTGATTGTGGTGTTATCTAGTCTGGGAGTAAACCACTACTGAGTTACTTGTCAAATCTAAACTATGCACCAAAGATCTGAATTTCAAATCTCAAACACTTGTGGTGCAGTGCTCATAAACAAGTTATGGATCAGGAATTAGTCACCAAAACCATTGTGACTAATTTTAAATATCAAGTTAAATGGGGGGTAGGAAATCTGCTTAGAGATCATTTGCAAGCTGAAGAAAATAGTCTAAAAATTATTCATCAAGCTTTATTCTTGAGTAATGTTGTGTCATCACTAGCAGGTGGTTGGAGAAACAGCACAGCATACCATAATTAGTAATAGACATGTATTTTTGATTCTAGTTTATCTGTGTGATTTATGTCCAGATGGTTTTGAAAATGGAATCAAGATAAAATGCAACTTCCTGGATCAGAATTTGCTTTCTAGTTAATGAGTTAATTCAAATCTCATTATTGTTTAAAAAGTATTCTAGATTATGAAGGAATAGTATTAAATGTTGAGAAGATTCCAGGTTTATCACTGGATTTCTTTTTTAGATCAATATTGCACATAAGCACTGCCACAGGTATGCATTATAATGCCATCTTACTATATGCCTGCATACAGAAATTTTTCTGCTTGATGCAGATGCTTGCTATATAGCCTTGCCAAACTTTAACCGCTGACCCTCAAAAGTTACTAATGACTTATAGTGGAGAAGACATTTGGCATGACCTGTGATAGGAAGCACTATCAACCTTGGTTCAAAGGATGCTTAAATCGTTGTTTTCCCATGAAGGATTGCTGGGTAGGACAGTATTGAACTGGAAACAGCAGGAACTTCCTCTGATGGGCCCAACTTTTGCTTAGAGAATAATGCTTATTCATGAAGTATGCTTGCTGGGTCACAGAGTTCTTGTTTACATGTCTGTAGCTTTTGCTAGTACAATTTTGCTTTCAAGTAGCCTTCAGTTCCAGCAAATGTCTTTTCAAGTTATGTCTAAATCTCTTGACCTGGCATACTTGGACATCTTTTGCAGCAGAAGTGTTCTGTCTTCTAGGAAATCTCAAAGTAATTTCTTCTTTCCCTCTTTCAGCCCCATAGGCAAGACCATAATCATGCTTGCATACATCAGTAGTGCTATTTGTGGACAACTGCAGTATGAATGTGCAGTGTTTGCAGAACTTAATCACTGTTCCAGCTGAAGAATAGTGGGTTTCATATTATCCTAAGTTTGGACATCTGCTAAATTTAAGGTAGTTGTCTACACTCCTCCTATAGCCAGTAGAGAGAAACAGCTCCAGATCCATCATAGCCCAAGGGAAATGTCTGAATTGCACATGCTTGTTTAGACTGTGGTAACTATTTGCCGCTTTAAGTTAGGTGAGATGAATTTCACCCTAGATTTCCAGGTGACCACGGCTGGTGACTAGTTGATATCCAAAGATAGATATTAAATAACCTGGCTCTGTTTTGGTTAAAGTATTACAGTGGTGAACTTTTGAGTTTATATCAGAACTTAATAAGGCTTTTCTGGGGGGTGGGGTGGGGTAAAGGGATGGGAACAGAAATCCTGTGTTATCTGGTGCTCTTTGTTACTCTGTACCAGCCAACAAAGATGAGGAAACCTGCCATTTGATTTGAGTGTTTGTCATGAGGTGCTTGTTACTGGGAGACAAATCCTCTCTCGGTGCAGCTGAAGAATATCATGTCTCTTCTAACACTGGTAGTAAGGAAATGCTGAGAAGCACTCTAGATAACTAGGACTCTTCAGACATTGTCCCTGAAAATTTGCTTGTTAGTCTGTCTTGCCAGTCAGAACTCTGTATTTTCAGAGTAACTCCACAAACCTATTTCAGCGATTGTCAGTTTAGCTTATCAGAAAATCCCTAAGACTGAAGTGGGCTCCTAGCATGAGAAACTTATCTGAATTTGCTACTGGAAGCTTTTCTTCAGGTAGAACAGGTATTTCAAAAGGATGCTTATATCTGTTTCCTGATGTGAGTATATTTGACTCTTAATCCTCCTTTCATGCACCAAGTAATTTCAGCTGGCCACGTGGGGCACGGTGCCTCTCACCAAGGAGCGTGCTGTGCATTGCATTGGGTTGGTGCCTGGTGCCGACCTCCTTTTCTGTGCCGAGACCTACTTTATGGTCAGGTCTCAGTGTGTGCAGTACCCAGCTGTACTACCCAAGGTAGCTGGTTCTTTGGAGTAAAATCAGAATAGCAGCACATATAGAAAATAATACACAGGGAGTTATAATGCAGATGTATGTGGAAGTTGATATCATGGGCACATTCTCCTGAAGAAGGGTCATTACAAAAAGAAATTAGATTGCTTAAAAACAGTTTTGTGAGACAAAAATACCCTTTGTATCTGGCTTAAACTGCAAAAGGAATCAAGGTAAAAATGTTTTACAGTGAAGGAAGAGGTTATGCTCCAATTTTGCATCCCTATAAGATGGTACCTTTGGGCACAGGGCTACGCTGGTGCCATTGCTCAGTTCAGGGTGGGAGAAGAGGGACCTATGCCAAAAGATGTGGGTTTGCAGCCCTTGGGGGTTGTTATTCTGCCTTGAGATCCCAGAAAAGAGATCAAGTAATGAATGTGTGCCCTTATCCAAATGAACTCAGTGAAGTTTGTTCACAGAAATTCAAACCTCTGGTCAATAACTCATTCCTGGGCAGAACAAGACCAAAGCAAAACTAACCTGTGGAAGGTGTCCTCCTGTGATGCAGGCAAGGGAGCAAGCCACCTCTTTGGAAACAATTGCTGTTGTAGCAAAGGAGGTTGTACTGTCTGGTATTAACAGGGTGAGAAATGCCAGCTTGCAAATCATGTTAGTGGGCAGGGTGAAAAATGCCTCTATCAGATTGAACTGTGGTTGTGTGGATTTGTTTAATCCAGCTAATGTTTCTATTTCCAGAGGTTTCGATGCAAGAAATGTAGCTTCTAGCAGAAGCGTGAGTGGATGTGTTAAAACTAAATTGGGTGAGAGAGAGGCTAGAGACAGGAAACCAGGGAGAAGTAAATGACAAGAATTTTTTTCTCAAAGTGGAGGGTAGGGGGAAATCCCCATATCTCTGGACCTGGATCTTGAAAGCCCCAACCCTCAGCTCCTCCTAAAGCTTTTTCAGTACCTGTTACTTGCAGCTGAGCTGTCTGTCAAAGGTGGGTCTTTGGAAACAGATTAATACAAGTTAAAATAGACATGGCACAAGTCTCTGTAAAACATCTGCCTTATCTTTACATAATGAATTAACAAAGATGAGCTTGAAAGAAATGTAATAAATTATTCAAAAACCTCATATGCTTTTGAAATGTTAACCAGTCAAATCCTTTGAGACCGCTTGATCAGATTATGGTGTATCTTACAGTAAATCTAATTGGTTATATCCAGTCCTGAATCTTCAGATTTACTAGTTTGGATAAAATAATTTAAGCAGGGCATATAACATGAATGCAGTGTATAGCTGAAATAATGTCAAATTATTTTTAATTAAATAAATTCAATTTTACATAATAAGGGACTTTACCCAAACTCTCTGCAGTTTGGGAGCTGGGAAGCATTTATTCTTTTACCAGAACTTTACTTGGCAGCAGTGCTTATGCCTGCCTTCTCACTTTTTTGGGTGCCCAACTTGAGACTGTAATTGCCCCAATTTATTGAGTAGGTGCCTGGGATTTTCTAAGAACCAGACTTCTTTTAAGGCAAATATACAACCACAATAAAGACTAAAAATTCAAATGGAGTTTGTATTTAATGTGATCACTGCTGACCTAAATATTAGCATGGTATGTACATTAAAGTAGTTGGCTTCAGGACCAGACACGTTGTGTGTGGGAGAAATAAGCTTGCTGTAGGACCCACACCTTAGCACCTTCTACATATATTGGTTAGGACAGGTCCTTGAACACTGTTCACTCACATTTGGGTCTGTGAATCACATTCTTCATAAAGACCTAAAGTGGTAAAGTATTTAGGTGGATATCTATTTACTGAATAGAGCTGACTACTGAATTAAAGCCAATAAAAGAAGCAGCAGAAACCCTTCTCTGCAATATGTAGGCTCTATCCTCTCTCTTCAGCAACAGTTCTAGGATGCAGCTTCTTCACAAAGGAGTAGGCCATGTTTCATGCTGACTGGGGAAATACAGATATCCCTTGGAAACGCATGGCATGGCCACTGTGGATGTTCAGTTGCCCAACAGACTCCCTTCAAAGGCTTTAGCTCTGTGTATTTGGCTTGAGCTCGCACAGCCTGGCAAAGGGATCCCTGGCGCTGCTCAGCGCTTGTTTATTTCTCACTTAATGCTTTCTTGCTTCCCATCTCTTCTAATTGTTTGGGACAGGCTGACATAGCTGAGAGAGGACCCAGGTCTTAGATGGGACACAAATGTTGGGGCTGTGACTGTGTGTTGGATCCCTGTCCCTGGCGCGTGCTGAGCAGCGGATGGGGAGGTGAGCTCCTGCTGCATGGCCCTGCTCAGGGCTGCCAGGGAGGAGCGGGGAGCCTGGCACCTTCACTGTCTCCAACAGGATATTCATTACAGCTCACCTTCCGAGGCTCAGAGCATCTTTGGGAGAAGCTTTAATTATTGCTTTCCCTTCTAGAGCAAGTAGCAAAGAATACTGCTTAAGAGACTCTTCCATGCTTTTGAAGACCCTTGATGGGATCCTCTGTCTATCTCTGTGTGAAGAAATAAGAAGGCTTGAACAGTAAAAGCATTCCCCTTTGGAAGGGTGTTTTCCAGTGCTTGACCTGTGCTGATTGATAACACGTTTGCTGTGTGAGCAAATTCTTTACCAGCCTTAGCAATCCCAATGCCAACTGCATTTGTTATTTGGGAGCACTTGACACTGACCAGTGCTCTTACCTCATTGCTTGATGAAGGGGAAGAACAAATGAATCAATCCCATTTATGGATGGTAAATGTTCAGGCTTGGAGCATGAAAACTAAAGGGCAGTTGCTGTCCTTTGGCCAGGCTGGCCACCCTGCAGGGGGACAGAGGTCAGGGCTTTTTTTGTGTCTTGGGAGCAGAGGGAGGGGGAAAATGCTAACCACAGCTACCCCCAGAAATGCTGCTTTCCTCCTTCACCACCCTTCGTCCAGACGCTTTGGCTAAGTGGTGATGTGCCAGTGTGCTTGGGCAGTAAATCACGTAGCTTTTGTCAGCTGCAGAATGTGAGAAATTAGGATTAAAACTGCAGTATAGAGGAGTCCTTGGATGTTCAAAACGCTTTATATTTGAATGAGTATTTGGTGGTAAATTATCGGTTCCTTGCAAAGCTCTGATATGAGGTATATGGTATTGGGAGGAAACGGGGTTTCACTGTGGAGCCAGCTCTCCACTGGCAATGCTTATTTCTGGGGGAAGGTGTGTCAGTCATTTAAATAGCAAACTTACCTAGCTGTGAAGCTGGTACCAGCCTTAACAAGAACAGGAGAGCCAGGCTGTACCCATACCTCCAGCAGTGAGCTGTCATCTGTTGATGCTGTAGGGTCACTCCAGGATCATTCTTCTGCACCCTGTTTCTGAGCTGTTGCTGTGGTGGTTTTGCCCAAAGTTAAAACCTTAGGTCTGGTGCAAACCAAGAGTGGTAAATGCTGCTGTGTCGGGGTACAGTTGGTGTGGTAAGAGCACCTTGGCTTGAGCAAGTCCTTCCTTGGCAGATGATAGGGCAGCACATGATACTGAATGCAAAAAGGAAAGGTGATGAGAGGTTTTTGGTAAACCAAAAGCAGTTTGTATGGTATGCCTGAATCCCCAGGGAAGAGGCTCTGCAAAGATAGCACTGAGCAGCACGAAGAGCTAACAGCTTGTGTGTAAACAGAATAATGTGTAATGAGGCAGCTAGACTGATGGAGGCACAGCCAGTGTGGTTTAAGACAAGCTAGGGTGTTAAAGGCAAATATTATGATGAGTGCTAATGCAGTGCAGGGAGTACTCTGGTACAGTCTGTTCTCAGGAGCAAACACAGACCTGCAGAGGGGTCTGTGGTGCCTCCTGCTATTTTGGAGACAGGGCAGACAAGCAACTTGGACAAACAGAGAACAAACCTATTGGTTTGCTGCCCTGAGGTGGGTGTGCTCTGAGCATTTGATATGTTCAAAAGCCTGGTGTAGTCCTCAGAGGTCCCTGATATAACTTGAATCCAGCTCTGCTGCCCTGTGCTGTGTGGATTTGGCTGGGGCACTGGGTAGGTAGGAAGGGGATGGAGCCTGAACACTTAATTTGCTCCGCTGATGCCTGTGGCAGGGTGAAAGGCTTATCCTGGGTGCAGCAACGTGTTGTGTTTCTGGCTGTGCCGTGGCCAGACCTACCACTCAGGGGACCTCCTGCTGCTTCCTCTGCAGCTATGAACAAACTAAGATGGGACCTTGGGTCACCTGTAATACACTGATGTTCAGCATCTAGACAGGTTTGGCCTAAAATGAGCTATTTTTTTAATGAGGCTAGTGACAGCTTTGGTATTTGGGCACAGCCAGATGACGTGACAGATCTGAGGGTGTGAACCAGGAGCTGCACCCATGGGTGCCCCCAGCAAAGGCAGGCAGGGCTAGTGCTGCAACTGGGCACTGCAGTCATCTTCCAGTGTATTTGTCCATTTTGCAATTCACTTTTTAAAAAGTATGAATGCTCATAAAGATATCCAATGTTGCATAGTAGGAGAGAAAACAAGCTTGGGTGTGTTTCAGTAATGTCTTTTAAGTGTCAGCTGAAGAGACAACGCTGGTCCCCTGCCTTCAGAGTGAGTCATGGTTAAAAGCTGGCCATCTGCAGGGAATTGCAGGCAAGTGGGTGAGCACCTGGCAGATGTTTAATTATTTTGTGGATTCTGCCCTTTCCTCTTAATTAAAAATCCGCCTGGTTGCAAACCTCCACTGGAGAATACAGCTCCTTCTACATTTCTGTTGGGGAGAGGTTTGGCTTTTTGCTGTGATGAATGCTCAGACTGTAGAATAATGCTTCAGCTACACAGGGGTGTGAGTGACTGTGGAAGTTTTGACTTAGTGACTGAATATTACTTCTAGATGTTAAACTGGCCTAGCAGGGCTGGCTGTCCCCACTCCTTTGGGTAGAGATGTTGGCCAGGAGGGGACAGCCTGTAGATATGCTATTTATTTGTTTATAAAAAACCCTGTAGAATGTTTGTAGAATCTTGGGGCAAGAGAGCCCTTTTGCAGAGGGTTGGAGTGGCTGCAGAAAGCTTGAGGTGATGCAGAAGGGTGTAATGGCTCTTTAACGGTGGAAGGTCTCTCTGGTAGTTTCCTTTTCTGTGGGCTGCCTTAGGCTGTCTTTAAATGTCTGTATGGGTGATGGGATGGGTGGTCTTCTTTGAAAAGAGACCTGGCAGAGCTGCTCGAGATCAGTAGCGAGGTGACATGGTGTTCAGGGAAGGTGTCCCATGGTCTGACCGCATGGTGTAGTCACAGGTGGAAGTGGGTGGTGCACAGAGGGGGTGACACCAGTGGCTGCAGCCCAGGACTTGTGCAGGCTGGCTCTCTTGGTCACCCATTGCTAGCTCTGACGGGGTGCTTGGATTTCCCATATCCATTTCCTTTTGGATAGGAAGAGATAACTGTGCCCATTTCCCAAAATGCTCACTCAAGTCAGTTTGACAGCCTGGAAAAAAGGAATTAAATGTCTCAAAGCTGCTAGCAGAAGCTCACAAATCCTTAGGCTCTTTCAACCAATCTCTACAAAGCTATAAAATCCATGGAGAACTGCAGTGGAAAAATGATATATGTATTCCCAGCTTAAAGCTCAGAGTGTCAAGGTCCAATTTGCTGGAAATCATCTGGCCATGACAGAGGTGTTATGTGCTGTCTGCCAGGGTAACCACTGGAAGACAAGACTTGCCAGAGCAAAAGAAAAATAATGTCCTTCTGCCTTTTCTATTTTTCTGCCAAAATTACCTTTAGGTCCTTGTTTAAGCTTTTTATTCAACCCCACAGATGTCTGCTCTGAGTAGACAGAAGATTCTCTTCTACGCATGTTTTAAACAAGAGTGGTAAAGGCAGAGTTATGTTTTTTCTGCTTCATGTGATGGCACAGGGATGCAGGAGGCCCAGAGCTGCTCGATACCTCCTGCCCATCTCAGGTACAGGTGTGAGTGGAAACTCCTATAAAGCCACAGGCTTTCCACCTTACACGTGGAGGTGGGAAATACTCTCCTGTTCTGCCTGTGTGACTACTACTACCACTGCAGCCCTTGTGCTAAGAAAGGGCACCTACTTCTGCTTCAGAGGAGAACCTTAAAGGGAGGCAAGGAACGATTTGGAGGCAATATTGAGCTGACCTCTGTGGACATGGCTGAAGTACAAACTGCAGCATTTCTGAATGCATCTCTCTTAATCAAGAGGTTGTTTTGTTTTACAGCCCTGTGTGGTTGTGAGGACCAGACATCAGTGCTGCAGATGGCACCAGAACTTGCTTTATAGGTGACATGAAGAAAATGTAACAGCTTCTTTAGGCTCCTACTGAGGAAAGATGCTAGTCCAAATCTTCAGCTAGTGCAAATCAGTGTAACTCCACTGAAATCCATAAAGATTGATTGACTGACTGTGTTGGAGGATCTGTGCTGCTGGCCTTTACTGAAATCCTGCTAAAGTTACCAGGGGCTTTGCATGGGCTTTTGCTCTGAGGAAGGACAACTGAGTGGTTTGAAGGTAGGGAAATATTGATTTGGAGAGACACCAATAAGCAGTTTGTCCTAACAATCAATCTGAGAACAACATGAGCGTAAGTCAGGAATAGGGCAGGAGCATGTCATGGTAAAATACATGCTGTAGTCTGTGGTGGCCCAGAGACTCCCAAGATGGGGTGTAGATCTGCAGGGCAAGGAAGGAGCCCTGAGGGGGGAGAGAGAGATTGAGGCTTTCAGGGTCAGTATTTGGAGGGGGGTATGTGGGAGATGCACAGGAAGGTTTTGTTTCAAATGAAATCCACACCACCAAAGATGACACAGTAAACTTGTAAGTTTGTCGCTGCATCCTTCTGCCACCTTGATATGGGGTGGGGTCAAGGCAGAGCTCTGATTCTCTTTCAGAAGTGTTGATTTGGGCACTGGCTTCCTGCCTTCCCTAGCACTGCCCCATGGCACCCCACCCTCAACTAGCCAGGCTGTGTGGCTCAAGTTATTGCTGAGAGAATGGGCCAAATGCTGTAAGCTCTTAACATGTCCCAGTGCTGCTCCTGCTGTCAGAGGAGCCCTGGACCAGCAATGTGCCTGGCTGGCAGCACCTCTGGAGAGTGCATGGAGAGGTTGTAAGGTTGGGGGTGTGGATATGACCCCAGACTGTGCTAGGGAACAGTAGTGCCTGTTGGAAGAGATGTCTTGTTTGTATTTTCTTGCACTGTCCTGGCAGAGCGGTCCTCTCCTAGGACAAGGGAGAGGCTGATGCTGCCCTGCCTGGAAGGGCTCAGCTCAGGAGGCAGCTTGTTTGCTCTGCTGAGAGCACAGAGGACTCCTAGTGACAGTGCCTGAGAGGTACTAAATCATGTCTTGGGTGCACTGCACCTTCTCCAGGGCAGGTAACTTGTACTAGTTTCATGCCTGTTAGCTAAGGCTTCATCCTTATTCCTTTCTGTTTTCAGGGACTTAGTCCTTATTTGTCCAAATAATTATATTAACATCACATCAAAACTAGTAGACATGTAGAAATGCAATGTAATACAAATTCTTCCACAGAGCTGCTGTGATTTGTGCCAGCAAATGATCTGGTATCTCATGTCACAGACTCATCTTTATTGCTAGTTGACTGTACACAAGCTAACTTAGTTGTTGGTACTCTTATTTCAGAGGCACCCATTAGTTCCAACTTTTACTTTGTTGGTTTTTTTAGCAGCAATTTTATGCTGTAATAAGTCCTGTTATATAACAAAGTGCTGAAATTTTTGAACTTTGTGTAAATGAAATTAGGAACTCAGCAAATGGCTATGGACAAAACCACAGTGTCTTGCTAATGTTGGCATGGTTTCAGTTAGTGTGTTTGAAGGACAGTCATCTGCACTGACACTACCAATGATGAATAGGCATTACCAGAATGCTTGCTAAACTTGTGCCTTGTGCGTGGAAATCTTATTTGGTGAGGGGAAAGCATCCATTAATCCTGTTGCCTCAGTGAACATGTTCAAGGAAATACAAGGAGTGCACCATATGCAGTGCAGGCTGTGCCAGCTGATAGCTGTTGGCTTGTAATCCGTACTCAGATGTGAACAAGACTGCAAAGACTTGAATTTGGCACACGAGTGATATGGGGGCTGTCTGAACAGGAAGAGATTGTTCATGAGATTTCTTGAAGTTGCAATCGTTAGAAATATGGCTATAGAAAGACAGCAAGATTAGTCTGGTAGCTTACAAATGATGGGATCCTTGGCAATCTAAACTTCATAGAGGAATTCTCTAGCAGCTGACTAATCTACGAACAGAAAAACTCTGGCTTTAGTCACTGGCAAAACATTCGTTTGCCAGGGTCCCTTCCAAACTTTGCAATCTTTGATAAGATACTCCGTTGCTTCAGTAACTTTAACTCAAGCACATGGAGAGAGCAAATGAAATCTTTTTGCTTGTTGCTCTGAAAGCAGGTCTCTCTGAGACGATACCTATAGAAAAATTGTGGAACACATGGCAATAAGCCAAAAAATGCCTAGTTCTTTTGTGGTCTAAACTGAACAGTGTTCAAAATGGAACTTCCCTCCTCTCTTCTCTGGCATCTGAGACATCATCATTAGGTGATTTGAAAGGCAAACTATTGAAATTTGATCCTGTAGACTTGAATCCATGGGAGTAGATACCACCTTAAGCATTAAAATCATAGCTGGGTGATTAAGGGGTTATCCTGAATGTGTGTATGTATATCTCTGGAAATCTGTCTGGCCTCATCATGGAGTCGCAATTTTTACTCGCATCCCATTTTTATAGGGGTTACTCTGTTGAACCATACCAAAAGTCCATCTTCTGGCAACCTGTTTGTCACTGGCTAGTAGGTGGTTAAGAGTCATCAGCTGCTGCTTATGTTATCTGTTATCTGTATATTTTTGTTAGGAACAGGTTATCAAGTCCTGTATTTAGCATTTGAAGTAGACTCAGCAAATGGAGGCAGTGTTTCTCTTCAAAGCCCCATGGTGATTGCTCAAGCATTACTCATTCTGTGCTCTTTGGAAAGGTGCATTTGCAGGAATGAACCTTCCCATCTCTTGTCATGTTTTCTACTGTTTTCCCTTTAAATCCAGTGCATGTGTCCTCTCTACACATATGTACAGTCATTGAAGGAGCCATGTGATTGTGGAGTGGGAGTTAGTCTTCTGCATGTAAATAGTAAATATATATTTTTCCCTATGTCTACTCATTTCACACATATGCACACAGCTGCCATTTTGCTATTCCACGTTCTATTTAATTTTTCCCCAGATCCTGGCAATAATTGATTTGGGACTTTTTTTCTCATTTGTTTCCTTCTTTAGACACAGTAACATTCCCTTGTCCCAGGATCTATATTATTGATCTCCTGTGGTCCACTTCACTCTGGCAAATGGTTCTATTCCAATTCCAATTGGATTGACTTTGGTTTGCTGGCCAATTTGAGAGCTGGCAAGCTCCTAAGTGACTCCTGGTGTCTATGTGATACAGTGAAAAGCAAGATTCAGCTGTAATGATTCTGAAGGGGGCTATTTATTAAGGCCACTTTGTGTTCAGAGGATCTTGTACTACTCTTACTTTCTAGCCCTCAGGCAAATTAAATTGTTGACTGTTGTCAGTCTCCCATAGTTTCCTTTGACTGAACTAGGTCCTGGGGACTATTTAAGTTACACAACCTGCCTTGTGTCCTTAGAGCAAGAGCTTAGTCAGAAAATCAGGAAAAACTTCCTGACGGCAACTATATAAAACCATTACAAAATTCTTACATAAGGCCCATTTGTGCCAATAAAAGATTTCCTACACAAAATATCTGTCCTTTTCTATTTAAAAAAAAAAGTGCCAGTTGTAGTGATGATGGTATGGTTGGTCCCTTCTGAGGTCAGCCAGCACTTCAAACTGCCTTTTTAGGGTTTGCAACCTGAACTTCCACTCCATTTGAGTTTAACTGGTAGTATGTTCCCCTCAGACTGGAAAAACTAACTTTCTCCATCTTGAAGATGTGCAGCACTGTTAAGGGGAACTGCATCCAGTCAACATCATCCCTAAGAAGCTGCAACTAGGGTCCATTGAACTTGTCTGTGTGTTTTTTTTCAAGGAGAAGCATCAAGATCAAAGTCTGAGAAAAACATTTGATCTTCCAGCTGTAAACAACTACTAAAAGAGAACATATGCCATATTTAATTATCCTCCATTGAGGTGCTTGTATCCAAACTCTGACAAGCTGGTTGAGTTTCTTTTCCCCTTGTTTGAAGCAATGGGTAGTTAAAGAAGATCGGCATTGTGAGAAAAAAGAGTGAAGAAGGTAGAAGAGTTGAACAAGTTCCAGTCCTTCAGCCCTTTTTATTTCCTGCTGGAAGTACTAGAATGCAGCTGGGATGTTGGTTTTGCTTTGGGAGTGTACCCATGGGAGCTCGCTCTCCCATTCTTGTACCCACTTGTTTGTGAACCCTTGTTCACAAAAAACATCATCCCGGAAGCTCTTGTCAATGAGTCCTTATTCTCAGAAGTTTTCTTTTATATGTACCCTCCCAACAATAAAACTGACAGATGGTTAAACCTGAACAGTAGTTCCCAGTTTTATAGTTAATTATCAAAAAGACCTTGCTTTGCTTCCCTCCCTTCCCCCCCCGCCTCATCAAATACTTGAACAAGATGAAGTGGTGACCTGATCACACCAAAACTGCAGGGGTTTTGTAGTGAAGATGGAGTCAGGCTGGTCTAGTAGACTGTGTGTTGAACTGTCAGCACATCAATCCCTGACCCTTGTGGCATTATTTGTATGTTGAAGTTCACATCTGCTTTTACATTTTGGAGCAGCACCTAAGTGTCAAAATTCAGTAGAAAGCAGTAGATTTCCTAGTCATTTGTGTGAATTATTGAGTCATTACTGTAATGAGGAGTAATTATCTACGTTGCCTTGGAAGGTTGATTCACTGGATAACTGATCAATCTGGAATATTTCCAATAGCTAGGAGCATTAAGAAAAAATAGACAAGCAGATAAAGATCCAACACAACAAATGTGCTTATCTTTCTCATGAGGAGACCTGCTGGGTTATTCACTGGGTTTATATCAACCAAATTTACAAGAGTCAAGTTTTGAGAAATTCTGCCTCAGTGTTTGATACTCTTGAAAAGTGAGAGTAAATAGTTGGGCTAAATTACATCCCCGGAAACTTATTTTTTTGTCTTCAAACCCCCTTATCCCAAGCTTCTTAGGTATGATTTTGTTCCAAAACAATGATGCATAGCCATGAAATGGCTTTGCCCTTTATCACTCCAGCATAGGAGAAGATAAACCAAACAGACCTGTTTATTCATTTTGGAGGAAAAACAAAATTAAAAGGCTTCTGTGTATTGTGGTAATGCAATTCCTAATCAATGACAGTGGGTTTAAGAGATTTATGGGGTTTTAACTTGTAAGATTAATGGCTACATACATTGATGCTGTCAAAATGACAGTATCATGGTCACGTACTTCATGGAACAGATAGCGACTTCCTGCCAGACACGTCCTTAAGGAAATGCAATTATTGCTGCCCATTTTACAGCACTTAACTTTTTTCTCTTGGTAAGTGACAACAGAATGGGTTTTGAGCATAAATTAATCCTTCTAGATGAACTGTTAACCCTTCATGCCTAGCAGCTAGTTTTATTAACTCAATGCCTGCATACTGTTTTCTGGGGTGGCCCTGGCAAATAAAACAAAGCAGTGCCAGAAGTACCATCTGGAGGCTCTCTGGAGCACTGGGCTCCAACAGCCATTTGGAGGATCAGATCTGCAATGTGACTGTCTTACATTGGACTTAATTAATGTAGCAGTCACTGACAATGCACTTGGCAACGCAACTTTTCCAAATGTGTATGTACACACACAAGCATATACATGTATATGCACATATACATACATAAAGCATAGCAGCAAGCTTCTGCATGTGCAATGTACTGCAGGCAGGTAGCTAGCAAATGCAGATGTGGGGGAATATCTGCTCTGGCTGTGGCTATTCCCAGGACAGCAGAGTTGTTATGAGATCTGGTTATGTGTGATTACGAGATTATCTGACTGCCTGTGTCCCAAGAGCTGGGTGAGGTGCCAGGTCTGGGACACGGTCCAGGCTGAGAGCTGCTATTGGTGTCACCACTCTGCTGCTGGGTGGCTGACATGTCCCATATTTGCTTGTGGATTTCCCACCTTGTGCTGGGCTGCAAGACACACCAGCACAATCTCTTCTTGGGACTGAAAATTGATTTTTGATAAAATGTATGTAGAATGTGGTGAAGGGGCATGCAGAAGTCTTGGTGGAGGCTTAGAAATCCCAGCTGACACCTCAAAGGTCAGCAGGAGGACAAGAGGCAACCAGTGCTAATCCCAGAGCACTTGGTCCCCGGTGCTGGTGGGAGCCACCATGCTGGCCTCTGTTTCTGAGCTGGTCTGATGTTCTCATGTTTCTAGTTCTCCTATTGCTATAACTCCAGAGTACTTTAAACTGCAAGTTCATCACCTTGTTTTTAGGCCACTTGTTTTTTGGGAATGATCAGGTTAATTTCAGCAGGTGTTAAAGTATTTCCAAATAATAGCCTGGTAGGAGTTTCAGGCAGACAACAGAAATGTAATGAAAAATGAGACTGTATTTGTCCAGAAGAATTTTCAGCATGTTCGCTGATGTACCTGTGGAAGCAATTTTTGAATATCTGTATGTATCTCATCAGCAGTCACTCATTGAATTCCTATGTTGGGAAGCAGACTCTGCTCCATAGGTATGTCATCAAAATATTATAACTTATGGGGAAAACTACTGAGAAAACAGAGCCAGGGATGCCGATAAATAACAACACTGGAGTGCCTTAAAGGTTCTGAGAAGCCAGGAAGCAAAGTCACTCATGATTGAGAGACTTAATTCAGCATAATTTCTTGCCTCTTTTTCATGTCTAGGATACTTACCTCTCAGAAGTGAAATACTTGAGTGTGTTAAGATAACTGTAGTGTCCTAAAAGACTTCTGTGGGAGTAAAGAGCTCAAGGGACATGTTAAAGGTTATCTGAGAAGTCAGTGGCAGAGCTGGGAACTCTGACTGGAGACTTAAATCCTCATTGGCACATTTAAGCTGGTATTCCTTCATCATTTTACATGTAGCAATGCTACAGTGAATTTGCTCCTGTTACTGATACCTGCTAAACTCAATGCAGAAAGTGGCTTTTCTCCTTGCGAGTTGTTCACATGGTGTAATTACACTAAAGTGAAGCATTGGTTCTTGGAATTGAACAAACTTAAGTTGTGCCCAGAGACAGGGGTTTTTTTCAAAAGCAAAGTGGGAATTGAACACTCAGTCACCCGTTTTTTGATGGTAGATGGTCCCCTAAGGGCAACCGGTCTTCCTTGTTCACCTGCCATTTTTACCATTGTCACCTCTGGCGGGGTGCTGCACCAGAGGCGGGCTACAGCTCTTATTTGATATGAAATAAAGCTCAACCACTCCTTTTTAATGTGTGAGAATTTATAATTACCCTATTAACATTTAAAACTGCAGTTGGTTCCTTGGCTTTCCTTATAAGCATAACGATGCTTTAAGATAACAAGCAATTGTGGACCTTATTTTTGTGCTTGAATGTTATGTTTGTTCAGAACTTGCAAGGTTGCTCTCCCCCACTGTCCCCCCAGGGATTTCAAGATGGTAGAAACTGCTAGAATGTGTTAATAGTCATCTTGGAAAAGTACATCGTGTCCTGGTCTCCCCTGTTTCACAGCCCTCGCTCTGTTTTCACAGTTGGTAGCCTTTTGTCCATTTGTAACTTCTCTTAGTGTATCATATTCATCTTTCACATGCGTTCAGTGCAAAAAAGTGTAGCATGAAGTTCGTGGCCTCTCCCTGTTAATGATGTGGTTTGATGTGTATTAAGGCTCTGTCCTCTGGAGCTGGCTGCTTGTTTCAGAGCAGAAGACAGCAACGTAACAAGGCCAGCGTGACCTAAATTGCTGACCTGGATGTTGGTATGTGTTCCCTGGAAATATGCAGATTTCTTGTTCCTGAATCTTTGAACTATTGAAAAAACTCAGCTTTTCCTCTACAGTTAAGCTATGAAGTCAAGTGTGTTTGCCACAGAAATTTGTCCCAAGTGACCAGACACGGTGCTAGCAGTGTTTGGTATTGATGGAGCCATTTCAACTTGGTACAGCTTAGATAACACTGGCTTTAGCACAGCTGTCCCTGCACACAGGGCATACATCATGGTTTCCTGATAGAGGGCAGGGCCTTCTGGAAATCATGTGTTGGCTTTAAAGTGGCTGTTCAATGTCGGGTCATCTATTTGCAGTAATCCTTACAGCAGGTTTCTGCATCAGTGCAGTTCTCAAAGCACAGTGTTTATAAAACCCAAAAAATCAAGGCGGCGCTCCTAGCGAGTAACCCTACAGTCCTGGAAAGCAGCTGCCTATCCTAACCCCAGGTCTTGACACAAACCTCCATACCTGCTGAGAGGCCAGCCTGGCCAGTGAAACCTTACCAGTGTGCACAGTTCATTAGAAACTGTATTCCCAAAGCATCCGTGTGCCTGCAGATATCGCCGTGTCCTTTGTCTGTACTAACTCACCCTTCAGCTCCTGCTTGTTTATTTACTACAAGGAAAGGTTGGTTTCAAGAATTGTAAAATTGAGATGTCTTAGCGAGGACAGTGTGATTTAAAAGGCTGATCCCGATGAGCTGCTTCTGAAATATCATTTTGGTGGGTAGATACTCTGATCATCCATTGCTTAGCTGGGAGCTCACTGGGCATTAGCAGTGTCTTTGAACTGTGTCACAAACTTCATCAATGAGCACTGTGTGGCTGGTGGGAATGTGCTGGTGCTGGCTGAGGAGATGGGGCTTTGCAGGTGCAGGAAACGGCTTTGCCTGGAGGTGAGGTTGGCGTGGTGGCACTTATAACCAGCAAGAGGCTGATATGTTCGTTTGAGAACCCACAGCAACATTCATTTCACCACCTGCTTTCCCCGTAATGAGAGCTGTGTTTGACACTGCCAAACTCCTGTGGCCCATGAGATTCGCGGTGAGTCAGTTGAACTCTGCTACAAAAGGCTGGTGTGGCTCCTTTAAGGGTGGTAGCTGCTCGTGGGAGGTCTGCATACACAAATTGGCTCTTAAGGACAAGAGCAGAGTATCTTCTGTAAGAATGCAAAAGCTGGATTTTCCCTACCTAATACCTTCTGCCATAAACTATTGATTAACAAGAAAGGAGTCTGTATTCCTCTTGGTGAACCACTGAGGTGGTAGCGAAACGGATGGGGAGGGAACGCACTGTGGTCCCAGTCTGGCCATGGGTAGGTGTGTGGCTCATGAACCAAGGAAGGATGTCCAATGGCCTGAGGAGGAGGAATGATGGCCGTGGATCCAAGAGGAATATATGGTGAAAACTAGCTGCACACTGAGCTTTGCCTATTAAACGAATAGACAAAAGAAAGTATCACAAAGTCTTTTAACTCAGAATGTATTAGTTTGTTTTCCAGAGAATTACTAGAAAATGGGTGCAATGCAGATTTTTAAATGCTCAGTCTCTAGTGAGCATGTGAAGATGAGTTTTGTTGAATCCATTTAGTAGTTAATACTTTCATCTGGAACATTTAAAGCCTTAAAACCTGGTATCAGACATGGTAAATGCTAGAACAGAAGCAGGAAAACTGGGTTTTTTTTTTTCTTTTTTCAAGTCCAGCTTGCAAGTTCATCTTTGGAAAGGACTTATTCACCCGAATGTATTCAATGTAGAAAAGGAGGAAGATCTTCTCTTAGTGACAATTCAATACAGCTCTGGCTCCCTTGCAAGTATGAAAACCCAGACATTAGCAGACATTAAAATAATGATAGATATAAACACTGCACCCTTTCAGATGGAACGTGTAGGGTAAGAGATAATTTGTACAATTTTTTTTTTGCAAGGTCTTGTATCAATGTCTGTTGTTCAGTAGCTGCTATGAAATCAAGGCTGTGGTCATCTTACCATGCTGATGCCCTGCAGCAGCGTTTGCGTGGGCTCTGCACCTTTGTGCTTCTGGGTCCTGTCAAAGGAGCACCCAGAGACTCTGATCAGGTCTGGACGCACACCAGTTTGTAGGTTATGTGGGTGCACGTTCTGATCTTGAAAAGAAGTGAGGTTTTGGCAGTCTGGTGCACAAACAGAAAGCACTGGTGTGTTAGGACAGGGACATGGATTTCAGAAGCTTATAAACCTGCAGTGAGCAATCTATGAAGGGCAGATAAGGGACACAATCCATTATATGAAGTTTTTGTATATTTTTTGGTGTAAAAGAAGCATTACAATTCTCAAGCTGCCCCTCAGTCTAGCCATTATATGTGACCCATTTCTTAGAGGCACCCAAGCATAAGCAGGACTGGAGAAGCAATTTCCCTTTGCGGTTAGGTTTATGAATGTTTTCAGTAAAGTGGAGCACCTTCACACCCAGATTCAGAAGCAAAGATTTGCTGAGTCAGCAGCACTTCCACCCTCTCTGAACCTGAGGGGAGGGAATCTCACCTGATTTTGTTGGATTTTTTTTCTTGGCAAGTCTTAGACACGTGGTGCAGATCAAACCTTCCACTGAAGTTCCCGAGTCTAAGACTTGCCCTGGGGGGGGAGGGAAATGCCAAGAGTTTTCAATTTGCAGTGGGATCTGAAAGCAAAAGTATCTTGTGCTGGGCTTGCCTTTGTGGAGAGTGTTTGAGTACAGCACTTTGCCCAGTGGTACTCACCTGCACAGGGCAACACACTGTCCTGCACAACTGTGCTCACCTGGAGGGGGAGCCCAGAGAAGACCTGGGAAGCGGGACTGGTTTCAAAACCATGTGGAGCTGCTTCAACTGTAGCCCCACTCAGCTCTCCTAGAGTTTAGTCACAGATGGCCACAGAGGCTGGTGATTTCTTGGTGTTCATAAACATGATCCTGGGTCTCTGCAGGTGGGTCCTATGTTGCTGAAGGGGGGCACAGTGGGAGTGCTGGTGGGCAGCATCTTCCACCATCTGGGGCTTTCTCTCCCTGCTATAAATCCAACACCTCTAAGTGGGAAGGGCTAGGGATGGCTGTCTGCAGAGAAAAATAACTTGTCCTCATACATCTCCCCAAGACTTTAACAGACAAGGAAAAGAGGATGACAAACTTTGCTGTAAACAAAAAAAAAAAAAGAGGGGAGGAAGGAGGAGTCTACTTGATATTTCTCCTTTGCTGCTTTATGGAGTTCAAGAGGATAACCAGTGCAGGAGGCCTGAGAGGAGAATAGTTTGGTTTGTTTAATGTACGTTAGCAGCACTGATTAGTTATCTCTGCCATTGCCTTCACCTGCTAGATTGTGGCTGAATCTGTGCTTGGGGGGTACCTTGCAGTGTGTCAGCTTGATGCCATGCAGTAATTTTATCATTTGGCAGTCATGGGGTGGTTACCAAATAAGTGCTAGTTTCTCTCTTTATCAAGTGATGCAGTTAATGTCTGTGATCATACACAAAACCTTTAAATGAATGTGACAGAGTGCTTTTCTCTTGGGAGGCGGTGTGCTTTGGGAGAGGAGCAGGGGAGGCTGGCTGCAGCTGTGGGAGGCTGTGCTGCTGGGTAGCCGTGAGCCTCGGTGGGTGCAGAGGGAGGACACATTGCTTGTACCTCCTCTCTCGCTACCTGCATCTGTGGGTAGTGCTGCTGGTGTGCAGGCTTGGGCTGCCATTGCTCGAGGCCTGTTCTGTGGGCATGGAGTCCCTTAGAAGCAATGTGCAGCAGCAGGGCATCAAGGCATGCTCAGAAGCGCCTTTTTGCTACATTAGTCTCCAAAGCTGCTCTCCCTTCCCCAGGTTTCTTCTGGCTTGGAGAAGAACAAAGCCTCTTCTGGCACATCTCCTGCTGGCTGTCACTTCAGGGAGACTAGGGGTTTTTTGGCCCCAAGATTTTCCTTTTGGCACATTTCAGTTCAGATTATTTCCCTCTTCCATGGTTAATAGAATAGTGAAACACTGAAAATGCAAGGGAAGAAGGGGCTCCTTTGAGCTGTTGGCTGCTGGTTACTCTGCAATGGGGCAGGTTTGGCTGGACAGAAGTAGAAGATACACATCTCAACAGCTTCCCTGAGCTCCCACTGCCCATGCTTGCTGAGCAGCTACAACACCTGGCATTGCTGCGGAGGTCCCAGGCCAGGCCAGCAGAGCTGAGGAGAGTTTCACATTGATTTCCTACTTTGGGGCTGGATGCTGGTGTTTTGCTCAGTGTTTATTTCAGTGGGGACTGCACCCAAATGTGTACCTGACTGGCCTTGTCCGATGCCTATTGAAGAGCTTTTCCTGGGCACGGCAGGTTACGTGGCAGTTGCTAGAAGCTGCCATACACTGTTGCTGGATGTGGGGCTGTTCCCAAGGGAAAGCTGCCAAAAACTCAGTCCAGACAAGACCCCTCTGTAGAGGATGCTGAGAAAAGGCTGATCAATCATTGAAGGACCGTGGGTTGTGAGTACTGACTATAGCTCACTTTCCAGAGCTCCTCATGCAGTGTTTTGGCCTACCTGCTTTTCTCTGGGATGTCTGTTTTCTGACATGTTTGTATCAGGGCTTTGGGTCTTGAGCACTTAACAGGCTGACTCCCTGCCAGACCAGGATGGGCCTGAGGACATTGGCCCAGGTGGGATGCAGGGAGGTGAGCGAGTGTTGGTGCCCCTTCACAGGGGCAGAGCTGGTGGATGTAAACCAACAAAGTGGAAGGAGCACAGTGGTAAACATGGAGCAGGAATCCCACAGTAGCCCTGGGAGGCCTGTAACACAAGACCTTGAAATCTTGAATTGTGCAAGGATATTTGTTTAATAACTGGTGATGTGACTATTTCCAGTGTTGTCCAAACCAGAGACTGGCTATGCCCATGCATACCTGGAGTGTGGGCTGGTTCAGACAGAACAGAAATAAGCAAGGCTGAAGTCAGAATAAAGGTGGAATAAATAAATAAATGAACAGGACACCTGCTCTGCAAGAAGCAAAAGAAACAGCAGCAGCAAGTAGCAGACTCCAGTTTTAGGACTGTCTGGTTAACTCCAGCAGTTTTATTCATTGTAATTACACCTATTGATTCTTCAACTCATTCATTGCTATAGCTACCAACCTGTGGTAGTGCAGGTAACTGCCTCAGTGCAGATGCAGGGGCCTGCTGAGCACCGTAGCGTCCCAGTAGCTTAGAGGGTGCAGCTTGTAGAGGGAGGGAAGCTGCTGAGATGCCTCCAGGTGCTGTGTGGATGCATGTGTGGTGGATTGACCCTGGCTGCATATCAGGTGCCCACCAAAGCTGCTCTATCATCCCGCCCTGCCCCCAGCTGGACAGCGGAGAGAAAATATAATGAAAGGCTCATGGGTCTACATAAGGACAGGGAGGTCATTCAGTGATTACTGTCATGGGCAAAACAGACTTGACTTGGGGAAAATTAATTTAATTTAAATCAGAGTAGGATAATGAGAAATAAACCCAAATCTTAAAACAGCTTCCCCCCCCCCCCCAGGCTT
>JANZLQ010000064.1:10806451-10831070 GCA_026212715.1 Elanus axillaris
GCCTCACCATGGTCTTCCCCACGGGCTGCAGGGGAATCTCTGCTCTGGCACCTGGAGCACGTCCTCCCCCTCCTTCTGCACTGGCCTGGGGGTCTGCAGGGCTGTTTCTCTCACATGTTCTCACTCCTCTTTCCCAACTGCAATTGTGCAGCGTTTTATCTCCTTCTTAAATCTGTTATCCCAGAGGCACTCCCACCGTCACTGATGGTCTCAGCCTTGGCCAGCGGCGGGTCCATCTTGGGGCCGGCTGGCATCGGCTCTGTAGGACACAGGGGAAGCTTCTAGCAGCTTCTCACAGAAGCCACCCCTGTAACCCCCCAGCTACTAAAACCTTGCCTCACAAACCTGGTACAATGTGGAAGCAGCACTTTCCTTCACGGTGCTTTTCTCTTACCCGTTCTGGCCCTGATTAAGAAGAGACTGTGCAGGCCCCTCTCTGGCTGAGGCAGGTTATGGGGCAGCCCCTGAAGGAGAGCTTCTGTGCCGTCTGCGTCACCCTCGGTCTCTGTGGGGATCTGGTAGGCCCCCTCCAAGCTGGTGATCTGGAGGAACGCTGGCCTTCCTGCTGCTTTGGACTACGGTTGGACACTGTGCTGTTAAGGGTCTTTTCCAACCTAAATGATTCTATGGCAGCCTAATTCTTGCCTCTGTGCCTCTTTGATTCCTCCCTCCAGAGACCCACTGATGCTTTTGAGATTTAGATTTTTTTATTTATACTAATGTATTCCTGTATTGGGTGACAGCTTGGCAAAATGGCCACTGCCTTCTGCCTGTGGATTCCCCTGTGCTGTTTCTCAGTTTTCCCCACTTTGATAATACCTAGTGGTTTAATTAAACTGCAAATTTCATCCCTTCCCTACTCATTCTCCTCTCTGAATCACTGGTGCAGTTGCTCACATAGAGCATGGTGGTTCTGCATGTTAAGCAGGTCTCTTCAGCTAGTCTGCAGATGTGTATCCTTATCTTCACCCTGCGAGCGCTGTTACCCTCTCAGTGCTTGCAGACGCAAACACAAAGCATCGTTCTCCTCTTTGGTGTATGCCAGGTCTGGCTGTGAGCGGTGAATTGTCAGGCATGAGCCTTCCTGCATGCAGCTGCTCAGCTTTAGTGCTGTTGATTGCTGGAGTTTACGCATATGCACTCCTGGAAAAGGTCAAACTGGTGCAATATTGGCTTAAATGAAAATTGGTTTATTATGCATGTGGCTCTTTCTGCAGGCAGCTGATTAAGCAGCCAGCTGTGGCCAGATGTCTGCCGGAGAGCCTCTGGGATGCACACAGCTTTAAAAGATGGTTTGGATGACTTGTAGTTGAGGCTGTTTGTTGGCTCAGTCGGCTTGTGGTACTTTTTATCACAGTCAGGCACAGTGCTTCTTGCCAGTGCGTGCAGGGCTGCTTGTCATTCACACCACTGGTGTGTGGAGCATCAGAAGGGAAGGAACCACCTCTGGTTCACTTGGTGTGCATGGATTGTGCTGGGCACTGAGGGGGGCTCTCATTTCAAACACTTATAGTCTTTGCTCCTGATAAATCCCAATAGATAAGTACCTTGGTTATCTTGACTTAGTCTGCTCCTTTAACCTGAGTCAGGTGTGATCTGTAAAGCAGGTTTCAGCTAATTTTTCCCCACATAACTTCTGTTAATACTTGTGATAAATAGCAACCGATGCTATTTTAAAGAGATTGTTTGATCAGATCAGAAAGATGTAGACAATGCGATTCATTTGACATCTGCATTTTAAAATAAAAACAGTAGCATCTTCTGGGCTTGGTTTCTGCACACTAGGGCTCTGTATAGTGCTCTGCGCTTTCCAGTTTAGCGACAAGGGGTTGCTCGTAGCAGCATCTCCCCAAACTTCTCCATTTTCCCCGACATGAAAACATATCATGTAGCAAACTCGTGCAGTGTCCCTACCAGGTGGTGGTCAGACAGGGGGATGTGGTCCGTGCAAGCCCAGCAGCTCTGCACCAACGGAGCAGCCCTGCCTGGCTCTCTCGAGGGGATGGGGTAAGAAGGGAAAGGGGGTGCTGGGGCTGTGCAGGTGAGGGGAAGAGGACTGGAGAGCAGGTGGCTGTGGATGAGCCCAAGGGCCAGCCTGGGACAGGAGCAGGGCTGGTAGCTCAGAGAGAGCAGGAGCTGCTGGGAGAGCCGGGGCACTTTGTCCATTACAGTTCAACATCACCAACATGGACTTCTTGTCTTAAACGCAAGCAAAGCATTTATCTAACATCGTTTGACCCACGTTCAGTAGGACCTGTTTAGGATTCATAGCATTACATGGGAGGTTGGGTTGTTTCCCTTTGAATTGAGCCCCCCCGTGATAGAACTAAAAGATGCAGTAGTATGAATGATCCCTCTGCTACTGCTCCTGTGTTATTGGGCATTGTTATCCCTCCCTTGAAACGGCCTGCAGTTCAATTAGGTAGCTTGTTGTGGAACTCCTAAGTAGATAAAAGAAAGGAAAAAAAGAGGAAAAAACTCCACAGTGTGTATTCTTTTTCTTCATTAAAGGATGGGGGAGGAGGGGGTGTGTCACCTTAAAAACATGGAGAAGAAAGTCAGGGAAAGGGATCTCTGCAAAAGGCTGTTTTAAGCAATGTTTGCTGAAATGCACAATTTGGTTTGGCTGCATCCATGTGTGATTTCTAGTGTCATGTGTGGTCCCAAGTATCCCAATACCTGAGATGTGTGCTAGTCAGAGGCTCGGATGGATTTCCTCATGAACACAGCACCTTTGATTTGGACTTTTACTTTTTTTATCCCAGAAACATAGCAACGCTGAAGGTCTGTACATACGGGACAAACCTGTGAGAACTCAGTCCAGCAATCAGTCACATTTACAAAGATGATGTGACAAATGGATGAAGGTACTGGTGGAAACCACCACCAGTTTATAGTGGTATTTACTTCATAAGGTTGAATGTTTTTAATCCTGTTGTTGGAAAGCCTGGCTGTCCTGAGACTGGGCTGCAAACTAAGTTATAGAATCCAGCAGGGAAAAGTTTCAACTCCTTGAAATTCTGCACCCTTTTTCTAAGCCCTTTTCCAAGTGGGCAGCATGGCTGGAGGAGGCAAGGCTTCTTTGCCCTCACTGGTACAATGAAGGCAGTGACCTGGGGCCACGGCACATGGTACTCTGCTGCGCTTTGCGCACTTTCAGTGGCTGAGATTAAATTTCTTTCTGCTGGTTGGGATGAGTGAGTTGGGAAGCTGTCTACTCAACAGGCATCTCCATCTCACGAGGTGAACCCCACCTGTGAGGCAGATTTGCTGGGATGGCGAGGGGATAGGGTGCTTCTCCCGTGGCTGGGCTGCCTTGCTGTGCTGTGACACTGCAAGGGTGGGAGTCACTGGTGTTTTAAACCACCAGAAGCTGATGTATCCTGTGACACTAACCCTTTGCTCCTTTTTGTTTGGGGATGTAAGGGCCATCACTGATCTGCAGTGCTGTGCCTGTACCTGGGGGTCACTGCCCCTTAGGCAGCAGGACCTATCCTGGGGTCTTCCTCCTTGCCATGGTGAGGACAGCATCATACGGTGCCTCTCTCTCTGTTCCATGTTATTTTATTGCCTTCCCCATGACCTGTTTATAAGGCTAACCTGCACCTGATGGACCTCCTGGAGCACTAGGTTATCTGTCTGGACACCATATGTCCCTGCAAAGTCCTCAGGCCAGGGGCTGTTTCATTATGCTGCTGTACAGCATTAGCCAAGGTGAGGTGCCACGCTCAGCTGAAGGTCTTTGGTATGCTGTGTTACAGCAAATTAATTTTCTGACTATAATATTCAATATCATACTTTTGCCTGTGGTTCATCTTGTCCATTAGTCTGCTCAAAGAAGGTGTTGAGTGAGAAATAGGTGGAGCAGGGTTTCTAGCCTGTTGGTAAGTCAGGAAAACATGAGCCTCAAATTTTTTTCACACAATTTTGTAATTGTAATAAATATTTATGTGCCTTTGGTCCACTGTAGCAAGATAATAGTAAACTCATTTGTGATGCCTATTTATTACAAAAGGCTGGAGCCTTTCAACCCCCTTGTTGCGTCTGGCAGCTCCTGGGAATTAATTGCATGCTGTGAGAAAGGCAGATCTTGCAAATCCAGCCCCAGCCTGCTAATAGTGAGATTATTGTTTAATGGTTCAAGACTATGTGAGGCTCCTTTTTATTCTACTGTGCTTGGTGGGTTTAAAGAGGTTTTTAAAGCACTGAACAGCTGAGGCAGAAGTCAGTGTGAGTTCACTGGGGAATGTATTAGCAGTGGTCCTGTCTGTAGCAGCCTTTGCTGAGGATGCCCAGTTAATTGTGGCTGCATGCGAGAATCCCTTTGAACAGCTGGTGGCTTTCATGGCTCTTGTGCTGGCCACCTCCCTTGAAGCAGCCCCAGTGGGGTGAACGGGCTTGGGGGACACCTCTGCTGTCCTCTGAGCTGAGGAAGGGACCTGCCAAGCTGCCTAGGAGGTGTGGGGGGCTGGGGCAGGTTAGGGTTGTGGGACTGCCAGCTCTGAGGATGCCTGGTCCCAGTGCGTCTTGCTGCCTGCCTTGCCTCAGTCCTGACCATGAACCCATCGAGCTCCATTTAAAATCAGTGGGGAGATTTGGGCTGCTGCAAAGGCTTTTGCTGAGCCTCCCTGTTTTGGTAGTTAGAGACTGTCTTCTAACTTCCAGGGCAAATTTACCCGAGGGAAGTTCATAACCACTTACTCTTTTTTTCAGCTGTTTCTTTATCAAGTTCTTCTCCAAGTACTGCTATTTATCCCTTTATATATATATATATGCATATGGCACATGAAGTCTTGTAAAATGCAATTAATATTATGCTGTATCTTTAGAAATGTCTGTGATTTAAATTCTGGGATTTTTCTCAGCTGCTTTCTGTTGGTGACTCATCATCATTCAAGCCCAGCTGGCACAACTGAGCTCTTGGTTGTTTCTGACTACTGAGGTTTTATAGCAAATGTATTGTTACAGGCGGACAAGCGGAGACCCTTGTGTTTATTACTATTGAATTCATCCCATTTTTCTCTCTTGAATCTTCAAGGTCATCTGGTTCTCACATGAAATACCTTTCCTTCAGTCCTCCACCAGCAGTACAATACCTTTTTTAATAATTGTGCGCTTCATCAGTTACTTCTCATGCCATGGCTGTTAATGAAAGTACCAACACAGGCAGATCCCAGGCTCCCTCTGTAAGGAGTAACTCTGATAAGCTCCATCTAATCTGGCACTGCCCCTTTCAGCAGTACCCCTTTCCCCCTGACTTGTCTTGCTTTGATGCTGTCCTTTAAAATCTGCTCTCAACCCTTTCACAGCAGGGAGAGCTGACAGGTGGGTCAGGCATTACCTGGATTGCCCTCTCCTCTACTGCATTTAACTGTACATTTCTTGATCTCTAAGACACTGGACTTTTCTGATCAGTTCCTTCTCTACTCTCTGCTTAGTTTTAATATTTTTTAAAATATTCTCCTAATGTCCTATTACTTCTCCAGAGAAGCTAGGAGCTTGATCTCACAGTTTTACATTTGATGGGGGTATGAATTCTACATAGTGTTAGTAATTTTCATTTGAAGAAATGTTGGGCTTCCTCCCTGTGCAGTCCCTGGAGGTCCTGAATCCACTTTCTATCTCTAGTATTTTGTATTTTCTCATCATAGGTTTTTTGGTTTTTTTTTTCACTTTCTATTTCTGGCAACAGGTATAATACATTTATCCTGTTCACATATTTAATAATATACAAATCTGTAAGGGCAGTGTTTCATGAGGGATCTTTATCTCTGTAACAGACTGAAATACCCTACAGGAACATATGAAATCCAGAATGTTTGGGATGACCAGCTGTTGGAGCAGAGGTTCTGGATGCCCATCTCAGGATCAGAGACTTGTGAAGACAGAAGGAGACCAGCCTGTAAAACATGCAGACCTTGTGTGTGCACAGGGAGAGTGGATTGGGAGGATTTCCTTGTTAATGCCCCATTTTTTTCTCCAATTTGGATCAAACTGCCATTTCTCCCATTTGCCCCAGCTCCTGTGACTGAATAGAGCCTATTTGCAGGGAAGCTTATGCCATTAATTGTCATTGATTGATGATGGGAATTAGAGCTATGTGTTTTGCTCTCCTGGGCCTGACTGCCTGGGTATTTCACCACTTGCAATGACCAGGGGCATCAGCCTGACTTCCTGGCATCACACCTGCTTTGGACAGGTGTCAACAGTTCCAGGTCCAGCTTTCCACTGGCATTAGGGATTCATTGAATGTAACAGCTAAACTTCACTTACAGCAGCTGGGACTGTGGTTCAAAATGAAGAATTGGGCCAGCAATAATTTATGTCGTTCTTACATTTCAGAATTTTTTTCAACAAATGAATGAATACCTATAATCCAAAGCCATCTTTTACTGGGTAATGGTTGCCAAGGGCTGGTCTTATTTGTAATATATCATAAGTACCTATAAATCAAAAGTATGTAATAAGAATCTATAAATCAAACAATGGCCGCAAACACAGTAGTATGTTATGCACCATCTCATAATTTATTATAATACAAACAAGTTTGTCAAACACAATATATTTTCTACTTATGAAAATATCAATATTCACAATTTAAATAGGTGATAGGTCCCATAACTTTATATACCAGCAACTCATCTAAAAAGCATTTTGTTCCTAGCTGTGGTCTTCAAGGACATATACCTATAAGTAATTGTAAAACTGTCCATTCACAGCTTATTTTTTCTAATTGTAGATATTTGAAATAGAAATTAGAGTACAAAAGACCATCTCCACAACAAAGATGGTTTTGTCTCCAGGATACTTTGTCCCTAAATAATGACAGTATATGTGCTTGGTTAAGTTTTTACTATTGGAAAATTAGGAGGTACAAATAATACAGCAAGACATTGGCTAGTTAGCAACAGTCATTGCAAGATGCTTCACACAACCAAAAATAAGGCAAGTATTATCAACAGCAGCTCTCATATGGCAGACTAAAAAGTCAAGGCTTTATTATCCAAACCGGACTCTAAGAAGGCTTCAAATGTCTGTTAACTATATACGGCTTGATCCAAAGCCCTCCTAAATTGATAGGGACTGGAAATACCAACCACAAAACCCACAAGCAACCTTCCCTTTGACTTCAAGGGGCTTTGGAAGTAAGCTCTTAAAGCCCTAAATTATCAGAAATGAAATGACCAATCCACTGTACATGAAAATTGCACCTTGTCATTTCTAAAATGATACAGAAAAGGATTGTGAGTCTTTTTAAATGAAGTTACAACAATTTAATGGGTTATTTTTAGTGGGAAATAAAATATTTATGCAGAAAGATTTTGGTTTTAAATGTGGTAATTTACAAAAATACATCATCAGGATGGGAAAAATTGGATGACACTGCTAGTTTGCAGGATAAACATTATGTTACAAAAACTAGTAAATCACACCATGTGAATGGCAGCATATGCCATGCACTTAATCTTTTAATAAATAAAAGCCCTAAACATTCACTATTTTCTGTAAGGTTACTATTATATTAAGTAGAATAGTGAATTTCTTGTATAAATAGTTTTTTCAGTAGATACATTCTCAAAAATGAACCACTTATCTATATAGATATTGCACTTCAGACTCATTCACATGTAACTCAGACAAGCATTCCTCATAGTAAATTTAGAATAAAAATAAGTTATAAATACAGCATTTTCCCAAAAATGAAACGTACAGTACCTTTTTCATAAGGTAACTTTGGTTACTATCAACTGTCAAAGACCAGAGAGAGGTTTCTAAGAGGAGGGTAGAAGGCATGGCCACAAAACTGAATTTCTGTAAAACAGTGGTAAAGGGAGCAGTAATTTTAACCTTGCCATGACAAATATGGCAAGGCTGAGCATCCCTCTTAAACTTTATTATTGCAAGTATGTGTGAAGCTTTGTTGACGTCACAGGGATGACGAGGGAACTCCTCATTTCCCTCTGAATCTGGGGAGATTTAGGTGGGGAGCATCCCCTTGGTGGGTGAGGGTGGGAAGAGTCATCTTTTGCTCTCAGCCTCCCCTTTCCCCAGAGACGCCCCTCTCCGTGCTCCCACCAGCACGGTCCCTGGGGTGCCCCGGCACCTTGCCGAGGATTGCTGAGCAGCTCTCCCAACCGTTCTGCCGGTGGGAGAGGACTGGGTGGTGAGTGCTCCCCCAGGCGCTGGGCAACCCCTCTCTGAGCTTCTGACCGACCTGAGTAGCCTCGCTCTCTCCTGAGAAAGCCCCTCCATGCACAAGCCAGCCTTTGCCTGGGGTCCCAGTCTTCATGGCTTGTGCCTTCTGCTGCCATTCCCTCCTGGGGAAGGCGTGTTCGGGTTTGGTGTGGGTTTTGCTCTTGCAGGACGCCAGTACGCGTCAGTGTGCAAATGGAACATTTGTGGCAGAAGGGAACCAGGCTCTTGTCCTCAGCAGGACTTCTGCAGGCTCGGTGATTCTTAGGGGAAATGCACCAAAGCTGAGCTATCCATGGATTTTAGAGATGCTTTCAGCCCTCAGATCCCACCAAAGTGGGACTGACTGGATCCCTTCTCAGAGGATCTCACCATGTTAGTCCCTGATGCACCAAGAGCTTCCTGCTGGCAATGGAGATGGGCACAGGCACAAATGCAGTGCTAGCACCAGACTACTTATTTGCAGCTACCAAGAAGCTGCTGTGTCCACTGACCACATTGTGCTTGTGTTCACCATGCAAGGAGTCTGCTCTCATGTTTGGTCAGGCTGCAGTAAGTACCCAATACAGAAGTAAAAAGGTTGCAGTATGTGGCCCTGAGAGACCATATGCCAAGATCTGAAAAGGAGAGAAATTAAAAGAAACACATTTTCAGCTTTCCTGTAAATCTCTTCTCACATTTTCTATACTCAGCATTGCTGTGATGCTGGTTTTTGAATGTGAACAAGAGAAGTTAAGCTACTTTAAATAAGGTAAATATTTAAAAGCCTTAGTCCAAGCTGATCTATGTTTTTACTGCTGTTGGGTATTTAATGGATTTCTTTTGCAAATAGTTTTTTTTTAACAATTAAATGGCAAATCTGCAATAGGATGGTATAATCTGTCAGGAGAAAATCTTAGGCTGACGTTTTTATATGTTAAACTCTAAAGGCCTGAACAGGGGGGATAACTGAGAATCTTTATTGATTAAGAAGGAACCTGAAGGCTGTGATCACTCTAAACCTCACAGAAGCAGCTTCAGTGGGAGCTCTTCATCAGGCAGGACTTGGCCTCACACTTGAAAGTCTTTAGACACCGTAACTGAAATAAACTGGGAAAAGATGCTGCTTTTGTTCTTGGCTCTAGAAACCTCCCTCCCTCCCTTGAGCTCCCCTATCTTGGTCGCATTCTTAAATAACAACTTAAAACAGCTGAATAGTGGCAGCTTGCAGGATTGCTTTCTGTGCCAAGGCTGCAACAGGTACTACATTGGTCCTTGAGCCTTTTTCAAGTGAGCCAAAAAAGGCTTGTCACAGTTCATGTCTTGCAGGCTGCCTCCTGCAGTGAGGTCTTGACAGCAAGACTGTGTGGTAGTATTTCACGTCAGAAACAACACATCATTTTTGGCAAGTGCACACACCAGAAATGGCACCTTCCACAGTACATAAAAGCATCCATTTGCTCCGTCAGTAGTGAACCGTATGGTCAAGTAAGGTTTTGTTGTTGTGTTTTAAAAGGTTGTAATTATCTGTCATTGTGGCTTCCCCCCTTCAATGACTTTGGACTGCACCGGTGCTGCGATGCAAAACGTTTGAGTGTGACTGAACACTAAGACTTGAACTCTGAAGCATATTCAAAATGCTATGTAAGAGACGGAGGCATTTGCCTTTTCACTTTTGCTCCCAAAATCAAGTGCTCCTGTTCCATCCTAACAGTCTGATCTGCCCTCGGTCTCCCAGGGAAATGAAATCAAATGATCGCTCTTCAAAACAGCCATTTCAGCAAATTACATCCTGAAGATGTAGCCACTTGAAAATAACTTGCACCCAGAAACTCCAACTATTCCTGCTTTCATGGTGATATTTTTATAGGCTTTCCATTCTTATCATACTGGTAAACAAGCATTTTGATGCAGTGAGAGTTGGCTGGGGAAATCCAAGGGCTGCTTGTTATGGAAAAGTTATGGTTTGTATAGAATTGCACAGGTTGCTTCTGACACTTAAAGAAGGCTTTCAGCATGGCAGCTGCCATTGTGCGAAATCTTTTGCTAATAAAACAGTAGAGGAAGAAATTAATTGCAGTGTTCAGCAGGGCTAGCATATTGGCAATGTCCGACACAATATGTACCACCCAGCTGTTGTTTATGGGTGATACGTAGAGGTGATACAATATCATGATTATTCTTGGTGCCCAAAGTATGGCAAAAATAGAAGTTATAGTAAACAAAATGGCTGTTGTTTTCCCTGTGGAGTACCCTCGCAGTCGGAAATTGCTCTTTCGCTGCAGCTTGTACACTATGATGGAATTCAGGATGAAGAAGATGGAGCAGGGCACTAAGTAAACAGTAAAGCAGTGGATCCAGATGAGAACATGATGCATTGATGTGCTTATGTAGTCTTCGATCCAAATGTTGGGCCACCAGTAGTAGGGGATGCTGGTCAAAAAGCAGGTGATGTAGACACTTACAATGACTTTTCGAGTACGAGCAGGGTAGGAGACTGTGTGATACTTCAGCGGATGGCACACAGCTATATATCTATCGATTGTTAGCGGAACCGTAATCCAAATGGAGGTGTGGATGGAAGAAAATTCCAAGACCTCAATTATTTTGTCCAGTACCTGAGGCATCTGTTTGTTTAAGATGAAGTCTTCCATGAGGAAGTCAACAAAGACAATGAAGAAGAGAACCAGGATGTCAGCAGCAGCTAGAGCTAGAAGATAGTTATAGGAGGACTTCTGCCTACGAGCCACGAGCTGGGAAAGGATGATGACTGTCAAGATGTTTGCTGTGGAGAGAGAAATACAGAGTTAGGCTATTAAGATGTAACATTAGCTTTTCTGAGCACTTGCTTGGAGCCATAGCTCTGTTCAAGCACTTGGCAACATGACTGCCTTTATTAAAGTTCAAGAAACCAAAAGGAAAACACTACAGTTGGGTCCCTCAGAGAAGCTGTTGCAATAAGAGGAGACTGTGTCCCCGCTCCCTGCCGTGGGTTACGCTGACACTCTGTGTCCTGGCAGACCGGGACAAGGGACAGAGAGAAAGTCTGGACTTTCACTCCATACATAGGGTTAGGTGGTGTCCAGCAGCCCTTTGCTATCTCCTCAGAGCAGATGTAGAATTATGGCCCCGGCTGTGTTGCTGTTCTCTGGTCAGCCCTGGTGCTGCTGCAGGCACGGCAGCAGCACCCTGAGCAGGGAGTGCTGGGTCCCTTGCCCATGTGCAGGGAGGCAGGGGTAGCAGGAGAAAAAAATATATCTCTCGTATACCCCCCTTGCTTTTTTCACTTTTTTTTTTTTTTAAACAAGTGACAAATGAGAAGGATGGGGTGGGCTTTGGAGAAAGACATTTTGTCCCTTATCCCAGCTCATGGTGCCTGCCTGTTTTAGTTTTGAACTCCATCTAAAAAGAGCTGAAATCAAAGCCACCTGGATTAGGTAGTTGTCTCCTGAGTGGGATTCCAACTGAGAGAAGACCTTCCAGGGAAACACATCCTTAGCTCCTCCCAAGAGCTGGAGATGCTTTGCAGCACTTAAAAGTTTTCAGCTCTGCCCAGGATAAGTCTCCTGTTAATTCAGTCATGCCTGTCTGACCCACTCTAGTCCTACAGACAGGTGCTGGGGAAGCATCTCTCTTCCCACCACTGAAATGATCTATTCCACAAAGACCTGCTTGCTTAACCAGAGCTGCTTTTTAGAAGTCCTTCAATTGAAAGGCATTTTTTCTCTGAAGTGATACAGCTGAGCCTTCAAGAAAATCCTGCTGGTCATATCGGATGTGATGGATGTTCTGATTCAGCCCAGGTGTAAACATCCCTGAGTTTCCTGAAAAAGCATCTGCTTGCAACTCTCTGGCCACAATACAGACCCATCACCTAAACCACGTCTAGAGGTACTACATGATACTTTAATACTGTGTTGAAGTACTGAAGTGTCTCTGTTGTTTCACTGTCTGGTTTGCTTCCATCTTCTAAAGCTGTGATTCAACTTCAAGCTATGCTTTAGAGGCTGCTTGAACTAGTGCTATAAGGGATGCTATAGGAAGGGCTCAGTCCCATACCCCCTGGCCAGGCAGAGCTCCCCACCTTGGATACAAACAGCCCTTGCAGTCCATGAGAAGTTTCCTGGAGCACCAAGATGTAATCAAACTTTAATTACTTGCTCATGTTTACCAGAACTTCCTGTGTAGTCTTGAACTTGGGGGGGTGTGTGTGTGTGTGTGTGTGAAATGCTGTTATTCCTACTAGTGGTATGTCTGGAATCAAATAGGTGAGATTGTTCTCGTCAGAAGTTTGTATCACTTGGCTAAAATACCTGAAGTAGTGCTTAAAAATCAGATCTGGTTTACTATACAAGAGACTGCCAAATGTTTGTATTTGACATTTTCATAAGTGTTCTATAAATCACCTGTTCTGTGCATTTAGTACTTCAAACATTTCTGCCAGCTTTGATGGATTTCCCAAAACAAATCAACAATAATTGCTAGGATTCCTTTAAATCAGAGACAAAAGAAGTTGCTAACATCAAGGTAATGATGACCTATCCTACAACTATAAAATTCTTCTTTTTTTCTTTTTTAACTGTTTTACTTGGCACTGGAGAAAACTTCATCCTTTATAAATGCCTTCAAAACCTGCTGTCTGGGAGCAGGCTTCTGCCATGAAGGAACTGCAGCACAGCGAATGATCTTGAGTAATAGCCCTCATAAGTGTCACCTATTTTTGTGTTATATATTAATTTTGTACCTTGGAACAAAACTGAACCAAACATGACAATCAACTGCCTCCTTCCCTAAATTAAAAAAAAAAAAAGAAAGCATGATCTTTCCAACAGTATTGCCTCAAATCACCTCCAGGGGAATTTTCCCAATTCTGCCTTCCATTAACACGAATGCAACTGCATTGATTTCAGCTCAGAGGAGACAGGGTGACATCATCAGAACTGCTGTGTCATTTTTCCCTTGCTTATGAAACGCCTCTGTTGTGCCTACTGATGAGCCCTAGAGTTACAGTGAGTGATGTACTGTCAAGGAAATCCTCGAGCTGGAGTGTTTATCATGAGTCTGCAGCCACTGTTGGTTTTGGCCAGCCAGGCTGGGTGGCTTGGCTTCACAGATATTGGAAGTGACCCATGGGGTTCATCTTCTCTTTAAATCCTCTGGATTTGACTCGCTCCAGTGGCAGCAGCTGGAACCAGCATGCAGCAAGGGGGATGCCTGAGGACGCTGGTCCCTGCTGGTAACTCCAGCCCCACTGCTAGAGGACTCCTCCAGGGATGCTGAAGCCATGCCATGTCCAGGCACAGCACCCCTGCTCCCCACCCCTTCTGCCCATTGGGGAGGGGTCCTGCTGTTTGTTTCTAACCCCACTCCTGTTTTCCTACAGGAGCAGATTCATGAGCAGTCCTTTCCTTTGTACCCTCTCCCCCCGCCTCTCTCAGGGTTCCCAGCAACGGCAGTAATAGCATGTACTGAAATGCAAGTTATTTGTCTAATACCAGTGAGCTTTGCTTGGTGAGCCGGATAAGAAAATTGATCTGACAAAGTACATACAAGCTCTATCCAATTTTTCTGCAAGGGTTACGGTATCTTGTATTGGAAATGCTCTCCCTGGGATCACATTAGGGCTTTTTCTGGCTGGATGATATGAAATATAGTAATATCATTTACTTTGTGAAAACATATATATACTGGGGTGCAGCAGAAAGTTGCTAGTATGACAGTGTCTTAGCACAGGGTTTGGGAGTATTGTTCCTGATGCATGCTGTGTAGGGAAAGCAAAGATGAGCTATGGATAAGTCTCAGTTCTTCACCCATTTCCTAGCCAGTGCTAAGTTGGTCCTTGGTGTGTCCTCAAATGGTATCTAAAGCTCAGTAAAATGGGAAATAGGTGGGAACACTGCTCTGTATGAAGAACTGTGTCCTTGTGTTGGCATCTCAGTGACTCCTGAGTACCTACTCAGTGCCCCACAAGCTCTCCTGTGGGCAAAAATTACCTACTGCAGGTGAAAGGTGATGGAAGAGCATTTGCAACCACACTTTAACCTTGTTTACCTACCCTTTTCTTGCGCTAATATTGTAGACGGTGATGAGGACTATGACAGAGATGATGACAGCTAGAGCTGCTAGATAGGTCAGTGCCCCTAAATTGTCCTGGATGGTATACTGCCTGTTTCTTGCAGTCGTTTTTCTAGATACTATGTAGTTAAGATCATCTGAATTTGAAAGAGATTGATCACTGAGCTGGGAGTTGATTAGGGGATGACAGATGGGAATATATGCCAGCATTGCTTGCTGCAGTGCAGTATTCTGAATTTATAAATATCTGGTTGAGAACCAGGGCTTGATTAGGGACCAGCTGGCTGAAGCCTTGATATGCCACTAGCAGATGATGAGAAGCAACTGTAAGAAATGGCAGTCTCAATTCTTTCCCTTCAGTCATGAGGATGCCTTTGAGATACAGCATCTGAAGGTTTCTGACACCCAAACACCATTGGTCCACACTGCTCAAAATACAGCAACATTCTAACTCAGCCAGGCTTTGTCACAGGACACTTCCCTCTCTCCTCTGGTATCTCCTCTGAGCTTCTGTGTACAATATAGCACCGAAGCTCATGCCATTGGAGGCCCTACGTACCTGAAAGGGATCATCCTTTAAGAGTAACCTTGGTTCTCATGTGGATTTGGGTCTGCTTCCCGTAGCAAAGCCAGGCTGCCTTGCCTGCGGAGCCATGGCAATCTTCTGTGCCTCCTCAAAGCAGTGCCTGTGACCTAAAGGAACAGTTTTTTCCTCAGCTTGTTTCATGGATTACCATCATAGCTCAAATAGTGTCTTTGCAGGGGGTTTGCAGAGCTCCTTCCAGTGACTATTATCACCGCGTGAGAGCTTAAGCAGGAGCAATTGTGTCTGTCTAAAGAAGAAATAGGCATGTTTCTGGGCTTTGGTTTTTTTATTGAGAGCATTTTGCAGGTACACAGCAGCCTGTGCAGTGAAATAGCCTTTATAACACAAGTGGTAGCACTGCTGCGTTGGGAGTAAGGCCCGCTGTGTGGTTCAGTAGTTCAGCATCATAAACTACCTAAATGAAGTAGCCATGAGTGTCGCTTACCGAGCACGATAAACGTTAGGTCACTGAATATAATGGACACCTTTTACTGAATACAGTTGTTGCTAGGATCCCTACAAATTATTGTGCAATGTATGAAACTACTCTGCAGGCCTCCTCGCATTAGTCACCTGACTGGCACAGACAGAGATGGTTTACAAACGGGAAATTTGAAATTGCTTTAGAAAATACATTAGTTACAGTTCCTTCTTAGATTTAGAAACTCTGAGACTGTAAGTACAATATGTTAAAAATATATGGTGGAGAAAAAGTGATGTGTTGGCTTGGTGGGAATAGATGGTTTCTTCTAAGGCAGGAGGCAATATTAAAACGTAAACAGGTACTGTGTCCAGCAGCCAGATCTGACCAGGATTACTAAGAGTTGTTTGCCAGTAGTTACCAGATTGGAGGTTAGGATGGTATTCAACCCTTTGTGTGGGAGCTCTCTGGAGAAGATGATGACAATGGGTGATTTCTGATGGAGGCTACATAACAGGAATTATTAAAAAAAAAACCTGCTGTGGCAATAAAACCATATCTTTATTACTGATGTTGGCTATAGCCCGTTATGAGGTCTTTTAAAATGACCAGGGATGCTGTTTGCCCTTGAAGAAAATAGGGCAGTTCCACGTTTTCCCCTTACAGCCAGTATGGGTTGAACTCAACACTACACCAAGAGGGGACAACCTTCGTAAATGGTGCCTGCTAATCGCTAAAGTAATTTGTTCTTCTCTTTTATTACCATATCCAAAGATCCTTCCTTAAACCATTGCAAAGTGTAAAGAGATACTTTATAGAATATAAAAAGCGCAATACAAGATTTTCCTTCCTGAGAGTTCCTGTGAGGATTGATTTTTAAAATAAATTGATTTATTTGCTGTTCAATTCTCTGAGTGCCACCAAATGGCGTGCATACACTCACCCTTGGGAGGGAAGCACCCTTGGCCCCTTCTGCTGGTGCCTGCATCATCTCCCAGGGGGTGGAGAGGGATCTAAGCCAAAAACCGAACACCACAAAAGCTACGGCAGGCATGGGTGCAGGACTGCCACTGGAGGAGGTTTCACACCTTGTAGGAAGGCTCTCACATGGTTTCTGCTTAGAAATCCCATATGCAGGGACAAACCAAGCCAGCTCTGAGGGTGAAAGTGAACCTGGACATAGAGGATGATGAAGCTCCTGCCCAGGACAACCCAAACTCCCCTCTATATGCGGGAGACCAGGTTAGTGACTGCCAGAGAAAACACGGCATGGCCTTGCGCTTTCAAGTCACAGGTGAATGAAATCTGGCCTCTAGGGCCATTTTTCTCACTGACAGCATTTATTAGCTGAGGTGGCTCTGGGGAAGGACACTGTGAATGGGATACTCTGCTCAACGGCTGACACTGGCTGGTCACGGATGCCAAAAGTACTTCCTCACTGTTGGAGGGCACAGATGTGGTAATGGCATGGAGATGCTGATGGCCAGGTACTTGCTTTCAGCCTTGCCAACTACCCAGGTTTAAGTGCAGTAACTTGTCTGGCAGACAGGTTTGATTACATTGCATTGCTTTCAGCTTTCCTAGACCAATGGAGTAGGCTTTTTTTCCCTAGTCTTTATAAAAAAGGGCTATTTTTGCAATATGAAAACAGCCGAGAAGGAACACTAGGCCAAAATGCAGGGAGGCTCAGTACGTGCTCACCAGTGGCAGATGTGTGTTAATGTGACAGGGATCTGGTTCTCCTCTTTCTGTCTTCACCCTCCTCATCCACCTTTCCTGAGCTGTGCCTACAGCACAGAAAGCCTCTAATGACTCTTGGACATTCCCCCCTGAAGCCTTTCTTAGAGGCACCTACACAAGGATAAAAACATCTAAAACTCACATCCCAAAATCTAACCTCACATCTTGCTACTACAGCAGTAAAGCTTTCTAATGGAAATAGGTGCCGGGAGGAGAAAAAGAAATCTGCAAAATAATGGAGAAATCATAAAAGGGATTTGGTTATTCATGCGATGTATCTGGACAGATATTTTCAAGGCAATGTGGGTGTCTCATTTGGCAGGTGTCTGTGGCTTCTAAATGTCGGCTGTCAGCGAAGTTTAAGAGGTCTCAAGCCGAATAACTTGAGTCCAAGGATCACAAAACCATTCTACCCTTTTGATATCAAACACCAAAGCACTGAGGCAGGTGCCAAAGGTATTTGATGGGACTACTAGGATGGAGGCAGGACATGATTTCATAAGGGCACCAGCACGAATTCTTTACTGAACATGAATAATTAAGAGGATTTTACTGTTGATTGTGGTTTTGCTAAAAACCAAACTTTTTATGTCTTCCTAAAGCATTAGCTAATGCAATAGGAGCTCATGCTTGCAAACCCCATGGCCAAGTTTTCTCAGAGACTATGCCAATTTTACACAATATGCAGGAAATCACAGACTATGTAAAAGCATTGCAGTTTGGCTTTATTTCCCCCACAGAGAATATACTGTATCCACACAAAATATATCGTTCTTTGCTGTGCCAGTCCAGACACTGAAGAAAACACGCGTAGAATGAACAAATGTTTGTGAAATATCCTAGTCTCATGTAACTGACTGACAGGTAATTTGTCTTTAAACCAAAAGCAACCTCTAGTGCACCTCTCCGCACAGTCAAGGCACCATATGATTGAAAAGATGGAGAAGTTAAATGACTATACATTCAAGGGACTCTCTGTTTCAGGTGGCAGAAGAGAACAATTTCAGTGAAAAAGATGTGTTCAGTGTTTTAATATGCAGGCTTCTGTCCTCTTCCATGGATAAAGTGATAAAACTCCTTTTGGTCATCTGTACTGCTAATTCTGGTCCTACTTGGTTGCCTCTACTTCATTCCCTCTGCACAGCCATACTGGTGTCCTGGGGGGGCAACCCAACACCATCTTTTCCCATCAGGTCACTCCCAGAACAGCACCAACAGTGCTCCAGACATTGGCATTTAGGTTCCTTACATAAATATGTTTTTTTATTCTGCAGAATGAAAACAGAATTATGTGCAAGGTCTCATGTGCTCAAGGGGTTAATTTTGGCTTTGTTTCCTTCCCTGGTGTCTCAAAGTTGATGGGAAAAGAGATTAAAGGCTCAAAAAGACCACCTGAAACAGAAGGTGAAAGCTTTTGTGGTCAGGGATTGCTTTGCACTTGGTGTGTGAAAGCAGAGAGTGCACCACATCAGGACATCTCTGTGTTGTTTGCCTACAGCAAATTGTTTTGACGTATGCGGATGAAGGCCTTCTCCTGCTGGCTTGTTTCTGCTGATTCACCCCCATTTTACGGAGAGGAGCAGAAAGAGGAGGAGGAGAAAACTAAGTAAGGGGGTGGATGAAGAACAGCAGGATATTAGACTGCCTAGTGCTTCAGAATGGCTTGACTTCTTAACAACTGGGAGCTCTGCATTACCCACCTACCGTGAAAACTGGCTGTGCTCTCTCTTTTGTGTCGTTGTCATTTCAAGGAAAAATCTCCTTTGGAGTTTTTCCTTCCCAATCCATTTCAGCAGCCTGCCATGCAAGGTTGTGCACTTCATAGTCCACTGAGCCTCACAAATATTGCACCTCGTTATCATTACAGCCCTGACAGTGTTGTTTCCTACTGATGTGGCAGAAGAAAACCAAAGTTAGCAGTTGTACTCTGTAGTGGCGTTCAGATATGTGCAATCAAGTCCTCCTCTGCATTAGCATGGGTTCATCCACATGCTGCCTTTCAGGCTGCAAGGATTTAGCAGCCACTGTCTCCAGACGTACTGACCAAATTAAATCGCTCCCATCTGCACGTCTTGCTGTCACCATTTCTGTGCAGAACACTGTAATGAATCTATTCTTTTCCATAATGATTCTTCTCTCCTTAAAGAAACCACATTCATTTTACAATGGGAAGTGACTCATTTTAAGCATGTTAGCAGTTTTGTTCCCCTCTGTCCAGTAGTGCTACTGTAATGTGCTGCAGTGCCCTTTGGTTGCTCTGATAGCTAAGATAAAGTTCTGCCAATTTACTTGTCCTTCTTTAAACAGGATGCAATGTACTGGCTTTGTGTCCAATTCAGATTTTAAGTCAGAGAAAGTATGGTCTTTGAATAAAAGGGGGGTTGAATCAGGCCTCAGGAGAGTTCAGTTCTTATTCATTGTGTGAACCCTATCTAATGAGTGACAGCTGAAGAGTCCTGTTTTTTCAAGGTCATAACTCTGCATGTAACAATTCTTCCACTCATATTTTCAGATCTTCCTTTAGCACTTCTATTGTTCAGGTGTGCTGATATGAGAAAGGCTATTTATTCAGGTGTTGGAAATGCTCTCTTTAATCAGAAGCCTGTACTGTGATTGCAGAAGAATATACTAGGCAGTAGATGACAGGAATCCGAAACAGGTCAGACACACTTCTGTACTGCTGTGTGCTGTATGTACACATACCTTCTGCCTGCTTTGGTATTTACTGGGTAGTATGCCCTATCAGCCATCAACATGCCCTATGAGCCATCAACAAACACTGCTACCTGTCCCCCTTCCTACTCATGCTACTAACCAGGTTGTGGCTGTAGGCACAGAGATGGCGACGCTCTTCAGGTCTCCTTCCCCCTACATCAGCGAGGAGCGGAGGTAGCCCTGCTGAGCTGTTGCATAGTGGTGGTCTCATAGATGAGGGATGCTCAGCCCACAGCCCACCAGCAGTACCTGCCTTGCTAGGATGATGACCCTGGCTTGCAGGCCTCCTGAATAGCCTCCTTATTCCAAGCTGCATATGAGGAGAAGGCTCAAGAAGGACCAATTCTCCATCATTTCAGTTTGCCTGGGACTATACTGTAGTTTGCACGGGCGCAGTGCAAACGTTACGCACCTGCATGTCAATCCAACACCCTAGGAAGCATCTGGCTTGCTGTGCAAGGACAGCTGCTCTCTTGTCTGTTAGGCAAAGGTCCATAACGCGTAGCTCTCTCTTGACAGTGTGTTAAAAAGGTTAGGCACCCCTGCTGAACTTAAGACGTTCCTCTAGGTCAGGACTACAGCTTCTCTTCTTCTGCATGAGCCCACCAAGTGCACTCTGTGCATGGCTGGGCTTTGAATGACCCAGGTTGTCCCCATCTCTGTGACACCTTGTTCAGCAGCAGGTCTGACATGAAAGCTACCTGTTCGCACCCTCCAGCTGGGAGCACCCAAGTGCGTCCAGGCTGCTTTCCCAAGCTTGCAAAGTCCTGAATCTGTGTTTAGATCAGCGTGATCTGTTTTAAGCAGAAGCCTGGAGCACAAATAAAAGAAGCATTTATGGACCAGGCTCTCAAAGTTTGGAGTGGCACTTCCCTGGGGCATTGGTGTGAGTGTGTTACCTCCTGCGGATGCTGTAAGGGTGCTGGGTATGTGCCTGTACTTTGTGTCACTGGGATGTGATGACCCCTGAAGCCGAGTTGCTCCCCAGGTAGGCGACTGGAACCAGAGATCATGCAGTAAGAAAGCCAGATCTTACTTTGCCTCTCTGCACTGTCAGGAGGAGGAGACACCTGGAAGCATGGATCAGGCCAGGCCCCGGTCTAGGAAACGCTGCCACTTTGTCCTTTCAGAGCAATACGCTATCCCCCTGACAGTGAAGGTGACTGCATGCAAGGCAACTCAGTCGCTGCTGCACCTTCTAATGAAGCAGGAATCAGGGTCAAAGCCAGGTGTCTGCAGCGAGCACTGCTGCTTCTCTGCCTGACCTTCCTGGCCGTGTTTGGTGGCACCGCCATAGCATAGCAGGAGCTCTTTGGTGTAGCTGCTTTGTGCAGCTCTCACTGGCAAACGGACAGACTGAGAGGTGCTACCTGTTGCTCTTTGCTTCCTCACCTTACCAGCCCCCTCCTGGATTGAATCAGAGCAATTCCTTCCCTCCCTCACATCCGACAACACCTCTTCTCTGGCATTTTCTGTTACCAAAGCAAGAAATGCTGCCGTTAAGCCTTCCCCCAGCCCTTCTCTTGCCTTCTGGCTAAGTGGAAGTGCTTCAGAGGTCTTCTCTGACTGACAGGCAAGGGGATTGCAGGGATGGTAGAGCAGGGGCTGCAGAACAGCTCCATAAATGACCCCCACCCTCCCCCAAATGGGAGTATGACCCTGCTTCCAGCGCTGCTGCCTCGCTCTGCTCTCCCTACCCTCGCACCGGCAGTTTCTCCGTCCCACACAGCCTGCTCCTGGCAGCGGGACTGCACACTTGTGGGACACCTTTGGACACCTGCACTCAAAACAAGTTTCAGAAAACAGCCTCTGTCTTGCCAGCCTCTGCTTAGAGCAGAAAGAAGAAACCTCCCATGGCAGCTGATCGGAAGGCGCAGTCACCTCTGGCAGAGTTGTAGCCACCTTGGCGCATGGTACCAGGGTCAGTGTGCAATGGTGCCTCTGCAGTTGCCCCTCTTTGCAGGGCATAGCCTGGCACTTGCCTCTGTGTGCTTCTGCCAGAGCAGGGGTGAAGGGCGTTCGCTTTGCTCTCTCTCTCGTCTCTGTCTTTTTCAGACTTTCTGGTGCCTGGTTGAACAGGGAGCGAGAAGGAGCCACTGCTGAGAACCAGATCTGCTGAGATACCTGGGTTATATACAAGGGAGGGGAAAGGCTGCTTTCTCTGCATGCACAATCAGGCCTGGCATCACTTGGCCTCAAAGTGGAGTTGTTGAGTTAGTGAAATTTCCTTCAGACACTAGAGCAGGAAAGGCAGAAACAGTTAACTGGTTTCTCCTCTCATCGGTCTTTCTCCAAGGTTTGTGGCAAGGAGTTAACCATTTCCGTTTCAGCAAAACACTGCACTAGTGCTGTATTTGAGGACAGCTCCTAGACAGTGTTTCTCTTAAATTCTTGGCACTGTGCAAATCTAATTACTCAGATCCCACAGATTTCAGCGTTCTTTTTCTAACAGGTAGTAAGTGTGCTACCTTTACAATTTTCTGATGTTAGAAAACCGAAGAGCAGCTTCAAATTAAAACATGAAAAGCTCTTTTTAGCACTGCTCTTGCCCCATACCACATCCTCAGTGAAGCTTGGCCACCTGAGTCTTCCCCTAAACATATCCAGATTGTTCTCATCTCTGTGCAGTTTCAGGGTGAGAATCATAAATTTCTCATGCACTCAGCATACCGTGCATTTACTCAGCATACTGTACATGTGCAGCGTTTTCAGGTGTTAGTGCCAATGTTATCCTCAGATAACATGCACTGAACAAGCCGGCACATTCATACCTGATGTAAGTCCACTGAACTCAGCAGTGTTGCACAACCAAATGCTTTGGCTAGTTTTGTTAAGTGCTATCACTGGTGCCACTGGTCTAATCAACCAATGTCTGATCCCTTGAGAAATGCGTGTCATCATTGCTAATTGGGATCGTCCAATGATTTTAACCATGTTCTTAGAATGACAGTGTTAGGTCTGTAATTACAATGTAGTATCCTTAGGGAGCTGGTGCAAGTATGTGCAGAACGCTCATTAAGGGATTTTTCTTGTCTGTGCATGTAAGACTTCCCCTGTTTCAGAGACATACAAAGGCAAGCTTAGCCACAGACTGCTTCGTAACAACTTCTTCACCTGATAATCTTGAGAGGGTCTTGGTCAGTCCGTAGGGGACAGGTTTTGAAATTAGAGCTTGTCATTACTGTGGAGGTCTAAGCAGCCCCTAAGGAATTAATGAAGAGGAAACTACCTCCTCATGCCTGCTGGCTGCGTCTCTTCAGGTCAGGGCTGAGACTCATCGATGCTGTGGAGCAGACACTTGCCTATCCCCTGCATCCTCTGTGGGTAAATACAGGACTTAACTTTCCAGTTCTCTGCACTATTGGTCCGAACTATTAGCCAATCTTCAAATTTTAATTACAATTCAGGGAGGAAAAAAACCACCCAACCAACACAAAGAACATCAATTCACATGCAGAGCGGTAATTACATGTGTGCTGTTCAGAGGCAGGCTTCTCTTCATGTCTGATTAAAAATTTTTCTATGTATTAATTGCTTGAAGAAGGAATTACGGTGAACAAGCCATATAGAAATTGCAGACTATTAACTGTCATTGCTGCTTGCCATTTTATATGGCACTTTAAATGTGTAGCTGTACAGAGACACAACCAAACTCTCTTGCATTACACCCTTAAAATACCGATTCACCTTGGTGCATCAAATTGCTCTAACTTTTCCCCGACTCAATCTGCCTGTCCTTGGGATCGCTGTAAGTTACTCTGAGGCTGGAGGTATTAAGCCAGGGAGGAAGCTGTGATGTTTGCCCAGCCAGGCTGCACTGGGATGGCAGCTCTGCCTGCCGAAGCCCAGTCTGTAACTGCAGAAGCAGCGCTGTACGAGCAGCTCCCTGCAGTCCTGCGTGCCGAGGCGTCTCACTGACAGCCCCCTCCGGGAGGAAAAACCTGCTCAGTCCTCCGTCTCGGCTGAGACAGTCATGCCAATGCGATGCTCGTGTGGCATCTGCGTGTTTTGAGCTGCGGATACCTGCGTGCTGGCAACGGTGCTGCACAGGTGTTCACACCCAAGCCTGAAACATCCTTTCCTTCCCCATTTGGGGTCTCTCTTGCTTTTCTCATCCCCAGCATCCCTATATGGTCTTTGTCCCCCTGTTAAGTAGGAAATTTTGCTGAGGATTATAGTCTGGAGGCTAGTGCCTGTGACTTTCTTCCGAGACCTGTACCTGCACTCAGGGACCTCTGTGTCAGCGTTGCCATTGCCTTTGCAGGGCGCTGACCCCAAGACTGCACTTTCTAGATACTGCTCTGCTCCATCAGCTGTGAGGACAGGCTCCTGAGCAAGACAACTGTCTGCTAACCTTCTGATAGCGTGCTCCCTCCCCAGCCGAGGTCCTTACTGCTGGCATGTTGCTCCTAAAGCCAACCCTGCCGCGGGGAGCCAGGCAAAGATTTGCACCGGCAGAACTCGACAGCTACGCTTCTGATTACTGCCGGCCCGGCACGCCAGCGACAGGAGACAGACCCGGCTTTCCTCCGTACCGCTTTGTCTTCAAATGACCGAACTGATTACGGCAGAAACTTCACGACCGGCTGAGACTCTGTATGCCAAGTCCCAAGTCAGAGCGCCCGAGTCCGGGTGGGAAAGCGACGGCAGCCGTGCGAGGGCAGGCAGGGACAAAGCCCGGCGAGAGAGAAAACGCAGGGCCAGCAGCGTGTCCGGCAGCCAAGGTGCTGCCCGCGAAGCGCCCGTGTCAGTCCCCGCCGAGGTCGCCAAAGGACGCATCCCCGCTGCCCCCCGGCAGCCCGAGGACGCCGCAGCGCGCTCGCCCCGCACCGCCCCGCAGGCAGCCGGGCGGGAGCCGCTCCGGCGGGCGCTGCCGGAGCCCCGCAGGGTCCCCCCTCGCCGCGGCGGCC
>JANZLQ010000064.1:10831170-10895222 GCA_026212715.1 Elanus axillaris
CGGCCGGCGGGCCGGGCCGGGCCGGGCAGGATGAGGCCGGGCGGGCCGGGGCAGGGCTGCGCAGGGCAGGGCCGGGCAGGGCAGGGCAGGGCAGGCCGGCGCCCACCGCCCCTCGGGCTGAGGAAAGAGCCGGGGTCCTGCCTTCGGCCCCGCCGGCTCGTGGGTGGAGCCGTTCAGCAGGTAGAGACGGCGGGGCGTGAGGCGCAAAGAGGTGCCAGCGCTTCGCCCGGGGGCACATTTTGCTGATACACGCGTACATCCAGGACAGGCGTTTCTCTTGCCCCTAAACAGCTTGAGTGGGCAAGGAAAACTCGCACGCACCAACTCCAGGTACCAGCTCAGCTCGGCACAAAGCGGGGACCGCCGCTGTTCTCTTCCCCTACGCTTACAGCTCAGCTTTTTAAAAAGGCCATTTTTATTAAGTATCTCGTGGTTGTGTGACAAAGTGGTGTTTCCCGACCTGATGTTTTTCTCTCAGCCTTGGTGCCGGTTTCACTGACTGCAGATAAGCAGAACTCGGGCTTCATTTGCAAGGGGAAACAGAAGCCAAACACAGTTTACGCAGATGAATTCTGGGGTAGCACAGGCAATTCAGTTTTAGCTTGTCTTGTTTTTACTAAATCCATACCCCGGTGGCAGCAACATTAGGATTCACCTGTTGAAAGGCAGTCATAGCTTCTCTCTCCATTCCCAGGGAGCTGGAGGGTACCTAGAGGAAAACGGCCTGATCTGAGGCAAGGAACGGAAGATTGTCAAAGAGTGAAGGCCTAAAATTGTGCTACTAATCATTACCTTTTACTCTGCAGGATTCGCTATTCTTTAGAGTGCTGTTAAGTATGGGTGGTCTCAAATACGGATGTTAACCTCTCTGGTCTTTGAAGAGCACCTTTAGGGAAGTACAGAAAGGCCGAAGAAGTGAAAGATTTAACAAAAAATATAAGTAAATTTAAAAAAGTTGAAAATGGTAGCAAATATGGATATATTTTGGGGGGGAAACCCCACAAGGTTCTACAGCAGAATAAGATCTCAGATATGAGTCTGAAACTTCAGAAAGAGAACATTAAAATCTACCATTGGTAGAACAGTATTAACTAAGAAACATTTGCTTTGAGAAGAATACATTAGACACATATTGTTGCATGGAACTTAACTCACCACACCCATCCTTTCTTTACATTACCAAGATAAAGCAAAGGTCACTTACCTACCTGTAATTTGAATTCAAATATCACTTAGTTACAAATCACTGATACATAGCTGTGATCTGGCATGCATGTATGTGTGTTGGTGCCAAGAAGACTCTTGAGTGTCAGAGATGCTGGCCGTGCTTCACACCACCTTTCTTCTTGTCTGCACTTGCACGTGTCTGTTGAAAGTTTGTCACTGCCTTCAAAACTCTCTTCAGTGCACGAAGTGGCTGTGGTTTTAATAGATGTGTTACTGCTCTACAAGAACCTCAAAGTGTGCAACCTGCCTTTTGACAGGTGGCTGTGATCACATTGTGTCAAAAGTGGAAAGAAACAAGAAAAATTCAACCTTTTTAAAATTTTAATAGACCCATATAATTTAAATGGACACAGCCATTTTTGAGAGCCTAATTTGAGACACCCAATGTTTGATTTTTTCCTGGATCAATGGTATGCATTTCTTACCACCTCTACTTGGAGTTGAGGGCTTCAGCACTGTTGAAAGCTACGCATCCAAAATCCAGCTGAAATATTTAACATCTTGGCCTTTCTAGTATACTTACTCTCTTTGCTCCTACAGAAAACTAGTGGGCAGAGGAGCTTCTCTCCTATTTGCTTTTCAGAATTTTAGCTTAGAGATTAATATAAACCATGCTCTCCTTAAGATGCCATGAAATAGCCATGAAATAAACACGAGTTTGTCAGTTTTCTACAATGTCTAGACCACTGCAGGATGGGCAAGAAACACTTATTATGTATTCTTTGCATGTGTCGAGGCGGGCTCTTTCAGTTCCACCGCATTCTATCTCATGTATAAAAGAAGGGAAATTGGAGGAAAAACGTTATGCAGTTCTCCATTAGTACAGCAGGCCCTTGCTGTCACATGAAATAGCTTTCTGGTAGCTTAACCATGCATTATAGATAACCTATCACTAGAAGAGCTGCTCATCCACAGTAGGAAGCCAGGTCTTTTCTGTTTCTCAAAGTACTGCTTTTGAAAACTACAACCATCCTTTTCATTGTTTAATTTCAAAAGCTTCCATGAAGTGCTATGCCTCTGTTCCTAGCAACTTACAAGCTCAGGAGGAGAAATGTAAGCAATGAAAAAAAAGCAGGTGCCTCCCTTAACCATTCTGTGCATTGTCTGGTTGTAGAGACAGTAAGACAACAGTTTTAGTATTGTATAGGTTTCACACCCATCTTTCTGTTCATGGCAGGTGACATGAAAGGAACTGGATGTTCTTCCTTTGCTGAAGTCTGTGGTTAAATGGGTTTGGGGTGTTGGTTTTTGTTTGTTTGTTTAAGAGAGGAAGATGTTTCTTCTTCTAGCTGTATCTCCAGAACTGCTAGCTACTCAAGAATAAATCACCACCTCCTTTTTTACTGAAGCTATACAAAAAGGGTCCAGGCTTCATCATAACAGCTCATATGGCATGAAGTAGGACCTTCCTTGATTCCTGAATCTGTCCACAAAAATCAAGCTAGCAGCAATGCAGATAACATCCCAACTTGCACAAATATACCCATTTATGAATGATACAACTATTTATTTTGCAGTTTCATACATTCTTGGTAAGCATGGACAAAAGGCTTACTCAAAAATATTTTGTCACATGCACATCAGCAGCCTACTTCAGCGTATGAGCAGCAAAACTCATCAAATATTCCCTTTCATCTATTATGTCTGCAATTCCATTGCCTTTTTTGGGGGAATAAAAGAAAAAAAAAGACCAAAAAAAAAGGAACTTTATCAAGAAAGTTTACACAGTTTTAACTCATTGGAGTACTACCAGATGAGATGTTGGTAAACTGATTTTTTTTAAGCTATCTTATCCAAATAAGTATTGTCAATAGTACTGCTCCAGCCTATTGTTAAACGCTGTTGTTTGAATTTCTGCAACAAACAAACCTACTATACACAAGGTCATGAAGTCTAAACATGCCTTTAGGACAAGAACTAGAACAAGACCTTTCCAGTCAGGAGATTAAAAAAATGATATCAAACCAGGTGCCAGTGGAGGCAGCACAAAATCAGAAGTGAAGAAAACAATGGAACTCAAAACAGACCGTGGTTTTCCAAACCTAGCTTGCTTGGATGGCAGCAGGTGTTGGTGGCTCTTGTATACGATACAGTAGAAAGCATGCTTACATTCACCATTTCCTCATCCCCATCCTCCTGTTGCACATGCATGCATCCCAGACAGTGGTCCTAATCATCACTGCATCCCTTCAGCCCAAAAATCAGTCATAAAGCCACACTTCCCTCTAGTTCCTCTTGGGCTTGAAATGCTCTCACAACGCTTTGGTCTTCCTCCTGCAACCTGACCTGGAGGTGGTGGCTCCACGGCTGGTTGGCTGCTGTACCTGGGCAGGCTGAGGAGCTGCAGGCCCAGCCACAAAGAGCAGCTGGGTGGTGGTACCAACAGCACAGGCTGGGAATGAGCATCTGGGCTGAATGGCTACTGCTGCGTATTGTTTTGAAGGAGTTTGCAAGCTGGGGTGAGGGAAACACTGGAAGAGACAATAATCGGCGTGTCTATACGCCACCTACCAGGGGATTTTTTTTTCTCTTAGGCCATGTTTCCAAACATCTTTTTTTCTTGAAAGAGTAAATAAGCAGTCACTTCCTTACTGGCAGTGGTATCCCTGCAAAGAATGCTGTTGCATGATAGAGTATTACAGCATCACGCTCATCACTAAACACAACTTTTTATCCCAGATAGTGATGGATGACAAAGCCCTGCTGAAGCTTTATGTGTCACCTGCTTATTTGTAGAGGATGTATCTCTGATGCTTGACCAGCAACTGACTTAGGAAGTTTTCTCGGTATCTTTTATAATGGTAAGTTTGCATCCTTGGCAAAATACACCAGCAGTACATAACTTCAGTAATGAACAACAGTTATCTGATTACCTCTTAAGAATGCCTGGAGGTTCACACCAACAGGAAAGCTGTGATGATCTCAGTATACCTGCCAGCAACACACAACACCTGTTGATGTTTGCTCATATTCCACCTTCCTACAACATCACTGGCTAGGGCTGTATAATGTCGCCAGTGCAACCAGACACTCTCTCCTTAAAGGAAGCTGACATGCTCTCAAGTTCAGTGCTCTTGCTGGCATCCATCTCGACTGTAGCTAATAAAATGTAAGTGACTTACTCAAGATTGTTTTAAACAAAAATGTTATATGAAATTTAGTAAGCTGAATCTCAGAAAAAATAACTATAATTTTCCATTACTCCTACTGATGTATTAAATAGATTAGCAATGAAATACCAAACCTTCCTTAAAAAAAAAAAAAAAAGTAATTCCTAGGTTTAAGTTTCATTTCTGTGTTGGTGAAACAGGAGAAAGGGAACTTAGATCACTGCAGCCTTCTGGTTTTTTTTGTAAAACACTTGACTCTAGAAAAAACCCCAAAACTATATGTAAAAGCATATATTCGTTTTCCATTTGTCTGGGGAAATTCTTCTGGAGAATTAAAAATGTTACTGGCTAGATTCTCAACAGAGAGTGTCTCAAAGAGAAATGTTTCTTTGCTCACCTTTGCAGGAAACAGAACTTAAGAAAAGACAACATGGACAAAAGTTTCCCTTACTATCACCATCTTCTTACATATAATTACTAGATGATGTATGCTGATACTTAAATCCCGACTATAAGCCATACCTTTATTCTAACATTCTCAGTTTCACTAAGTTTCACATCATAGCAGCATATTGAGCATATAAATCATAAAAAGCATCAGTGTTAAAAAGCAGGTGCACTGACTGAAGTAATATCTTCGTTCTCTTACACAACATGTGAATAATCTGCATTCTTCAAAGAAAAAAGTCCAGTTGTCAGGAGAAGCTGTCAATCCAAGTACAGGTAAGAAAATAGAGATGGTTTAATGTAGGAATAGTTAAACACAGATAAGAGGCAAGGAAGAAGTAGATGTACCCAGGGGAGTATGCAAATCATACTAAAGTTATGCCTCTGCTTACCAAGTTATATTTTGAGTTATACCTGGGCCTGCTTGGCAGCTACTGAGCCAATCACAAAACTGAACTTAATTTCTGTTTCTGCATTGTTTTGCAGGTTAATGATAATTCAAAAAATCTGGCATTGTATGAATTTGCAGCAACTCCCTTGTCTGTAATGCTGAACTCCGTTGTACTATATACAGACTAGTAGTAGTGTAACGCAACCTCCTTCTCCAGCAGCCGTGATGCTTTAAGACTGTTATATTTCACATTATACTGAAATGTCAATGATTTTCTTTTCCTGTTGTTTCAGCCAGACCATGCTCCCCTTGCTACTGCACCAGGAATCAGTAAGTTGCAATGCTCCTCAGTGTGTCCTCTTCCTTATTTTCATATAAGGCTCTTACAGTCTTCTTCCCCAATTCTCCTCAAAGAGCCTTAAACACTTTTGTCCATTATCGAAATCAGTCTGAAGCAAATGGCTTTGCTTGCACTGAGTTCTTCAGTATTTGGGAAAGGACTAGCTTATTTCATTTGCAGCCAGCTAAAGTAATTATTAAATATGACCTCCTGGTAGCCACCAACACTTTACTGCTTTCTGATGTTGTATGTCTGGCCTACAGTTATCTTAGAATAAAACACTCCAACTGTGCCACCCATATTTAGGTTTGCTGCACTCATTTTAGCTGCCTCCACAATAAAATATGCAGGTTTTGCTTTTATCTTTACAAAGTAGGCTTTATTACACAATTCAGTAGAAATGCAAAGACAGTTAATACTTAACAACAAAATTCTCATGTTTGAATATGTAAAGAAACCAAAAGGAAACCCAGAAATAACAGTATTTATTTTAGATAATTTTGTTAAAAACAAATAAAAAATGAGCAGTGTCATGTGAACTGATGAAAAGCAGAACACCAGGACACTGGTTTCATCACCTTTATCTTTCCTAATACCACTGGCATGTAAATTTCAGTATTACAAATAGTGTCATTTTTTAAAGACAACTTACAGGCTTTTATATGCTCTGTGATGCTAACCTTCTAGTTCCCAACACCTTTCTGATTTCTTCTTCATTTACCCCACAGCTTTCTTGCAGTGAAAATCTTAAAATTTTTCTTAATCAATCCTTAATAACAGAACCATATAAAGTTGAACAGTCTCAGGACAGCAAAAACATATACCATTGGTCAGGGTTCTAACAGATACAGCTTTGAGAACCTGATCAGGTTTTTCCTTTAAAACAGGAAGTGTCATACAAAGTGCTGACCTGTGTGGCTGAAACAAGAACGCAGAAAAATGCGTTTTACCACATACTAGTCCTAAAATTATAAAAATCAACAGACTATAAACTTATACCCACTAATGAATGGATGAGATTTACTGCTTTCCACAGTTAAGGAAACAGGAACTCCACAAGTGATTCTTGACACCCACTCTTAATTTACTGAAGAACCCTAAGCCTGTCACCTTGCTAAACTCAAATGTTTCACACTTGTGCTGCTGATGACATTCCACAGAGCTGGCAGAAGATTTATAGGGTAGGATAACATGAGTTATTGTAACTACAACCTATGCGAAACCCCACATTTTTCTCACAAATCAAGATTTTAATAATTTGCTTACGAACTTACTATCTGGACAATCATGTAATGATAGGTATTTCTGTTGGAATAAATACAGTTGTATCTCCCTCCCAAGGACAATCTGAATTAATGGATTATATAAGCATTTGATGTTTTTTTTAGACCAGACTTTTACATGCTTATTATAATCAAAATGACTAAAGTAAAAGCAAACTATTTAGAGTGGAGTAACAGGTTACCATCGGTGTTAAATGACTGTTTTAACCTACACAAGAAAATTCAAGGATATGTACTAAGTATATGTACTGCCATACAGGCCAACGAACAAACAAACAAGATGAAGCCCAACATACTTTATCAGTCTGTACTCACTCAAACTGGTGTCACTGGACCTTGTAGTGAGCAGAGAACCACACGAGGGCTTTGAGCAGTGTGCACGTCACTATGCATCAGGCGAATCTCTCCTGTGTGCCTCCCCCAATACTATTACATTTACACCTTTTGACATGAAGAAACGTAAGATGAATTACCGATTCTTTAAACCTATGGTCGTCAAAATCCTAGGGATTTTACAACACTGTTCTTAACTGTAGACAGGTCTGACACGCGTCCGTGCCTCCTCATGGTATCTAATGGAAAACAGCGCTGGCACGTGATTGTATCTTGACTTGATAATCAACAAAAGATAGTACATCCACGCCGCACTAGGTCTGCTGACCGCAGCGGGACGTCTTCAGCGTTCCCCCTGGATCAGAACCGACATTCCTCTGCCCGAGACCGTGCTGAGGAGGAGCAGCAGGCGGAAGGACCCGGGCCCCTGGGGCCGCGTCTGACGGGAGGCAGGCCGCCCCAATGCCCCACCTCGGGCCGCCCCGCCGCCGCCGGTCCCGTGACGGCGCCAGCCCTGGGACCCCCTGCGGCCGGCGGAGGCCGGTGCGGGGCCCCGCGGAGGAGGCGAAGCCGGGCGGAGAAGGGCTTGAGGAGACCCTGCCTCGGCGCCGCTGCTCGGCGCCCCTCAGGCCTCTCTTCCTCCTCCCTCGGCCCGGGCCGGGGGAGCACGGGGGTGCCCTGTCTTACCCCCCCCCCCCCGCCGTCTCCCCGGCCGGGCGGGGCGGTGCGGTGCGGGCGAACCTCCGCCTGCCCCGTGGGCAGCGGGCTCGCCCCACAGCGACGAAGAGCGGGGAAAGGGCGTTTTTCTGCGGGCGGGCGGTGGGAAGGCAGACGGGCACGGGCAGGGCCTGACAGCCGTGTGCCTGCCTGGCGGCTCCGCGCTCGGCTTCGAAACAGGCCGGGAAGGAAGTCGTGAAGCCCAGAAGGGAGCATTTGATCGGCAAAATGGGAACGCAAGGCCGCGGTTACTGAGGCTGTGTCGCTCCTCTCCCCGGGGCGCCGCGGGCTGCAGCGAAACCCGCCGTGCCCCGCAGCGGCAGGGACGTGCGGGGTGCCCGTGAGGCGAGGCGGGAGGGAAATCGGGAATTCTCGAACCCTCTCCACCCATTCCTTAACGTTTGCGCGTTTCGGTGCGTAGTCCCAGGTGTAACCGGTAAAGGAGTTTGAGTTTTGCTTGTTCCGTTAAGGTGGTGGAGCCCTGTGCTTCGTGCTGCGGGTGAGCAGGCTGGACAGATGACAGCGCATACGCTATGTTCAGGAGGTCACAGTTTAGCGATAAAATAAATGTTTGATTACGGTGCACTTCTACTCAACAGAAAACAAGACTTTTTCCACCTGAAGCGCCTCGGGTTGAGCCCCGCAGTGCCCCACTGTGCATGGGAAGAATCCCCAGGGTTTCTGTGGCTGCCAGAGCAGGCCAAGGGGGGTGTACGTGTGCAGTGCATGTGAGGTTGGTCAGCGAGGCATGTCTGTTGGGATACGCACAAGATATAGTGGGTGGCTTACAAAACTAAATAAAGATGTGGTCCTTGCTCTCTGAAAACACCTGACCCTTTAGCCTGGATAATAATATAGCATAAAAAGTGTGTTACAGGTGGGAAGGCACCATCAGGGCAAGTGCTATAACAGACCATCAGGTGACTAAACAATGATATGTCTGTCTTTGGGTTTCCACGATCTTGTTTGGAAAGTAGTTTAGCTGCTGTTTGGAAACACAAGGAGCAAGCAAGGCTCTGCTCCTGCAAGGACTCGAGTTCGTTATGTTGCTGGGAGACTCGGTGAGATTATTCATACACTTGAACGTTTAATAGAAGAGGTCTTTTTGAACTGTACTGAAACTGCTGTCAAGCTTCTCGTGTTAAACATGCTGGAAAAAACATACATTTTTCCTTTGCTTTTTCAGTGGATGTCTTTATGATTGTAGCCTTAAAGATGGTTACAGACTGGTAGTATGGCCTTTAAGTGGATGTGTTCCTTTTAAAAAGAATCTTTTGAAGCCATTCATTCAAATAACCAACAGAGTTGTATAAAGCAGCGTGGGGGGGTATGATTATATAGTACAAAGCCCTGTGAATTCAACTCTGTCTTTTTTTTTTCCAGATGTTTAACCTACACGGTTTTCTTCCTGTTATTTTAAAAAGTATAATTTCTTCTCATATTCCTACCACAGACCTGATGAGGAAAGAGATGTTTTATTGCCTCCTGAAAAAGAAGTGATGATTCCTAGAACCTTTTCTTGGGCGGATTAAGTGCATCAGCAGGGCTGAAAGCATGACTCGCTATTTCGAAGCTAAGTGAAGTTTATCAGCAAAGCAACACACAAAAGAAGGAGCTGGCAGTGGAGCAGTAGCTTGACAAGGATGGTTAAAAAGCTGCACATCCAGTTTGCAGCACCTTGGGTCTCTCAACTTCCCAATTAACAACAGTGAAATCTGGCAGAAGCCGGAGGCTAAGGAAGCACCTCTGCCATCCATTTTCTGTTGTGCTGCTGCCACTGTTCTGTCTGCCCTAGTTTTAAACATCCTGCCTGAGCAATAGGACTTCCCTGGAGAGGTTTCTATAATAGTAGCTGCATTCGTTTCCTCAGAGTTAGAGTTGTCTCCAGGGCACAGTTCAGGTAGCTGCTCGTGTGCTGAGAAGAGCTTTTGGTCATAAGAGAAAGAATCTTTTCCCATCTTCCCACTTGGAGCTCTTGCTAGAGCCTCACAACTGCAAGCGGCTCTGCTGCATCTGATGTGTTCCTGTTGTATGAGGGGTAAACCTGGAAAATTTGGTCATGTTCACTAACACTTCCTCTGACCTGTCCTGCAAATGGAGAGGCCAGAGAAAATGAATCTGCTCCTGGTACCTCAGTTAGCTTGATCAAAGCTTGTTGAGGAACTTTTCTGCCTCACTGCACCAAGAGCTTTTAAGGCAGGATGCACCAGGTTTCCAGGTCTGATTTGCTTTCGCTTCACTGAAGTCAAATTAATGAAATACTCGGTAATATATCAGAATTAAAGGCCCAAAGTAACTGTGAAGATTGCTGAAGATTCTGTATGTAAAAGATGTTTTGAGGGGGTTTTGTCCTTCAAACAACTTCAAATGAGTTTTTGGCCTAAGTGAAACTATTTGGTTATTCCAGTCTCTGAATTGTGCAGTAACAGAACCTTAGACATACAGAAAAATTCAATAAAGTCAGTTCAAAACTAACCACAATGCTTCCTTCTACTTAAAGCTGTTTATTTTTAAACTTCTCACTACTTTCTAGCTACTTTCTAAATGGATGACGTTTACATGTAAGAGCCGGCCCACAGTGAGAAGAGCACTGATCTGCGCTGGAGTTAACAGTGAAGGCAGAATGCCTCTGGAGCTCTGAGGAGGATGGTTTCTGAATCTCATAAACAGCCACATGCTTAGACAATGAATGACATTTATTCTTTTCTGAAGAGCAGTTTATTCTTTGTATGACATGCTACATAAGAGGTGGATGTACTTTGCTTTTAAAATTCCGGAATCACTTGAACTTGGTTAGTTTTCTGTTTTTCAGAGGAACTGAACCTCCCTGTAAACTGCTAGGCAGTGATCCTGGGGGAAGGAAGGTCGAGTGACACGTTAGTCACGTACAGCCCCATCCACTTGGGCTGTGGAGCAAAGCAATGGTGACTTAAGAGAAAAGAGTCATTGACTCAAGGAGCCTGGAAGAACTAAATGTTGTGTTGTTGCAAGACACTGGCATGAGTAACAGGGCAAAGGTAAACTGGAAGACCAATGCGTGGAGTGTGTACAAGGGACTGGGAGAGGCAGTGTGAAGGTAGAGAAGTCTTTCAAAGGAAGAGGTACCGTTTGGCCAAAAAAGGGGGGTTAACAGTTGCAAGAGGCAAGGGACATTGGCAGGAAAACTGGTTTATCGCCTGATCAAGGTTGTCTTACCTGCATAGCAGTGGTGCACGAATTCATCTCAGAGCTGCTGCAGAGAAAATGATACCTGTAAGAATGACAAGTCTTAGATTATACTTTATTAGATGCTTGTATATCATTTTACGGCAATGAAATCTTCCCTCCGAAGCAGTATTTTTATCTTTCCTTACTGTTAGCCTGCAGAATAATAGAGTCAAATTCTGCTCCTTCTAAGTTAAAGGACTGTCTTTGTCAATACCATTCTGCAGGTTTCTCCAGGCTTGGAAGGGGAGACCTTTCTGCATTCTCATAAAAGCTGTTGAGGAAAAAATGTGATTATGAAAGTTCTTTACTGGAGCCTCCTCAGTGCCTCTGAATAGGCAGGCTCCAGTTTTACAAAAGAACAGTAAAGATTTATTAACTTTTAAGGTGAGGAGTTTTTCTTCTGCTGGTGGTGATTGCTAGGGAAGGCTGTAGGGCCAGAATACTGGTGTGTCCTGGCTTCTCCAGCTTGTGCCACAGGTTCATAGCCTGGACCCTCAGGCTCCACACCCCCATAGACTCCTTTTCATCTCTTCTTCCTTTGGGCTCGTATCTCCTTGGAGGCCTCTTGAAGGTTACAGTAGGTCTCAAATAATGACCGTAATGGAGCTTTGCCTATTTGAACCATCTGAAAACATGTTTAAAGCTTTTAAACGCCTATTTTTTTTCCTCCTAAAATTGTTTATTCCCTGAACTCCCTTTTAGGTTTCAACTGACAAATCTCATTGTAATTCATTTGAGCACTATTGTGAGTATACTTTCCAAGGGAACAGAAAACAGATGTGATAAATGCCCGAACATGAGATTTAACCTAGCATCTGTTGTTGTAAGGAAGCGTTACAAAACAAAGGAGGGTAACCGTGTTTTGTTTGCATTTAATTTGTAGGTGATACATCTGATTTTCCATAGTACTTTTTTCAGGTTACATTGAAAACATGTGGCAGAAATGTGTGTTGAGATGAACTCATTTGACCCATCCAGTTTGCGGTGGTTATGACAAATTACTACTGTTTTTGCAACAGTCAGCATATAAGTAATGTTTCAAATAAAATTAATCCATTACTTACAATAGACGTTAAACTCTTTCTGCAAGATAAGGAAGTGAAGAGAATCCGTCAGAGATTGTATGATGTACTTGCATGATGCTTAACTGTAGAGTTAACAGGCTAATTCATATGTTTAGCATAAGCATATGCTTAAGTGCTTTGCTGGATTCGGGCATAAATAAATAAGGATTAAAATGTGACTACTTGACAAATACTTCTAAAGATGGTGGCTAATTTATCCACTCCCCAAGGTGAAAAGAAAGCACATGAGATTCATGTCACAGAGATTCTCTGCATTTCCTCTACTGGGATTTTTAAAATTTGAATAATGAAGTACTTAAATATTTTAAGTTTTTGCTTGGGCTTGAAATTCCATGTGGTTTAACTGTGGAAAAGGTAGGATGTGCACAGATCTCACAGTAGATGCTGACAAATGGTGAAACTTTCTTACTGTGTTACTGAGAACGAATCAAGTCCAGCCTGTGAATGCCAAGAAAAAAGGTGAAAACAGGTTAGATTATCTCTTTTTTAAAAACCATTGTACCAAATATTTTTACTAATTGTTGCAAAAAATATTATTATTACAAAATAACAACACGTTCATATTCATCATGCTAAACCTCATTAGACCTCATTTCAGCATCAAGTCACTAAGTTACGTACTTTGTTCTGTTGTTTACGGTTATCCCATGCAAATGCCATGTTTAGCTGGTTTGGTTAAATCCTCCCTGCATATCTCAAGATAAAGCTACATGATTTTCATTTAAATTTGGAGCTTTTCTTCACTTTAAGAAAATATATAATCCTTTCCCATATTTACTTGTTGATGCCTTTACGTTACTGGAACGTAATGAGTGCCAGCAGAATCAATGTGCCTCTTCATGAGAGCTGGGAATAGTTTCTGTATGGAGCAGTCATCACTGACTGGTAACGAGGTGCCTACAGAGAGGGTCTTGTCAGAAATCATGGCTCTGCCATTGGCGTGCTTGTCACGGGCATGCACAGTGGCAATCCCTGCAGCTGCGGGAGCCTGAATGCTGAAGGCAGCTTTTCCACTGACTGGTATGCCGCTTATTTCTGACAGCCTGGTAGAACCGAAGGAAGCTCTTGCAGCATCACCTTCCTTTTCTGTGGGGCAGAAAAGAGTGTGGCTCCATGGACAAAAGGCTGATGCAGACTCTGATCTTGTGGCCAATTAAGTAGATTGCAAGGCCCCTTGTTAACTTCTGCCCATCTACCAAATGAGCAGCCAGCCTGAGCAGAATAAGATTACTTTCTCGTTTTACACAAGGCTTTTACATGCTATCCTCCCTATTAATTAACTATAGTAAAGGTTTTGGCTTCCTTGAACTCCTCTTTTCTTGTCTGATACACTTTGAATTAGATGTAACCATAATAGAATGTATCAGAAGCAGAAGACTAATTTTTTCTCGCTTTCTAGGTATTGTGGGTATTTTTAGGTACCATACTTAGCAGATACAGCAAAAATACCTTCCTGCAGGTGGATGTTTTAAGTTGCCATAAAAGCCACTGTTCATCTGGCTTTATTTCTTTGATGTGAAAAATCTTGTTTTGAATTTTCAGCAAGAGTAATTTGTCTGTCAATGGACACGTATTTTCCTGCATTGCACTTGTCTTTTTTGTTGTTGTTGTTGTTATTGTTCTAGGGAAAAAGAATTAGTGCTTATTTAAAAAATAGTGCTATTAAAAATGTTAATGAGCTTTGTACCCAGTCTTACTCTCATGTAGTTCCACTGAGTCTGCCACGATTACTCTTGATTTGCCTTGGCATAAGTGAGGCATAAGCAGGATCTGGCTCAGTTTAGCCACAGCTTTACTGTAATCTGTAAGGCCATTGAGAGCACAAAAAGAAGGAAGCTCTACATAATCAGAAATCAAATAATGCAGTCTTCCTACATCTCCGCTTAGTCACTTGCTGGTGATATCAAACATATGTCCAAGCCTACACTAGAGGCACAACAAGCAGTTGCCTAGGGGAAGAGTAACAAGACCAGTCGTGTGTCTGAGACTAGAAATGGTTCGATTAAATTCATGTCATTTTACAGGCAGGTGCAGCACTCTGATATCCTTATGTTTATTCTGCAGCTCACCTAGTTCTGTCTACAGCAGGAGGAAAAGATGTTGGAACACATCATTGAGGGAAGAAAAAAAAAAAAAAGAAAACAAACCGAAAATTGAACTTGTCAGTATTAGCAGGGAAAGGGATGTTAACTGCAAACTGACTGATGTAGTTCAACTCAACAGAGACAATAGAGCAATTCTCTGTGCAGCGACAGAGCTGCAGTAAGCTGTCTTCTAGGTGGGGACCAGTTTCATTAACTTCAGTAAGATTGCTTCACTGAGAAGGATGAGCAGGATTTGGCTTTTAGAAAACTGCAGAGAATATTATTGCAGGGTTCTCGGATTTTTTCCCTGTTTAAATTGGCTCAGCAGGCCTTGCAAAAATCCCTGTGGGTTTAAACAAAAAATGATTTGCAGTTTCCTACAGGCCGACAACTGTTTCTCCTCTAATCAGATATTGCCCTGAAGGGAGCTTTGGTCTCCCTGTGGATCAGGCAGTGGTAATCTAAAGTTACTTACATGGGGCCAAATCTTGCTTGCCGGTATGTTTTAAAGAGGGTTAGTAGTTTATTTTACACCTAAGTCCACAAAGGCTCTGGATGATATACAGAGTGTGGTAAGATTACACGGCAAAAGTTTCTGTCCTTGATGATATTAGTGCTTGGGCACACTTTTGACAAAGACATACAGCTGTGATTTTCCTACCTTGAACCTGAAAGTGGAGTCAGGATTTCATTTTATGTCAGCACCCGGAGGCTTTTTATTTCTTGCTTTTGCACTTTATTGCTCCTACGCTGCAAAAACATACACCAAACTGAAGTCTCTAATAATACGGTCTATGGAAATCACAAATGCGAGGTCACACAGTACTTGCTATTGGCCCCTGAAGTCCAACTTGGGCACTGCTATAAAAGCAGAGACTCTTCTGCCATTGACTCTTCTCTTCCACTGCTGTTGGCCTGGGAACACTAGAGCACTTACTAGACTACAGAGCTTTTCATCCAGCTACATCACGAACAGAACGGTATTTTCCAAAGGGCCCACTGATCACCTGGAGACAGCGGAAGCTGTCAGTGGCCAGCATTTCCAGTCGTCCGCCTGGTCCTGATTGTTGATGTGCAAGGACTTTGTTGGATCAATGGCAGAATTAAATTCCAGAGTCAAACTTGGCTTTAATTTTTTTCAGTAGATTTGGGTTTATGTGAGAGGGGAAAAGCAAGCCATCGGGAGGACTTCATCCCTTTCCTTTTCCTGTCTGTACTGGCCTTGTACTGTCCAGTGCTTCTGGCCCAGATGATGCAGGTGACTTCCCTGTTAATTTTGTTAAGTTTCTGTGGATGCATGCAAGCACTGATGGAGTACTGTGCTAGCAATGGGTTGCCTGCAGCTCTGGGTTGGATACTCTCCTTTCAGACTTTGAATGAACCTACCTATTTTTGAACTTTACTTCTCTTGCACAGTACCAGTGGTAGATCTTACAATATGCCTTGGATCAGAGAGCTGAGTGTTTCCTCACTGTCAGGGGTTTGTTCTCTGTTTTGTGGTGTTATACAATGACTGATGAAATAAGCATTTGTTTTTCAGTTTGAGGTAGTTAATGGATTTCAAAGCTATTTGCTATTGTAATTTTTTGCCTAATTGTTTTCTCTCTGTAACTGTATGCCTTCACTTCCAGGATTTACTCTTACATTCCCATGTAGTTAGATTGATGCAGATTCTGTGCACTTCCACAAAATGACACTCTGTTCAATAGCAATCAGGGATGCAGACAGAGGAGACAGAGGCTTCAAGAAGATTATTTTCATCTGCCACTCAAAATGTAATTTCCAACCTGCTTTTGGAAAAAATGACACCCCAATCTCAGAAAGTGGGTAACGTATCATTTTATGTGGCAGTCATTTAAAACTGCTGGGCAGCTGACTAATGAAGGAGACAAACAAGCTGTACATGAGTCAAATTTCGGACTTGGTTTTACAGAGGTGTTTTTTGCACAGGGACCAATTTATAACCAATGTGCTTTTTGAAATCCTTGATTTCGTATGGCATGTGGGAAGGTTCTTGTAGGTCAGCACCATGTCTAACATTAGGGTGGTATCTTGTTTCTGTAAATATTGATATCTCTTTAAACAGGTTGATTTTAACTTGTTTTTAATTAGTAATGGCAGATGTTCAGCTGGAAGAACATCTAGGGATCATTATTCTAATAATGTCCTATTAGCTTTTAAACCTTCCTCTTAACGTGAATCTGTAATTAGAGTGCTCTATCTGCTGCATCCTACAACAAATTCTATCTGTAAGCCAATACACTGGGATGCCAAAAAGCTGCAGGGATTGTAAATTGCGTCTTATGACTCTATGGTTTGGGTAATTGCACTTGAGGACAAAGCAGAGTAATGCAGCAGAGCCGCAGCAGCAACCCCCACCTTCTCCCAGTCCATAGGAAGGATAGTCCCTTGGGTGGAGGATGCTTTGACAGCAAGGGAGGACTGGAGAGGTGGAGCAGGGATCGTAGTCATCATGTCCCACCGGCACAAACAGAATCCAGATGCAGAACAGCCCCCGGGGGCGATGGCCGTGTGTTCTACAGACCTGCCCGCACCTCCCATGCAAGGGCAACCTTGGTGATGGTCTGTCCCAGCAGGGCAGGGCAAGGGAATGCCTCTGGCCCTGGGGAAAGACCGTTGTCCTCTGATTTTGACCAAGGATCTCTGAGAATTAAGACTGCTTCGTATGGGTCCCTGGTTACATGACTGAGATAACGTGTGGTGGGTATCTGAGGAGGCTTTCCCTCTGCTGGAAGCTTTTGGTTTTGTGTGTATTTAGATGAAGTTTCTCCTCTAGGTCACTGTTTTACTGCCTCACATGTGTTCAGTTCCCAACACAATGGCACTGACTAGGTACTTACTTCCTTAAAGCAATTTTATATTGGCACAGCTCTGCTGACTCTCACCAAACCATTCCAGCACCAAACTGATATGAACCATCAGTGAATCAGGCCATGAGATGTGTCTGTAAGCACATGTGTGCGGAATTTGGCTGGGTTAGTTGTTTTATCCTTTTAACTTGTCTCTTACAGACAAAACCCAACCCATTTAATTCACTGCCCTCTGGTGGCATATTCACTTTTCCTCACATTAATCCCTATGTACAAATACATCCTCCGTTTCATCTGTGGATCCCAAAGGAGATGTTAGTGTCATTATTTGCACATGGTGCAAACCAGATGTGCAGAGACCTTGTTAGCTGCCTACAGTAACATCGGCAACGTCAGACTTTTGGTGGCCCCCAGGGGTTCAGGAGTGGATCCGCAGTCCCCTGGCTCCCAGCCCCGCTACCCCGAGAGGTGCTGTTCAATGTATTAGTCAAAAACCACTAATCCCATTCACATTTTCTATTGCAAGAGAAAATGCTATTTCTTGCCATCAGGTAGGAGGGCATATGTGACTGTGCCTATGCATTTAATGTTTCCCTTGAGGATGTAGTGTCATTAAACTACTTCAGTGTTGAGTCTTAGCCGTGTACCCACATTGAAATAAAATGGCATTCTAAAAAGCTCACTCCAAATTTCCAGCCTCCTGGAGTCAAGCCTAGAGTAGCATAAATCTGCCATGCTGTCTGTGAGAGACTTATTTCTAGTCCTGCAGTGACACAATCTTTTTGACTTATCTGCAAAGATTTCCTTCCTTGCTCTCTTCCCATCCTGCTCACCATATCTTTCCTTTCTATTCCTGTGGACACAGTGTTTAGCTACTGGTTTAATTTAAAATAAATAAATAATGCTTTAAGGTGTCCATCAGACTCTCTTCTGGATCACTCTTGGAAGATCATTCCATACTCACATGGCGTGTTGAAATTACCAGAGCCTGCTGACCTGCTTCTCTTTTTTATCCTACAGCCTTCACAGGAGCAGTGTCTGCCTTTAGTAATCTGCACAAGTGGAGTCAACGGGCAGCAGATTTTATGCTGATGTAGGACAAGAACCAGATTCCATATCTTTCTTTGCATTTCTGTTACAAGGTGAAGATACCTGAAAGCCAGAAGACCTGTTGGCAGTGATAGCTTACAAACTGCCATACTGGCATACATACTGGTAGGTCCAGTTTATTTCCTTTAAATCCATGCCCTGCTTCCTCCCAGTATGCCATGCAGTCTTACTCGAAGACTGTCCTGTATGTTACCTCTTGCTGGTTTAGGGAAGAAACTATTAGGGTTCTCTTTTTAATTACCTTGTATTTCTCAGTGTTTAACTTCATTCTTTCATTCAGGCTGTGCTTGAAGCATATCCTGCCTGATGTGACTAAGCTGTTGACTCACTTCTTTTATGGCTGTAATAAAACTAGATCTAATGACCAATGTCTGGATATCAACCACCAACAGCATTTGCAAAAAAAATCCAGATTGTTCCTTCTCAAGGTTGTGTGTCCTGGTGTAACATTTACTTAATTTAAAATACCAAGTGAGCATGGCCCAGTTGTAATCACAGTTTTGTTTTCTTCTTTTCTAGAGATTATCTGCTTGGCTTTAGTGTTATCCCAAACCCTCCAGTACTGAAAGTTTTAAATAGTGTTCTTTTGGAATCTGTCCCTGCAACCATTAGTGCTGGTAATTGCACTCAAAGACTTAATGTAGACAATTAGCCTTGCACTGGGCCCTAGGGATTTCATAATTCCATGATTTTGCAGTTCGCCTCAATTTTGCCATCTGTCTGGTGTAATTTGGGTGCCTCTCAGCCCCTGCTGTCATCTCAGGTGGGCTGTTGCCTGTGATTCCAATGTGTCTGTGCTACACAGGGGTGGGGAGGGGCAAGCGTCTAATTTTTAGTTGCAGGTTGACCCCAGCAAGTTTCTGTGATGTAAGGAAAGCTGCAGTGAGCATCTGCATGTGTATGTGGCCCTTGCACTTCTGCTCATGTCTTTGCTGAGTGTAAGGTGATTTTCATGCACGGGAACATGGCATGAGAGAAGCCGTTTCCTCTCTCTATATCCTTGGTAGTCTCCTCGCCAGTGGCAAAATCGTGGACTATTAAATGTAGTACAGGGCATGGATAGGAAGGAGAATTGGGGACCTGGATTTGATTCTCTAGAGCCTCCACCATCTGCTGTACTGAGGAAAGCCCACAGTAATTCAATCCAGACTCAGGGAAGTGATGGGGTTTAGCCCTGAGACATCTGCAGTTGCAAGTCTTCCAAATTGAGATTTTATCACAATATTTGATGCTGGATTCATTCAATTACATAAGATTCTCAGTTTCATTTAAAAGAAAAAATAAGTTTCTGTACTGCAGAGCAGCAAAGATTAGTTTGCACAGATGAGCTGAGGCACGAGGAAAGGCTCACAGTCCAGCAAACTAAAGAGTCCGATGTTTGTTGTTTAACATCTCATGATTTTTGAATCCATCTCACAATAGAGCCAATCTCATAATGGGAAGTTGCTTTCAGTGAATGCTAAGTTTTATTATTTAAAAAACAGCCCCAAGCCCAACAACAACAGTTTCAGCAGATCTGAAGCTTTCTGTGAATTCAGATGATACTCAGCAATTACTTTGGGAGGGAAACTGGAGACATTTGCTTTGGAGAAGCTGAATAATTTTTCTCAAGCATTCTAGCTTTTGCTTTGACACAATGTTTACATTGCAGAATTGAGTTGTTATTAAAAAAGTAAATTAAACAAAGAAGATAAATGGAACAATAGGGCACGATTAAAAAAAATTGGAAAGTGCAGACATTTTGATTTGCCAAATTATACACCCATTATATGGCCAACTCTTAATCTGCATATCTGGCTGGCAAGCTTTTGGTCTGCTGGGGATGAATGCTGCGGGAAAAGCTGCCCTGGATAGATAAATTGAGGCTGTACCTTAAACATGCTGCACTGGTTTGTGCCCTTAGTACCAATGGAGAAAAATCCAGTGCTCCTCAGAACCTGGCTTCCTCTTTCCTAAAGACAGCGGAAGGGTTTTTTTTGGCATGGCATGTGTACAAGTATTACGGACTTCCTTTCCTTTGGCTTTCTCGCCTTGCCACAAACTGAGTTCACCTGAGTGCCTCGCCTTCCTGGGTGTAATAAGCAGAGTGTTAAAATACACCTCTGAGTCTCGGTTCAAAAGAAGTTTTGAGGTTATATTGAATCACTTTGTAAAGCCCAGTCACACTGACTTGGAATCTGTCTCTTCTCCCAATTGCTGCTTCTTGCTGCTTCTCATGGGCTTTCCCATGGGCTGTCAGCCCCTGCAGGCTTTAGCCAGCATTATATTTAGAGTGGGGGGACCGGAGCGGGAAGCCAGACTGTGCCCTCCCTTCCTGCAGCACAGCCGGTGCTCCTCAGTAAGCGGCATGGAAGAGACCAGGGCACTGTGTGGCTCTGCTGGCACCACCGTGACGGCATCCACCTTGGCTAATCTGCCCAGCTGCTAGAAGAAGGGACATCTATGGTATGAGCTATGTGTGTGAAAAGCTTTTCTTCTCTTTTTTTGCTGTGATTTTATAGAGTGGAGGGTCTTTGGGGCAGGGATGGTCAGTTTTCTTTTTGTACAATGCCCAGTGTGAGCTAAGGAGTTCAGACCTCATAGGTGTCAACTGGTGGCATCATTTGTGTTAACGAGATAACAGGTTTGTTTCCACTGCCAATACTGGAAGATGTTGCTTCAACTAGTTACCCCAGGCTTTCTGGAAACATCTGACCCTAGAGAAAATGGTCCCTATACTAAAACTGTTTGGAGAAGGATGCCTATCCTTTATCTGCATTATTTCATGCGAAGTTCAGCCTCTAAGATTCCTTAAAGGAACAAAATGCTGGAGAGGAAAACAACCTCTTAAAAGTTTGGGGGAGGAAATAGCATCCCGCTTTCCTCTGATAAAAGAAAGCAATGGTCCCAAAGAGATGTCTGAGGACCTGATCCCACTTAGGGAATTCTCCCTCGGGAAGCTCAGGGTCTGGGCTGACCATTGTATTTCTGCAGCTCTCATTAGGGTCCAGGATTCCTAAAGAAATATGGACTTTTCAGTGGAGCTGAGTGAGAAGTTTTTATGCTTGGCTCTAAGAGCAGCACTGGCTTTTGATAAGTGGTTGAGTGGTTTTAAACAATGAAAAATTAAAACAATCATTCAATTAAATGTGAGCAGATGCCCTGAAGTGAACTGGTGTGGCTAACTTTACAGTTTTATTGATGATAAGGCTTGGAAGTATTTGATCGTTCTTATTTCATGACCCACTCCTGCTTAATATTATCCTTTTTTATAGCTGAGGTGGTTTTAAAACCTGAGATAAATTTTTGCAGCAGCAATACATTTTCTAAAAAAAATGCAAATCTCCAGGAACGGCTTATTTAAAGTATACTGAGCCAGAGGGGGTCTTACTCGGTTTTTATTTAGAGCAAAATTTTAAAATATATTTAGGTGTTTGTAGAGAAGAGTAACAACTGGGATTTTCAGAATCACTTAGGCAACAGCCCCCCATGAACACTTTTTGAAAACGGGCCCTTATTTCATATGGAGACAAAAATCCCTATTAATAAAGCAGCCACAGTCTCTTTTCTCCCCTGAGGGCAGGAGCTGCTCCATCTTGGCACCTGCAGGGACTAGCATTGTGTGAAAGCAGGATCTAAACCACTTTCAAAGAAAAATGCCCCCTCTTTAAAAATAAATATTTTATTTGCCTATTCTTTTGTAAAAACTGAAAAATTCCCCTTTAACAGACTTCATCCCTAACTCTCTTGAATGTCCTATATTAATTGATACCCAAACATTTTTTGAATGCCTGGGTTTCTTGCTTTCTTTTGTTTCTAAACTCTTGTAAGCTTTCTGAGTTAGGGGAAAGCTATGGGGAGAAGCCCCAGCCTGGGAATCTTTCATGTTACGGCATTCAGAAGAGGGAACATATTCCTGTACTCTGGATCCTATTATAAAAACAGTTTGATGAAGAATCCCCAAGAATGGGAAACTGCCCTGTTTCATTCCCCTGTGAAGCAGAAACAACATCAAAGTCCACATTTTTGTTAATTTACTTTTCACCAGCTCTACTGTAGACCCATTTCGCTCTTCCTTCCAGCCCGGCTGCATTCCTGCCAGGCCAGTAGACCTGTGTAGTGTTAAGCAGGTCCCGTCCACCCGAGCCGTCCTGGGAATACTGCGGCCGTGCGCTGCAGTGCTGGGGGAGCTCTGCCCCGGGAACATCCCCCACCAGCTCTCTTCTGCACGATGCGGCGCTCGCCGTGCCCCAGCTTGTGTCACATCTGCTGGACATGGTTATGTCAAGTTCAACATGCAAAGTGCATCAGGGAGGCAGGAGGCTGCAGCTGAAGGATCAGAGGGCAGCTCATGGGCCTCTTGGCTGCCAAAGCTGAACGCTAATGAGGTGACCTGTCTTAAAAGCAGTTTGTGTTGTCACCAGATTTGACCCTTCAGTGTTAAGGGAGAAGCCCTGCCCCAGCATTCACACCCCAATCAAGGAGTGGCACGCACAGACCGCCCCATACTTCAAGTGCTTGGATCTGAGTGCCTTCACAGCGGGTGACTCCAGAGAGCCGACGGGAGCCCCTTTCCATCCACACCCACACCCACACACTCACCCTCGGGCGCTGCTTCTTCCCTCAGGCTCAACCCTAGGTTCCCTGAAGCAGAATCTCTACTCAAGGCCTTCCAACATTAAAAGTGTAATTTATTCTATCTATGGTTCACAAATTTAGACAGCTCAAGCTGGGTGCCTCCAGAGAGGGACCCCAAATACTAAAATCTCTGGGAAATTATACACTTACACTTACAATTTAAATTCCTGCCCCTCACACCATAGTCTGGTCCAATAGTAATATTCAGCTCTGGGGTCTTCTCTCTCCTTGGGTCCTTTTTCTCATCTCTAGGCAAGTTTCCTTCTCTTTCCTGGTTTTCAGGCTGGTTGTTACTCCATCTCCTTTTCCTGGCGCAAACTGGCTCTGGGCCTTTCCCAATCTGCCTATTTCTCCAATCACAGCATAGGTCAGCATTAAGCAAAAACATTAAGCAAGCTATGAGTTCTGCTTTATCATGAATCACTAATTTTAAGCAGCTAAACAAAAGTCCTTAAAGCCTTCCAAAACATATTAACAGCCACTATAATTTATATACATTCCTGTGGTATTATGGCCTCACAATCTTACCCCATTATTGCCATGTGCCATTTATGTCTCGTTCAGGTGTGGTCCGCATGCTCCTGTAGCTCAGCTTTGCCACCTTCCACAATGTTTGCTTACCTCTGGTCCATTGTGTTGTTTTCAAGAGCATTTCCTCATCATTTCTGTATATGCTGGCTCTGCTGCGTTTCTGAATAAACCCGACAGTAGCTTCACCCCCATTGCAAATGAAGAAGGTGGTGCAAGTACTGAAAAGCAGGAAGAGTGCAAATAATGACTTCCTTGGAAATGTGAAACGTGGTTTACCTCATTACAGTAAACTAATTAAAGCTGGACTCAAATCTTATCCTTTGGGCTACGCATTGACACCTGGTGATAATACAGCTAAGGACACGTAAGTCAATGGGAAATAAAAGTCCTTATTCATATTAACACAGCAGAATGAGCTTTATGCCTTCCTTTTGGGTTTCTAAGACTGACTATTAACAATCTGTGGGAAAACGATGCCTTACGCTTCTACTTGACCTTTCAGAGTAGCACATAGCAGCATGGAGTGAGGAAGGAAATGCAGAGTTCTGGACGAGAATCTAATTTTCTGGAGGCAAAGCCTGTAAAGATACTTCCTGCTAAAGGCCCACTCAGGTTTTACCTCTCTCTGAAGCTACCTCACACCCCCAAATTCTCCACACAGCTCCCTCAAACCAAGTTGTCCTCAAGAAGTTCACATTTTTCTTCACCATCAGATGAGATGATGACTGTAGAGGTCCTGGTTAAGAGCTGAAAAGATTTTCCTGTCTCTTCCTTGGTTTTCTGCCTTCTTTTCCCAAATCCAATACACAAGAATTATAGAGGTGCTTCAACAAGTTCCCTGCAGAATTTGCACCTGTATTCTTGGGCAGCAATCACTCATTATACCTCCTCTCTCTTGTCACTTGGTTTCAGTGGATTTTGCATTGAACCAGTCTCTAATTATCTGTGTGTCCATACTGCAGCACTTGTGGCTTTGGATCCCAAAGGAATTTTCTAATCTGGAATGCAATTGTTCATTATTTACCAGTAATAAGCTAGAAATAAGTCACCTGTCTGCAAGTGTAGGAAAATAAATGAGTTGAAGAATGCCAATGAAGCCAGGCAGCAGGTTGCATTTTTGAGAACTGCAGGGAGTGTGAAACTCGGTTCTAGTCTGAGCAGAAAGAGCAGCATGAGCAGCTCGTACATGCCCAGAGGTGTCATTTTAAAGGTACTGCTGATATTACTGGCTTATTAGCCATGCCACTGCTTAGCAACTGCACATTAAAATGTCCAAAACCTCCACGTTAAGTGGAAAGAGGAGAAACAGAGATGGTAACTTCAAAGTGGGAGGCATCAGTGCCTTAGGCATGAGTTTGAAAACCCCATGAGAAGGACCATATGTGATACTCCAGTCATCTAGGGCCAGATGATCAACCCAGCAGCCACCTCTCACACCTAAGATAGATTCTTAGCAGATGGAAGCAACAAATCCACCTTCTCATCAGGCTGTAAAATGTTTGCAGGGCTACTCCATGGCAGCTGTGGTGCTGCTGTTGTCCCTGGTGTGGTATCAGCTGGGACTTTGCAAACCTGGCTTCAGTGATGGCAGACCCTGGCCAGCTCTGGTCCATGCCAAGCCAGGAGAAAATTAACCTAGGAAAATGAGCTACAATGTCAGTGCAAGGGGGCTGGCTGCTGCAGCCTTGCAGAAGGGGTTGCTTAGGCTTTGTGCTGCTCCTCTGAGGACTATGGAGTTATAGGTGAAGCAGAAATCCCTTGCTCTGTTTACTAGATGTTCTCCCAAGAGATCTGTTCTGCATAGGTAATTCTTTGGTTACCATTTGTCATAGAAACACATGGTAGTATCACAGAGGATGTGAAGAACATCGTGCTGAGTGGCTGTGTTTGGGGAATTATAGGGGAACATTCTTAATATCACTTGGGATCTCTGAAACACTCCTCTAATGCAAAATGAAAAAGTCAGCATGAGATGTGGAGTCTGAAATTAACTACTCTGATTTGGTTTCTGAACTCTTAAACAAATCCTTTGAAAACATCACTCAGAATTTTGATTTTGACAGCATTATTCAGTATAAAACTATTGAACAAATTCAAGTAGAAGTCTGAATTCCTTTCACAGATGCCTGAAGTGGAGGAATACCTATGACCTCTGCTAAGTGATACAGTATGATGTTCTTAATAGGACTAAGAGATTATGTGTTATAAATTTCAAGTTACTTTCTCAAAAGCTTTTAAAATGAAGGACTGTGTTAAAGAAAAGTCTGTGGAACTTGTTCAATGAAAAAAGCAACATCTGTAAAGTGGAAGTGTGCCTTCATCACAACAAAGATTAATTGTCAAAAAGGGTGGTAGTTACGAATTACATCATGGTAAATTGGAAATGTCTGAAAATACTGTGTGAGGAGATTGGGTGGTAGAAAAACCTGCCAAATGGCAGACAGGGAAAATTTAAGGTGAAGAGAAGGCAGAGTGCACAAAGTGTAAACCAGCACTTTTTTCTGATTAGAAATACACTAGCTAAATAAAATTAAGAAACGTCACTTGTCTGAGTCAGAATCTGAAAAAGGTTATAAGAGGAAATCTTTCCAAAATGTTTACAAAGCACAGGGCAATGTAAATCCCACTTGAATTTTACAAGCTCAGAGACACTGGTTTTGACTCATATTTTTGTGAATATCTTTGTACATATTTTCTTAGTGTCACAAGGGTTTTTTTCCCCTTTTTTGGAATGGTAGCACTGATTTCTGTGTTCATAAGAATAGATTTTAAAGAATCTTTCGGTGAATGAGAAGCTATAAACATCTACTTGTTGCCACAAAGTTTTAGTTACTAAAAATTAATCCACATGAGAAGACATTCTCTGGCTTAAGCATATGGGAATTTTGCAGCAATCTGCACGAACAGAAATTTTTAGTTCAAATTTGACCATGCTGAAAATCAACCTGTAACCATAAGTGATTGCAGCTATTCTGAAAAAGGTTATTTATCAATAAAAGGCATGTTACTACAGAAAGGAATGCCATGCTGGCTTGTGAAGAGTCAGAGGACAACTTAAGTCCTAAACTGTTCCCATCTCTCTGCTGCATTGCATATAATTAACAGGAACGATGAAGAGACTGGAGGCAGAATCCTGAGCAGAATGTAAGGTGAAATGGTCTCTGTGTACTTATTGAATCTAATGATGTACATCTCATTGAATCCAATCAAGTTAGCAGTTTATCACGTTAAGATTGCATTAAGTTGGCTGTCTCCAGCGAGGCTGAATTATTGGTGGAGAGGACCCTACAGCTCTGTGCTTGGGCTTTTATATTCACCAACTAAAAGGTCCAACTTAGCTGACGTGCAGCAAGAAGAAAAAAAGCCTTTGCAGAGGCCACCCTGCCTGCCATAGCTCCATGTCTTACTTGCTAGTGATGGAAGAAAGCTGTGGGCCATCAAAAGGAGATAGCTCCGCACTTGCATCTTGCTTACACTCAGGCACTGAAATGTCACTGAAATCAGCAGGTTTGTTTCAAATTTTCTTCCTTGCAGCTGAGGTCTGATAGAGTCCTTTAAATGTGGTTTGATGATAGAAGGCTCTTGCTAGCCAGGTGTGTAGGTGGTTGACAGCAATAGTCGTTGTATAATGGCACTTTATCTTCACTGATTGAGAATATGGAGTGATATGTTCGTTACCTGAATACTCTGAAATTCAGAACCTTAAGTTGATCCGGTGTGAAAAACAAAGTGTCCAGTTTCCAACTGATGCAGCAATGGCCCACTGGCCACAGAAACGTGCAGCAAGAGTGAAGAACAGAGTTAATCTTAACGCTGAGAAATGGAAGTTAGAAAATTAGATATTTTGTGTAGCCCAGTTACAATATCCCAGATTGTACTAAAAATACCAAGTATTTTTGTAACTAACTCTTGCTTATGAGGCAAAACCAAATTACTGTGTTCTTTTTTGTATCTCTAAGTAGTCAGCCTATAAACTGGCATGAGCTTGAAGAGAAGAGGGCTCTGTAGAGATGACTTGGATGCCATATAGATTTTTATGGAGAATTTTGTCTCTGCAGTGGAACTCTGTTGGACAATTTTACAGTTCTGGGGAAAGATTACTGTTATTTCTTCAAGAGCTTCATACAAGCACCTAGGTCCGGCTGGTGCTGCCAGCTGTTGAGCATGCGGAGGGCAGAGCGGAGGGCCCTGCCTGTGGGAGGCAGCACCCCAAGGGGTGGGTGGAGGCTGGCCACCACGGGTGGGTGGGTGCAGCCGAGACTTGCGTCTCTTGGCCTCCTGGGATTTTTTGTCTTGTGCAAGGATTGTCTCCTATGCAATCAATAGTGTCTGACCTTGCAGACCTACTGGTGCTGTCTTGGCCTAATCCCTGCAGGTACGGTTATTGCTGGTCCTGTTGCCTCAAAGGGAGGCTGAGCCACCCCATTCGGGGTCCACTTCAGAGCCACTTTTCCCACACCGTGTCCTGTTTTACTTAGGAAGAAGTGTATTGAGTGGAGATGTGTTCCTGCTGAGCTGAAACCCAAACATCTCAGCCAGAAGAGAAAAAAACAAAGGAAGAATATGGTGGGAGAAAGCCAGTTACTGTGTATAGCTTACAGGTGCGAAGACGAATGCTTTCATTGGAAGTAGAATTGTACATAGCTTTTTCTTCTGGATTGCAGCTGCTGACTGCACAATGTCATAAGCCCTGTTGGTCTGATTCTCCATTTTCTCCCTGCTCTGCAGTTTTCCCAATGCTTCGCAGCCCGCTCGCATTCTGCTGAGTAGTGTGCAGAGAAGGGATTTTAATATTTTTTTAAACAGCTTGTGGGCAATTGATCTAAGATTACCAGTATCCTGCAAATTGGTTGTCATTATTTAAACATCAGATAGAGAGTTTGTGCCCTAGGGCCTGGGCCAAGTAAATAAGGATTTGATGGAAAATGGTTTTATAATAATAATTTGAACATGAGCTGAGGACAGAGGAAGGCCTTCATCTCACTGTCCATACCATGTTACAACTTATCCCAGTGCGGTAATATGGGAATCATCGGGAAAGGCAGCTCAATTTCTATTAACGACTTGGTGTTATTTTTCTTGGGGCTTGCAGTCGCTGTAAACTGGTTAGGTTTGTTTTGGAATAGGCTGGATAAAGTAGGATTCCACAGAGGGTAAATAAAAATCCAGGTATTCATAAATGATAATTTTGGGATTACTGGAAGGGCATTTAAATATGTACTGCTTCTTCAGATAGGAATGCAGGTTTTTAGTAATTTCCTATTTCACTTCTGGACCTATTAAGTCAGTGGAATTGCCTTTTAATAATGACCCAATGTTCATGTCTCCATTTAGCCCAGTGTGAGTAATTATGCAGTGTGATGTACCTGACCTCATTTTCTAGAGCCCTTTGGACAACTGGACTGCCTTTCAGGTCCTTCAATCCTTAAATTAGCTTGATTTTTTTCTCAATTGCTATCTTCCTTGTAATCAAGTAACACTTTTAGTCCTTGCAAAGACCTTTCAAGTTTTCAGAAGGGTTCACACCTACTTTAATTCAGCCAGACGTTGGTGCAGAACCGGGGCTGCAGGGACATGCATACATTGAAGCTTGGCTGCTTTGACAAAGGTGACTTTGAACTACCACTGTGCTCCAGTAATTGTGAGATTGGTGAGCTCTGAAGGAAAACTGGAAGGGAAACTAGATTATATCTGGGCATGATATCTTTTCTTTGCCATCATTTACATGTTTCTGAGACAGGGGCACCATTAACACTTCCAGGTGATTTTATGTAAAGACTCATCAAGTCACTGCATTAGTCTTGCTATTTTTAAGTCTGACTTTTACCATCACAAAAAAAGATTTAATGCACTAACAAATGGAGTCACTATGTTTAAGATTTGGCCAGTGAGCAGCTGGGCAGAAAAGACTTTAAGTAAAGTCATCACATAGGTAAAGATGTTTTTGTTCTGCTATTTTTGCTCTTTCACTGGGTTTATGCAACAATGAACACAATTAATTTAGTGGCTCTATTCCACATCATCTACGTGTTGCTCACAGTGAAATAATACAAAATACTCAAAGTGTTGTTTCAGTGATTTCTCTTGGTGAGCAGTTTAAAACAGCTGTTGCATTTGGACTAGGTGGAAAATCCAATTTCCAAGGCTGGGAAAATACTTTATTTTTTAAAATGGGGCATGTTTATTAAACTCATAAAAGTTAATGGAAACAAAAAAAAAGCCAATAAAATCCAGGAAAGAAATAACAAGGTTTCTCTCCTTAATAAAACTACCTTTGCCTGGGATGGCATTTTCTGTTCCTCTCTGCATGGAGCCAGCCCATCCCTGGCACTGGGGGAGGAAGGTTGAGTCAGTGGCCGGACTCACAGGTATCCATCAGGACAGAATAACCCTGAAAAAACCTCTCAGAAGCCATGAGCAGCTGCTCACCCTCGAAGTCAGGAATTTGCAGAGGAGCTTGGGAAAGCAGCCTCCTGCAGGAGAGCCCATGAGACCAGCTCTTAGCCAGACAGGGCCCAAACCTGGGCTTTCCCAGGGGATTTTCAGCAGTGACAGAGCTGCCTTGGCTCTGGTCTCAGGTGAATCTTTGCGGCTCCAAAGGGAACAGAGCGAGGCCGGCATGTCCCACCCTGGGGACCTACTTCCCTGGCCAGGTGGTGGTGGTGTGGGGGGAGCAGGAACCCAGAGCTCCCCTTTGGGGCCACCTCTGCAGAGATCCTTCTTAATGTCACCTATTGCTGGAGTCCCTAGCTAAGGATGGGATTCACTCAAATGACAAAGCACAGACCAACGTTTTAGCCCGTTTCCAAAACTGAAATTATGCAAGCAGACTCTATGATCCTGCTGAAGCACTGGCCTTCAGGAAAGATCATCAAGCACAACTCCCACATATTTTTGAACACACAGGAGAGAGAACAGTCTGCTGGTTCTTTCCTCTACTCTGTTTGGGTTTAGGGTTTTCTTTCTAGCGGTCAGTGCCTACCACAAACTTGGCAAATGACCTAGAAAACAAAACATATGGAGTGGCTCTCTGGCAGTAATGGAAATGGCAGTGGGAAGGCTCAGGCAACCAGACCAGAGTCAGGTTGTCACAGAGACAAGGACTGCTGTAAAGCAGGGGAAGGGCTCTCTTATTTCTCTGCAGAGTAAACATTAGTCTGAACTGTAAGGAGGAAGCCCGTCTTCTCTTAGGCATATAAAGAAGACATCATTAACCATTTGGGTCATGAGAAGCAAGGAAAGGGATGCATTTAATGACTGTGCATCAGAGCTGTAGAAGATTAATAGATTCCTTAGAAATAGCTGGCTTTTGGGTTAGAGCATCCTTCAACAAAGAGCCCAGCTGTGACCCCATTTCTCTGTAGGGCTATTCTCATTGCCAGGTGCCTGCCGCCAACAAGAGAGCAGTGACTGCTGGGCTGCCAGTCAGGCTGGACGGCGAGATGTTGAGCAAGCCCCAGTTGTTAGGAGAATGTTCGGCTTTATTCCTTTTCAATTAACGTCATCATGTATAATCTGCTGTGGGACTCCAGTGATAAAGAAGACTGACATGCACCACTCCAGTGCAATAAATCTTTGGGCTCTGGCTGTGGGGATGCCAAATCCACTCATCAGCTTGTTATTCTTGAGCCCATCAATTGTGTGGCAGTTGTTGCTGCAGTCTGAACACCATTGTTTTGTGCAGGGGCTGAGCTCTGCTTGGGCAACTGAAAAAATCCTTTAAGTATGAAGCTCAGGTTTTGCTTTTCTACACATTCACAGTTTTCTATAGTAGAACATGTTCCTGTAATCATTTTTAAAGCCTGTAATTCATTTCCCTGCCTCATCTTCAGTATTGACAATTTTAGATTTCAGTTTTCAGCATGTGCTTGGATATCTTTGTGCACAGTGCATGTATGTGTGTGGGACTTTATGGATGCAATCAGAAAATGTCCCAGCCTAAATGATTAATTTCTACTGGGGTGGTTTTGCACCAGCCTCACATTTCTGGTTTTGGGGTGAATCCAGGCCGAATGGACTCAGGCCTCTCTGCTCATTGTGTATTTCTGTAGGACCTACTGCACGAAGGATTTGTTCATGGCTGGGGCTCCTGAGTATGGCCAGGCTGCAGGTAAGAAGAATTTGAATTAATCCAATCACAAACCAAGGTGTACCTCATAGAGGTGAAGTCTCTCAGCCTTGGGTTCAAAGAGGTCCTCTGCTCTGAAGCCTTCTGACATTAGAGAAGTTGAACATTATCTTTCTTGAAATAAATCACATTATTTTGCCTGAGACCTCAGTATTTTGTCCAGCTGGTGCCGGGTTTAATCCAGCACATCAGGCTGGCTGACCAAAGTATTTGCAAAAGCCATGCAGTTCCTAGTGATGGACCATTTGGGGCTTATTCTCATCACTAGCTTTTTTATCATTATTCTTAAAGTAGAAGCCTGCCACAAATAATGTATGTAGTGTCTGGCATGAGCTAACTAATGGCCTGCTGGCAGGGCAGCTATTTTGCTGCCTACGGTACTATGTACTTGAATATTCTAGTGGGATGGCAACTGTGTAATGCTAACTGTAATAATGATGGGCTACCTGCACAAGCCTATATATATGTCCTAGAAAACTGCTCCCTTTAGTACTCATTTGTTCTTTAAGCACCTTATATTACATAGGCTATTGTAACACCACAATTTAATATTAGAAAAATTAGGGTGAAATGAAAAAAAAATCAAATACATAAAATTGCACATAAATCATATTATTCCATTTTTCAGAACCACTTCTATTTCTTGAAGAGTAGATGAGGGGCTATGAGAGTTGAAATTTCCTTTCCGAGCAATCCCTGTAATTATTTATATCACATCATGACAGCAGTCCCACTAAGGAATGCTGTCTTTATGGTGGTGGTATAGTGGCATGAAAGATGATGTACTGCTACAGGAGAGTCGTGACTATGTATTATAGTACCTGGAGAGCTAGGGAAGTGACTTTGGTTTGGGGAAGCTTGTGAAAAGGGTGTGGAAGGTAAAAGACCCAGGGAAAAATTATTTTTAAAGTTGCATTTTTTACTGGCTATTTAGACTTTTTTAAAAATGAGTTGATTGCTCTAAATTTCAACCAGCTCCATGGCTGAGCAAGCAACTCCAAAATGTTCAGTACAATTTGTCATTACAATGTTGGATCTGCACCTTTTCTTCCCTTACTTCTCCATTAGATACAGAAGTGAAAAAACCCTGTAGATTCTCTCTTAAAACTTGACAAAATTTGAGCAGCTGCAGGGAAAGGGTTTTGTTGGAATCACCCATTGTTATTTCTATATATAAGTATCATTAGGTTTCAGAAACTATTTCTGTATGTAAAAGGGAAAAGTTGCATGATTTTTGAGCAAGGGCATATGATTGTAACATAATTGTATGTTTATGATTATGTTATGTTCCATACCTGTATTATAATTCACATATTTTAATTTCTGTGTTGATAAAACAACTGAACAAGTGAATAGCAAGTTATCAGTGCTTATTATGTCTTCCTTCTCCTGTCTATCAGAGAATAATCTTCCTTTTTCCTTCTATATAGTCCAAAGTAAATATGATTGAACAATTCATATAATACATTTGCACACAGAATTGAATCTGCTGGGGCTCATGGTGCACAAGCAATGCAGGATCAGGCTCATAAAATTTCTGAAATTCACTACTTTCTGCATGTATTTAGCCCAGTTAACTTGGAATCCACATTAAAAGCTAAATGCTTCAGAAGCTACCATCAGTATGTAATGTGTCAGAAGGCTGGGTTTGTTAATGCTTTTTCTTCATTAAGATAAAATTGAGCCAACACAGAATTTTCCAATTTTTGTTTAATTACCCGAGTCACTTTTTAATAAATTAGGAAGTTGTTTCACTTCTTGTAAACATGTTTATTTGCATGAAGCTCCTTTTAACTCAAGGAAACTTGTCAAACCATCTTTCTTGCTTGAATTTTGGGTGTCACTTTTTATCACTGTCAAGATGATGGAATTTAAATTGGTGATTAAAAGCGACACCCTTAAGGATCTCATTTGCTTTTAAGAACCCTGAAAACACAAGTGGTTCAATTCAGACCTGCCAGTTGAGACAAAGTCGTTACAGTTTCTGGAAATGTGAGAGACACCACTAATGAGAAGAACACATCTGCTCTCTGCTGTTATGGAGGTGGGTTTAGCTCTTTGGAAATGCCCTCTTTTTAAGATATTTGGCAGGCAGGAGAGGGAGAGAAAGAGGAGACACCATTTCAGACATGTTTTGTTTCCAGTCTTATTTTTGCTTCTTTTCAGTTGCTATTTATTCTCAGCTATTATAATAATTCCATACCTGATAAGCACCTAGATAACCAAATATGTACATTAGCAGAGATAAATAAAATATTGATGTTATCTGGACATGCTGTGCTCCTGCTGCAATAAAGTAAACTGTTTATACTGCTCTGAATAACAGCGTAAATTATAGATCAGATATTTATACCACGTGACTGCAGGAAATAATAGGATGAAACTTAACCAAAACAAACCAGAGGTGTAGCAGAAGTAGCCTTATGCTCTGCACTAGCTTTAGCTAGCATTAACTGTGAGCTAAAGGAAAAGGTTCAGATTTTGTTGATGCCAACTATGCAAATAATACTTGTTGCCTGGGCTGCATCTAATCATAGCTGGTGATGAGAGCCTGTGGTTTGAATACTACGCAGACTAACAGATTTAAAGAGGGATTTTGGTCCAGGAATTTTAATTCAACCTCCTCCAGATTTCTAGAAAATTTGAAAAAGGCATCTTAGTTTTATGTTTGAGATGTAGAGATTTCACTAACAATTCTGCATCAAATTTTTTTTAACATGGATATGATGTTTTAAAAGAATGAATAGTGTTTTGGCAATATTTTAATGAAAACTTTCTTGTATTTGGTTGGACTATTGGCAGGTTTTAAATGACGGTGAGCTTCAGAGCCTTGCAAAGTAGCACATTACTGATTTTTCCTCCTTGTCCTTAAATGACCCACTCTCCAAAATGCCTGAGAGAAAAGACGGGAGTTACAGTGTGCCAAGAAAGTCTGGCAGAAAAAGAAGGAAAGCAATCTCCATAGGTGAAATGTTTTCACTGGTAATTCCTTATCACTGAATATTCTTGGCTACGCCAAACCAGCTCCGGGACAGATCTCGACTGCAGCGATGTAGCTGTGCTGTGGTGGCTCCCGAAATCTGAATTCTTCTACTGGCTTGGTTGGGTCACAGCTGAGTTGCTCTGGAGGAAGGGCCATCTCTCCGCTACACAGGTCCCAAACCATCGTCAGTTCAGAGTGTTGGGGTGGCCGTTACCTGCAGATGGGAAGGATCCAGCACCTCAGCTTCTCTGATACAACATTTGCACTAATTTGTACTTCATGCTTACAAGCAGTGTTCGGTAATAATTAAAAAAAGTTATAATAATGATCTTGTCTGCAAGTTGCCAAGGGAGCCGAGAAGCCTGAAAGAGTGAAGTTCTTTGAAGTGGTAACCCAGATGCTCATTAAATGCCCTTGTTGGGTTTTCATCCTTCCTCTGGACCTCTGTCTGCAACTGCTCGATTGTTTCCATTTCTTCCAGACGCGCTATTTCTTTACAATGCCTCCTGGATTAGATAGAAGAGCAATAGTAAGTTAATTGTTTAATCATTGATGAGGTTAGGCTAAACTAGACATGAATTCAGTTATGTAATTCTGAATATAATATTTTGAGATCGAACAGAGCTGGTCCAAAGCTCAGGCAGAGGAGGCAGGAGCCGGGCCTGGCAGACTGCACGGAACACCCCTCCTCACCCGGGGCTGTGGGAATGGGCCACAGGGAGGGATGGGGAGAGCTCAGCCCTGCTGCCAGATCCCACAGCCCACAGCCCACTGCCAGGGGTGGAGGGAGGAGTGGGAGGCTCTCACTGGCACTGCCAGTGCTGGCTTCATCCTTTACCCCATCCTCCCTAGCAGCAGGAACAGAAATCTCTGGGGTCTTGTCCCCTCCTGGCTGTGTCCTTTTCCCCAGCCTCAACCTCAGAGGGTGCTGGCAGACAGTGCCTGGCTGGGGCTAGGACTACGACAGCACGCAATATCCCATGCCTGGGACAGTGGGGAAGGAAGAGAGGATCTGGAAACACGGAAGGCCTACGCCTCGCTCATTTCCAAAACACTTCAGCAGGCCCCCCTCAAAAAGCCCACTCACCCCTCCCAGCCGTCCTCTCCCAACAGCTTCCTAACCCCCGGCATCTCCCCTCCTGCTCTCACCACTGACACTCACTTCGCTTGCTCGTCCCCACTCTCGCATCCTGACTTCTCTCCAGGCGGGCTCTTCAAAAATTGTGGATTTCCCAGTGAAACATCTCACTCTGCCCACCCCCTGCCATTCTCTTCCTGTGACCAATGCAAAGCTGAATTTTCCCTCCTTTGTTGGGACGTTTGGAGGTGGCATCGATCATGACATCCAACGGGTGAGTGGTGTGGTGACGAGAGATTCTCGTCCTGGGACAGGAGTTCAAAATGAAGCCTGTGCTCCAGAGTAACTAGATGGTTGCAGCACTTACCCAAGAAAATCAGTAATGCCTGGAGGGGGGTGATACCCTAGTGCGGATGCCAATAAGTAACCTGATGGCATTGTAAATGAACAAAAGAAATCTGCATACATCAGCATAACAATGTAAGCATAGATTTACATGACTTTATTAATTTGATTCATAAGAGCCTCCTGCTCTAATTCTGCTCCCCATTTTTATTGCCTCTTGTATATACTCATATGCTTGACTTTGCTTTGCTATGAAGGAAAAATAATAAAAGATGAACCTGCAGGTATTATCATTCTTTATAGCTCTCATATATCTTTGCAAAGCAAAACTGGTTATTAGAAAGTCTAGCTACAGAGCAACATTATCTCAGCATATAAGATGCTTTTCCAAACAGTGTAGTAAATACACAGAGTAGTCACACCCTGGCTGTTCCCTGGCATTAATGAACTAACACAGAGCTAAGAATCTGCTCAGTCTAAAATCCAGTGTAGATAGCCTTGCTGATTTACAGTGCTACTTTTGAAATAATTGAGTAATGTGCTGGGACATTTTTCTCTGGAGCCTTTTATTCAGCAGTTTTACAACCATAAGTAACTGCAGTGAGTTGATGCATCAGCTGGTGCAGCTCAGGACAGCTCCACTGAAATCACTGAAATAATTCTTGTATTAGAGTTGCCTAGTTATTTGTAGGAGTTAATTCTTGATTCATTCTATGCAGATCTAAGTGTAAGTTAAAGGTCTTCATGTACCATGAAAATACTCTGTACTTGGTAGGTTAACACTGACCTAATAACAGAGATTCTTTTAGGCAGGTTTGTCTATATGTCTGTATGTCTATATGACCTTTTCAGTTGGATGGGTGGTGTTAGTTGGATGCTAAATATTATGTCAGGACATCAAGAGGTAAATTGTGTTACCAAGTCTTCATGAGAATGAGTAAACCAACCTGTAAATATGGATGTATTCTTCTACCATTAGCTAGGAATGGAGTCTAATTTTAATCGGAAAACCTGTCTAGACAGAGAACCCCAACATGCAATGATGTGAACTGTGATGATTTGCTGGATTAAAGTAGCACCAGAGATCAAAGTCAAGATCACTTTGTGCTATACAGCAAAGGTGTCTGGTTTTATTGGAGTTACCTACATATGTGGCTCTCAGGTATAGTTGTATATACAGCATTAAGAAAAAATAAGAATCACATATAAAGAAGAACTCTTAGATACACATTCCTTGGTAGGGTGTACAGGGTTGTAGTCTACCCCCTGGGCACAGAGCACTTTGAAGCACACTGCATGTGCTGCTGGAGGGAAGGCTTCGCTATGTGCTGTCCCAGTCAGGATCACAGCTGTATCGGAGGTGTTCCTCTTCCCATCAGTAACAGTTACAAAGACCTTTGCAAATTTGAACTCACTTGTCCTTGCATCACCCCTGAAGTAATATTATATCCATTTTACAAATGGGAAGCTGAAGCACAGAGAAACTAGATGACTGTCTCTAGCCTCATCCTCAATCAATGTGTGTCAAATTAGCTTAATGTTCATCCGAGCGCTCAGATTTGTCTAGAAGAAAGTGTGATCATCACCAGAAAATGTCATTCACTTGTCATTATCGTCACAAGGACTAGACAGCATGGAGATACATTGCTGCTTGTCCTGAGAGCCAAGTCACTCAAGGTGTGTGTTTCAATGATAAAGTTTCACCCTACAAGTGGTTGGGTTACAGTCAGGTTCAGACATTATCTGCTATCTCTGTTCCCCCCATTAGGTGCTATTAACATAGTTTAATATAATAAGACTGTCTTTTGAATGAGGAATGCTGTTTTCTGTAAAACAGCAGGCAGGCTCCCCAGTTCTTATATTCTGTAAAACAGATAGATAAGTAAATGCGGTCACTCCGAGAAGGTCACCTCTGGTGAATGCATGACTTTGCCTGCTGGGACAAGGAGTAGTGTGTGTCCTAATAAAAAGGAACAATGAATTGAGACGAAAAACTCATTTTCAAATCAGAGATTCTGGCTACAAAGCAATTATTCTACATGCTTATAGAAACATAACTCCCTACAGGCTATGGTTTTGTGCAGGACTCTGGACCATAGAGGCACTGCATGCTTCCATGGCCCTGTGCTTGTAAAGAAAATATGTGTTAACTAATCTCATTCTAATTAGCTAATTAGTTAATCTCATTCTGTGTTTTACAGCACATGGACCCTAGCACCACAGGCACACCAAAAAGCACCTGAAAGTACCTACAGCTGCTTTCAACACTAACAAACTGCTTTTGGAAATATTTGGATGGGTAGTGATTTCCTTTCACCTCTTATTATCCTCCATGGACTTTCCCAAAGATGACGTTTTGAATACTGGACATCAAGAATGATGAGTCAGGTATGTATTTGTGTTAGACTGTAAGTTTTTATAGACTTAGTGAAGTTTGTGGAGCTGCCTGTAATACTGCATGTTCTGCCTGTAGATTTGTTACCAGGGTCTTTTTATAATGACAGCCATGCTGTTTGCACGTTATGCTGAAGACAGAATAGGCAAATCCCCTGTTCAGCAGTGAAAGGGGTTTGTTCCTCTGCAAGGATTAGCTCTGACTATGCCATATTTTGTTGTTGAGGTCATACCTGCAAATGGGAGACTTTAGATGAGGGGGGGAAAGGCCACAACGAGTATCTAAGAAACTGCCACAGCAGAGAATGAGACAAAAATTCATCCAGAACCTAGTAGGAAGCAGACTGAAACCTAGTTGCCAGTGTATAGGTGGTTGGATGCCTGCTGGAAAGACAGGCATTCACTTAGACTGGCTACGGTGGTCATGATTGTTCTATGTTGTTCCACTGTTGCATTTAAATGATGTTGTTGTTCTTTTTAATTCTGTTTTGAGTCCTCTAAAATGTCAAATGTCATTGGTTCCAAATGGGAAAATGCCAGGGAGGACAAACCCAACCTGAAGTATCTTTGTAGCTGAGACCAGGGTAGCAAAAAGTCACAGGTAAAGGCTAATGAAGAGATTGGAGAGGGGAAAGGTATTGCTATCCTCGAAATGTAGGCATGAGTGTCTGTTTTAGAGAGTATTTTAGGACTTGTTCTAGTTGAGGTCTCTGTTCTTTGATATCTGTGTATGTTACCATCTCTTCATAGAGCTGTATGTTCGATAATCCCTTTGTCAACATCAAGGCATGCCCTACAGTAGATTTGTGATCCCAGTAAAATGAGTGGAAGACAACCTAACCTACTCAGCTCTCTCTTGATGGATCATTTTAAGTTAAATTCTGATAAGGTCCCTTTTCAGTGCTACCTGATACATCTTCTCACCGCTTGTGTTCTGTTTCTCTGCAATTAGATTCTCCCCTGCATCCATCTAGGGCAGACAGGTCTCAGTTTACCTTGTTCAGGAATATTTTATGTTCTCTTGGTGTGGTGAAAAATTTGTATCCTGTTTTGGAGTATAGTGAATAGACTGTGCAGTAGTCTATTGAAGGAAGGGGAACTTGTGTCTTTCATTAACTTCACCACTGGAGTGTTACCTCCACTACTTGAGGTCTGAAGCCAGGTCCAGTGTAGTTCTCCATCTCCTAAACTCATCTGCCTTCATTCTAGCCTGTTCTGTATCGCTTGGTTTTACCCCAGTAAACAGTGTAAACAGTATTGAGTAGCAGTTAGCGTGCACAGGCACACAGTTAGCTGACTCTGCTAGGCTGGCGTAGCATGGATGAGCGGGCTGTGTTTACGCTATTGCTCTCGCTGGGTTTCAGATGGCTGGGAACTCCAGCGTGTGTGCGGGGAGCTTCACTTCAGCGCTGCAGGCTGTCCTCTGGGAGGCTGTGCGATATCACAGCTATCTCCTGGCTCTGCAGGAGGGAATTCTGTGTCACTCTGTATCTTTGACCCAAAGGATCACTTTGATATGTGTTCTGGGAGTATGAATGAGATTCAAATCTACAGAGTAATTTTGAATACACACCGAAGGAGTCCCTCTCTTCTGAGAAAAGCCCTAGTGATGAGCAGAAGGAAGAAGTAACTTCACCATCAGCCTTCTCCTGGGGAGGAGCATTTTGTGCTTCTCTGTTATCAGGCTAATACATGTGACAAGCACAAGGAGACTGTGCTGCTAAGATTAGAGAATCTTTTAACTCTGGGATTCCTGATCAAGGGCAGAAGAAATAAAGATTAATACTAAGATGTGAAGTACAAGATTTGAATGAATACCATTGACATGGAAATGAAATCCAACAAAGCAGGGAGCAATATATACCTTCAAATAAATAAAAGACAGTGCATTTTGACAAAGGGTGTCAATCTGATCTCCAATTGTAATTATTTTGCCAAATCATGTTTAAAGAACCTGAACAAACCTGAGACAGAGTAGCTGAAGAATTTTCAAATGCAATAAGGAGTGCTGCAAATGTCTCTTCTAATTGCTGTTATGTATTCAGCTTGAGTTTCTCTGCATTGAGACATATGTATAGAGATCTGAAAGGGCTGAAATAACATCTGGATGGTGTTTTGGTGGCATAATGGGCTGGTAAATAATGTTGTTGAAAGTGAGGAATGATGCTCTGCATATCTTTTTTTCTGTGTTTCCACTCTAGCAGTAGCTTTCAAACAGTGTTAAAACTAAGATGCCCGATTAACGATCCATCCAAGCGCTTGTATCAGATTTGCAGTGGGGTTCTCAAGGGTAAAAGTCATTAATAACTAATATTTGTTCTATTAAGTTTCCTAAATTAAAGTCTGACTAACCTGGTGGAATCCTAATCCTGAGCAAGAGTACTGCTACTCTTCAAAGAGATTTTACAGCCTTGATGATGAATTGCTAGCTGTAAGGGAGACTTTCAAAGCTAGAAAAACCTGAGAAGCAAAAAAAGTGGAGGCATCCACTTTACATGAAGCTGTCCGGTACTAATAAGAAGATGACAAGATCAGTCATCACTAGCCCAGTGTTTGGAAATAAAAGGTAGGGATTCCAACGAGCACCTATCCTGACTTGTATAGCCAGTGCTCCAGTGGTATAAACCAGTACTTCCCACTGCTGTCAGTGGAGTTGTACCATTTACAGTAGATGAGAGCTGGGTCCTGTACTTTAGCAGACTGTAAATGTCAGGTCTTACTTGCAGAGATAGAAAATATGGAGCACTGTTGTGATGCACTGCATGATCTGCAGCCCTTAATGTACATAATCAAGCAGAAATAATAGAATCTGGCTAATTCTGACACCTTCACTGTTCCTTTCTTGGGGAGAGTGTTGACTTTCCCATAGATCCCTGTATTAAGGAATTTTTAGCAATATGACTAAAGGGGGGGGAAAAGCAAATGACAGCGAGTTTGTTATTTTCACACATTTTCCTATCAATAACATGAAGCTAATCCCAGCTAGTCATATAAAGGTACGGTCTTGTCTCCAAATACTTCACCACATCATTTTATTGGAGTTCTGTTGAGACACATTTCCCATGTAATCCAGGACCACTTTATAGTTACTGACAGTGGAAGGGCTTTTTTTAAAAAAAAACACAAACCAACCACAAAACCAAAACAAAACTACACAGGTACAAGAACAGTACCATAATCTATTTAGAAAGCAGTGAGTTAAATCAAGTCTTGGATAAAATAAAGGAAACTCCACAGTTTAATTTCCAACTTAATTTCTTCCATATGTATTTTCTTCTATTTATTATACTACTGCAATACAATGCTCAGTGTTCCTCTCTCATATAGGTAAGATAGACCTTGACTCTCATATAATTCTTTTTCTGCACTAGCTCAACCACCAAGAGCCAAATGCCACAGCTGAGATCTCCAAATGGACCTTTGAAGAATTTTTATTTCCTCTTAATTTTTATTCAGTTTCCTTGAAGATACAGACATGGAGGCAAAGGGAAGAACAGCTCTTTCAGCTGCCGCAAAGTGTAGGCTTAGTCAGTGCAGTGAACATGCAAAACTTTTCAGGATGTGTCTTTGGTCTATGGAGGGAGCTGTGTCTGCAGTATTCACAGGGACCTTTGGTTAAAGACAAACCTACAAAAACATCCTAACTATGGTGCTGTGACTGAGCTTTTAAAGGGGAAGGGTGCAGAGTGGGGGTGGAGAGCTTCCCAGGATGAAAGAACAGGAACATCCTAGGTTTCTTTTGACCCAGACAGTCCCACAGGAAACCCACATTTTTAACAAGTTGTATATATCCTATCCTAGAGGTCCTATCAAAATGTTTCTAAATATGGGTGTTGAGGTTGCATATTCTGATTCAAATGCAGAAGCAAATACAATCAGTGGAATCTTGAGGTGTACATCATTAGGGAGCCAATCAGGTAGATTTTATGCAAACACAATTAGGGCTTGCATGACTCAGTCGTTGGTTCTCTTGCTATCTCCTTTCTGCATTTATTCAGAACCCACTTCCAGTGTAGCTGAGCATATACCAGATACCGAGGCATGCAAACATTGACTTTGTTTAAATAGTCACTTTTTGGCAAATTGGCTTCATAAACTGTGATTATGTATTGATAGTGTTGATGTGTAGAGTCAAGCTAATCCCAAAATATAGAGACAGACAATCCATTTTGAATAAAAAGATTGCTGAGGGAGCTGACATTGTTATGGGTAGGCATAGGGGCATTTCATTAAGATGGGTTAGATTTTGTTGAAGTTATAAAATGCTGATGCAGCTGCTCTGAAACTGGTAGTAATGAATGATTTCTAGTATCAGTTTCAGGGCCACAGTATTTTAGGTAGAGAGAAACTTTTTTGGCATGTATTATGACAACATTTAAGAGTTGAGACCTTCTGGAAAGGCAAATGGCTAAAGAGAAAGATCAGGAATGGCTCTAATTTGGTAGCTAATTGCTGTACTTAAAGGTTTCTTAAAGTTTGTTGTTGATCATGGTACGTTTCTGCTCCAACAGCACTGATGCCATGCCGCAGCTGGGAAGAAGCAGCAGGGCAGTGTCCAGGTAACTTGGCAAGATCCTTTCCCATTGGATACTCTCCACTTTTATCACATCTCCAGGCACAAGTGGCACACCCAGACTTCTCACAGCAGTAAAAGTTTAGTTTAGGTTTTGCCTCACTGTCTGGGTATCCATGTCTTTCCTGCACCACAATGGACGCCTTCTGGAGGGCTTGCCCCTCATCTGGGCTCCCTGTTGCTGCAGTGTTTGCTGGGCCTGGTGCATGTACAGATATGAGGATGAGAGCTGGGAGAGCCTTGCTGCTCCTGGTGTTCCTCAGCTGGCTTTGTGGGCAGGGAGAAACTTGTGCTCACAGCCTGGTATAGCCAGGGTTATCATATTAATCCTGTGCAAAATTAAGATTTAAGTTCCTTTAGGAAGCATTGATGTAGATGAGCAAGTCTTTATGGTTTCAATCTATATCATTCATGATTCTTCCAAACTCTTATCTTCCTTGTTTGAGCTGCTTTTGTTGCCTCATGCGTGTTTGGGTTGATGTACGTTGCCTCTGTTAACCAGGAGACTGGAAAATCCTTGTAATTCTGAAGAGGAGGACAGGACAAGAGAAACCATTGATCTTTCTGGTTTTTCTACTAAAAGTCCTGCAGCCCTGGGAACAGGTTATCAGCCTGAGCTCAGCAGGCTGTTTGGTACTTCTAGAGTTGCGTCAGAGTTGCACCAGTATTTCATTTTGGAGAGCAAACCAGATTCAAGAGTGTTTGTATCATACTAACAGCAATGACAGAGCAAGCAGTGTTAGCAGGGTGTTACGGCAGCTCTGATTTCTGTCAGGTGCCAGATCTGCTTCTGACTCACTGGGGAATTTCAGGCAAATTCTTATTCTTTGGGCACTTTGGGTCTGTCTTGGGAACAGTGGCTGAAGTGATGTTTGCTGCTTCGTGTGGAGGGATTTTCATGAAAAGTGATTTTAAAGTTATCATAAGATAACTTAAAAGCGTCACAGGACTTTGTGGACATTGAAATGTTAAAACCCAGTAAGTTCTGGCTCAGGTGAGCCAGTTGGAGGTGTGAGAGCTTGGATGGCCATGAGAATTTGAGTGCTTGAGGAAACACCAATGTACATGGGGGAGAGGCAGCCAGGGAAGCCATGGCAGGGACGAGATAGTCCTTGGGATTCTCCTGTCATTGTGACCTTTGGAGAACATTAAGTGGGGAGCGGGTGTGCAGGTGCTGCATAGCTTATGTGCTTTCTGTTCCCGGTTTGCCTTTATGTCTGGGCTTAGGAAGAGCCAAGACTGGGATGTAGCATACACATGTCTGTCTGTGCCTACTCCTAGATTACAAAAGTGAGTGTTTGAGCCTATGCCAGGACACTGGAGGTGATCAGACTGATCTCTTCAGACATCTCAGGCTGAGTTTGTTTATGTCTCAGTGCATGCTGGTATACAAAGTGTGGCTGGTAAGTGACTCTAGATTTGAGAGCAGGCTTAGGCTTGAACTAAATGGCAGTGAAAGCATCTTATAGATGCTAGCAAAGGACTGGGGTATAGCTAGACATCCATTCCCTCCTGTGGAATGTCTATACAACATCTATAATGATATTGGAAATCCAGGACCATTTTTGAGCAAGAATCACAGCAGACTCGGCAAGGTTTCTTTGGGTTAACAGAGTCATTGTCAAATTATAAAAATGTGCTTAAAACTGAAGATGGTACTGGAGGAGGCAATGGATCAGGAAGCAGGATTTACATATTCTTGTGAAGTATTTTGCAAACTGTTTTGCAAGGTGTAGGTGGGACTGTAGAAAGCCTGGCGTAACCTTCCATGATGCTGGAATCCTGGGTAACCAGGATACTTTTACTGTTCTGAGCATAGCAGTCTTAAATCTTCACATGGGAACTTTCAGTGAGGGATGATGTAAATAGACTGTGCTAGATATAAATTAAGTTTTAAGAATATAAAATATTCTAACTTTATTTAGCTAATATTTTGAAATATGGCATTTCCTGCAAAGGAAGACTCTTAAATTGTGTGTACCTCATGGGCACGCATTGAAACTCAGTTAACTTTTGCATTTATTTTCTTTTCCAGAGTATCATTGGTATAGTATGATATTATTTACACAAAGTGTGCTTGGGCTTAGTGTTTTTCCATTTCCAAACTCTTAGTTTTATTTTCAGTAGTAGGGAAACTGCATCAAATGTATTTACAGCTCATACAATATGAGTCTTAAAATTGTAGTGCTTCAAGAAGTGAAGAGATAAGTCACATTATATGTGATGAATGAATGAATGCAGCTAGAATGTTTAAACAGCTCTATAGCAATAGGTCTTCCTAGAGAACCATGTCTGATATAAAGCATTCATTTTTGCTGGCATTTAGATTTCAAGACTGAGAAGAGGCAATAAGATTATGAAATGGACCTTTTAACAGTCTGTTCCTCTGACCCTAGTTTAAGGTCAAAGAGACCTTGTGTGTCTTGGCACTGACAGTTGCTGGTGATCCCAGCTGAAATATCTTTTAACACTGGCAGAGTTGGTGCTGGCAATGGCAGCTAAGGGGTGGATTGAAATGAGGGATGAATGCTAAACATTGGGGTCCTTTCCAAAGGAGGCATGAGGATGTGTCCCAGGCATTAGCAGCTGTGTCCCACAGGATGGATGTAGTGTCAGAAACTACAGGGAATTTTGCTACAAACTGCAGACTTAGCAGTTGGAGACAGTAAACTTGAGTACTTTGGTCAATTGTAAAATAATGATGAGCTGTCAAAGTGTTCAGACTGAAAAGAACTGACATGATTCTCAATTGCAGCAATTAAAATATTCTTGGTGATGATGGGGAATGTTTGTACTACAGTATAAGACATTGGAAAGTTTTTGGTTAGAACAATCGCAAATACAAAAAACCCTATAAATTATCTCAAATCTAAAAGCATCAATGTTTTAAATAAACTAAGAAATGTCAAGTCTGTTAGGGTCTTCAAGGACAAGGTCCATTCACAGTCAGTGGGGTTCTGTCCAAAAATCCATACTTCACATTTATTACAGAACATTTCTCAGCTCCAGTGAATCACCTTCTAATTAGAAGTCAAGCTTTTATAAACTAAACATACTTGGGAAAATAAAAATGCAAGCTACAGTAAGTCATCTTGAAAGACAAACTTGGAGGAAAAAAATAAATATTTCCCTATGTGCAGAAAATATTACAACAGTTTATCTTTTTATGTGACGGTGAACCTCTAGGAAGGATGTAAAACAAGGAAAAATAATGGTGATGCCAGATATTAAATTTAGAATTGTAGCACTTCATTTATTAGACAGCAGAAATCAAAATGTTCCAAAATGTCTATTTTGTCTGGAGGCAAATGACTTAAAACAATCCCTGTAATGGTTTATTGCACTGGTAAACATTTTGGGAAGCTCTGTATGGAGAATTTTATAATGAAATTAGTTAAATTAAATTTTGTGTAAAGAGCACATCACTTAATGGCTCTTTAGAAAGCCTACACACTGTGGAATTTTAATAAACATGAAAAACAGATTTTTTTGACTTACGCTTAACACTCAGGACCTGATTATTACCTTGCTACTAAGGAAAAGCTATGAAAATGGGAGACCTGCCGTCTCTTATTGTGTATGTAAAACCTCTGCATTTACTGCTCATGCCTCTCAGTTCACAATTGTTTACTACTGTTTGTGTATATCTTTAAAAGTAGAAGTGAGCTCAAAGCTGCGTTGTCAAATTCTGCCTTTGCCCGTGTGCAGAAATTTGCCTGCATAGGAAATTCCTAGTTTTGCATGTGTGTACGTGAATGCTCGTGGGTGTGAATGTGGAGTATATTAAATAAAATATTTACACTGTCCATCTATCAGGTCAAGATGAACCAATAGTCATATCATAACACATCCAGTACAGCACAGGCTGTAAAACCTCTTTTACTATGGAGGGAAATTTTCTTCTGTGCTGCTTAAGAGAGCACGGTTTGCATGCAACTGAGAAGGTATTTTTTGCGTTCCTAATAGTACACTCGCACTTAAACAGATCAGACTGACGGTCTCAACTTTTGCATATGTCCAGTCCTTTCAGCACCAGGACCATTATCAGCCTCAAGTCAAGGAAGTGTACTAGAGAAAGTTTCATATTCTCAGGCCTAATCATCAACTGGAGCAGATGCAACAAAAATACCATTAAGAAAGCATTTTACATCAAGAGCTGTAAAAGTAATCTACTTACATGAATACTTCCAATAAAAAGGTGAGGAGAAAGGAGAAGCCAACCAAAACATTGTAATGGCATAATATCCCATTACCACAGTTCATGGAAATGGCATCATACACAGTATTGAAACAGCAAAGGCATGAGCCATTAAGCTGTATTCAGAGCTATAATTGCAACCTCCAAGTTTAAAACATACTTAGTCTTATCCTCTAGAGGTGTAAATCTGTCTTGCTGCACCACTGTCAGTGGAGCTGTACCTGCTTACAACCACCAAGGATCTGTCTCATTAGGTTCATCTGACATGCTGTGCTGGAAACCATGTCTTTTGCAAGCTCTACAGTTATTGCTGCCAAAAACTTTTCAACCTTGAGAGGGTGAAAGAAATGTGTGACAAAACAATTGCACTTTGGGGATAAAGCATCTCCTAAAAAAAAATATCTGTTTTTCTCTGTCCGGTTGCCAAATGCTTCCTCCCACATAAGCAATTGAAAAGTCTCATTTGAGCAATTTCTCATGAATAGATAACTGTTGCAGAAAACATATAGTCTCAAAGCCCACCATAAGTATTTAAAACAATCTTTTCTCAGACCCAAGGGGAATTAGCTGCCGACCTTCTCTCACAAGCAAGTTCAGGCAGAATGTAAGATCGCTGGTAAGACAGGCAGCCACTTGGAAGATGAACTTTTGTCCTTTCTCTTTCCACAAACACCTGCCACACCTGAGCTCTCAGACCACCTACGAGGCTGTTCACCTGCCCATTCCCTTTCTTTGGTCAGTCACAGGATATTCCCAACAATCCAGAGTGCTTCTCTAGGTCACTAGCAGAATTTCATAAATAACAAAATACTCATATAATTCATATTGGTACAAAAAAGTGCCTGAGAGGTAGTGCTATCCTCATTTAGTGATCTGAGACAAGGAGACATTTAAGGCTACCAGGCCAAAGGGCAGAGTAGTGGCCAGGTCTGCGGCTCCCTGGGAAATCACGCACTTCTGTTACCTCTAGCCTAACTCAGCCAGACATCACAAAGATAAAATAATCAGAGAAATGTAGGAGGACAACTTGATCAAGCAAGGAGCTATGCTAGAAACTTGCTGGAAGAAGGGGAAAACAAGATGGGAACAGGTATAATAGGGGTCCAGGAGTAGCAAAGATGTTATTGAAGAACAGTGTCTCATGCAACCTGGGGGGAAAAAGTAAATAAGGACATATCATCCTAATGGTGGCATCTAATTTAGCAAAGGCCCGGAACAGCATTATCCCATCACTAAACCACAGTGGTGAAAAATGCTAGGTGAGAAACTCCATCAGGAGGGCTGAGTCCTGGGCACTAACATCTTCCACCCTCTTCAGAGGCATCTGCACGTGCAGGATGTGGCTCTGGGGTGTGGGCTAACGGCTTACAGGTAGGTGGAAAGCATTTGGAAGCGGCCACAAAACAGGTTGTAAAGTCTGTCAGACTGGTGTTCCTCTGCACTCCTGGGACAAGAGTGTTTCCCCCAAGAAGGAGCTGCGCAGTCCTATGTTGGTACAGCAGAGGCTGAGTGTGATTGCGTGAGGATAATGAGCATCAATAGGACTCTTGGTACTCTGGAAAAATAGTATCTGTGGAAAATAATATCTCTAGGAAAATAATATAATGTTCAAAATTTAGAGTGACAGATAATTGATGTTTTACCTTGCCTTTTAAAATTTAAGTAAAAGTAAGTTTCAACTTACTTATTTTTGTCATCTGATGTACAGGATTTTTATGCATTAAAGGCTCTGTTGTAACTTTTATATAGCTGGAGAAGTCCTAGTTTATCCCTATTGATTTTAACTTTGACTTACTTTTACAGTGTGAGCAAGCTTCTTCAAAAATCAGTATTTTTACATTTTGACAAATCTGCTGCAAATGCATTGTTTTACTTATCAATTATTGACTTTTGAGTAGCAATAAAAAATATGCAAAAAAAAAAAAATGGGGGGAAAGCAATTCAGCATAAACCCTTCCCTATCTTACTTAACATTGCTCATAGTAAGCCTTGTTGAGCATATGTGGTATATGCTCTCTGCTTAGTGATTAGGGTTTGAATTTAAGGACTCACTCAAAATTATGGCATTGTGGGATATCTTCTACCTCAAATTGGGTAATTTAACAACAATGCCAGGGAGAAACTTTTGAAATGTATTAAACTTTAAAAGCACATTAGAAGTACAGATGACCACTAGCATCCACATTTTGCAGGCAGAGCTAAAAAAGGTCTGTTGAGGTGCTAGGAAGGCTGTGTAGCAGATAAGAAATTTTCTCCAAGTGGATGTGCAGCTTCTGCTTCAGGCCCTGTTTGGTGGAGCACATCTGACTGTATAGGACCAAATTTCCTCCCGGTGTAAGTCCCCAGAATTGCAATGTTGCACAGGGCAGTTGTTGCAGGGAGTCTCTAAAAGTTCTGCTTCATTGCTTCACTGACAGCCATGTGATTTTGCCATTGACTTCAACAGCCACAAAGACACCTCCAAAATATTTTTATACTATGTTTATTTGAAAATTGGGCTGCTTCCATTAACACTTCCCTTAAGCAACATTAACTTTTGTGACCGGCACTTAGCAGGTCATCTTGGGTCCCACTGATATTGGCAGGATTAAGCAGGGTCTTAATTTTAATAATGAGAAGCTGTCAGGCAAATAATTTCTACTGCTGTTTATTCACGAATGTAAATTCCTTTAACAGTCATTGAGGGCTCTGCAGGACACCTGTTGTTGTTTAATTTTTTTCCAGCAAATGCATTTGTTATGATTATGTGGCTCTTAGAGATAGGAGCACCTTCCTGCCTTTTATAGGGAGCTGAGGAGGAAGGATGATGGACACCTCAAGTCCAGTTAAATGTGCCCAGAAGGCAAATATCCAAGAGTGCCACACACATTTCTCCTCAGGATGGTTTCACTGACCATTTTAGGGAGAGGTAGAGACCAGGAGCCACTGTCGCAGCTCTCACTGATTTCAGCTGAAAAAGTGGCCTTTAGCTCACAGCATTTGTCGGACACAGGAGCCCACTCCTGCATCCCACCTGGGTGAGGACAAGGTTGAGGAAAGCTCCTGCTACGGTCGCAGAAAGTGCCTTTGACTGGCCCTCTTCCCCTTAGCACTGTGATATGCAGTGGCTGCAGCCCAGGAGCTGCTACATCCCAGCCAAGCAGGAGTGCCTTCTGGCCTTCAAAGCAAGGGAGGGAGTGCCTCCGTCAATGAAACAGCCTTCCTATGTTCAGCAGGAAACTGTTCTCCTAACAAAGAGTTAGTGTCAGGTGAAGTCTCCCATACCTTCCTCCCATCGCCCTGCTGGCAGGCTTCTTGCAGAAGTCCACACAAGGAGCACGCAAAGGCAGAAATTGCCTTTCAAACAGAATGAATGCTGATAGCACATAATGCTTATTGCTAAATCCGTGCCGCATCTGATAGCATCATGCTAGATAGTTACAGTTAGTTGCCCATTATTCTTCATCCTTAACCAGCAGGAAGAGGGGTGTTCAAGAATGTCAGACAGAGTAGCACAAGGTAAGGTACAGTCTTGTTATAAGGAGAGAGTGAATCAAGAGCACAAAATGAGAGGTCTGGAGCCCTGTAAAATGATGCTCTGAAATACATATTGCTATTATTTAATGATAGTATTAATCCAGACAGTTTATTGCTTCCTGCTCTTACCCCACTTTGTAAGCCATCACCCATTTACTGCACAGTCTCAGCTGCTTTGGAAAAGTTTTTCCGTCCAACAGACAAAACAGGAAGAACAGCTAGAGACTACTCTGCAGTTCCTCAAATGCCTTGCAGTGTCAGTCACTCCACTGATCTGTCCCTGGGAATTCAGGGTCTTACTCTGTAACTGCGGAGGACACAGTCCTGGAGCCCTTCCTGGTACCGCTGGAGACAGTGCTGGCTCCCAAGTCACTGGGCTGCTAAAATACATGTACTTCCCCTTCAGTTTGAGATGCTCCCAATGGTAGTTAGTGTCTTTCTAAGATCCCATTTTGTTTTCAGATTACAGGCCAATGGCTTGATTTCTTGCTTGCAAAGGGTGCCTGGGGTGCCCCCAGCCCAGGTTTCAATGCTATAATCATAGAGGTCTTGCTTTGACAGGTAAGAATGGGGAGAGCTTTCCCAATTTCTAGAGGCCAAGGACACCCTCAGGCATGAGTTATGCATGAAAATCCTGTTTTGTTGTTCCTCATGATTTCTCTTACTCAGTAGCCTCCACAAGCTTGGTATCAACTGCCTCTCTGATTTAGGGGATAGAGATCAATTGTCTAATAGTATAGTATTACCCTTTTGATAGTTAGTAATATTAGCTATATATAAAATGATAACAAGACAGTGATTGGACTGCCTTAGTGCGAGTTATTTATATCTTATTGCTTGAATCTAATTTCTTTGCTATTTTGTAGGATTTTCTGGTCCCTCTCAAAAGCTGTGAACAGTCCTACAGTTTCACATCAAACTGTGAAGTGCTATACTGCTGATACTATGCTGTACGTCAGATGAAAAATCAAAATGCTGAGGGCATGAGGCCCTCAGTGCTGAACTATGACATCAGGAGTTAAAATCTGGAGATAGTTAAAAAAAGGCATAACTGCACTTTGGGGTTTATTTCCCCCTCCAAGGACAGGATACTATTTGCACTCTTGCCCTTTTTGTTTTTAGATGCAAGCCTGAATCGAGCCAAAGAGATCTTGCTTTGTTGAGATGTTAAGCAACTTTTTTATTTTTTAAATAAAAGGACTCAGCTAAGTAATTCTGACCATTTAATTGGAAAATACTCTGTACTGTTCTTCCTGACCCCTCTGAACAAGGCAACATTATCACCAGTGTGCAGAAAAGTCCCTGACAGAAAGCACACATTCAGAATATCTTTAATACAGTACAAATAAGGGGTTGGGACTGAACTTTGCGGTGCTCTTGCAGCCATGCCATCTATTCCTCTGAAAGTGCATGCCCTCTGCTTGCTTCCTGGGCAACACCAAATTGCATTATCAGCTGCTCTGAATGCACAGAACTGGTGCAGAGATTAGAGCATCTAACAGCATCAACTGTTTGTTCTGCCTTCAAGAATATCCTTTTCCACAGATGTCACTTATCTGCAATACTGTATATTGGGTCAGTACATTCAAGTAATGCACAGAAGTAGAATACCTGGGGTGGAATCCAGACTGGGAAGCACTTGGCACAGACTGAATCGCAACAGAGCTATAAAACCCCATTTTCAGCAATGCTGGACAGTAAAACCAGAAAGAATACAATTGGTGTGATCTAAAATTCACCAGTTTCTGTGCAGTGTTTGGAAACTTACAGTGTACTTGCTTTGGGTTTGCTTGCTAACTCTTTCCCCAGGACCGAAGGCTGTTTTCCTCTCTATTTGGGTTGAATGACTGGCTGTCAGTACCTGCAGCCAGCTGGGGAGGCAGAGCAGTGGTGGCACATTGCTAGTGCCACCTGGACGTGTGGCATGTGGGCACCCTTTTCCCCAGCCCTCACTGCCCCTACACTGCTCCAGCCAGAGCAAGACCACATCAGCCGACACCCTCGATGCAAACACCTCCATTGCTTTAAAAAATGGTGCAGTCCTGAAACATATGCATTCCCACAGAAAAAGGTCTTGCCTTTTTTTGTCAAAATACTGATTATTGCTTTTTAGGTGAACATCTTTCATGAAAAGGGTTTTAATTCCAGAAAACACCTTGAAGGCTGGTAGCTTTGCTTTTTGTTACGAAGTTCATACCTGGTTGTCAATAGTATAGGCCCTTACTCTTCTGTCCCTGCTGGGGTACGAGGCATCATTTTTGTCATAAATAGGAAACACGCAGTCATTTTTCTATGCATAGGGGAAGCACTTTGTTCTCAGAGAAAGTTGAATTATGTAGTCCAAACAGGTGACACAGAGTAGATGTTGTTGCTTTCCATAACCTGAGATGTAACCCAGCTGTGCCCTTTGCTTTTGCAGATGTCAGCCGTACCATCTGCTGATGAAAAAAAAAAATATATACATGCATCACTGTGGAAACACTGAGCAGATCTGTGGTCTTTTCTGCCCTCTGCTCAGGCTGTGCATTTTAAATAGCATGACCTTTACTGATTCTTACAAAAATGAACTGTGCGAGGCGGAAAAACTTGAAAAGTATACGCTCAGAGTTTCCTTTCAGGACAAAGAACACAATTCTATTACAGAAGTGTTAAAACTAGAAGAGATTAGATCAGTTAATTTCCTCTGAAAGTGTTTGGAAAAGCTTCAGAAAAATAGAATGGGTGACAACAGGCAACAGAGATCTGATGAGACAGACAGTGGGATGGGAAAAATACTTTCTCCATTGAAGTCAGAGGTAGTTTTGGCATTGCCCTCAGTGGAATGAGGATTCCATCAACTATAATGTTCAATACACCACAATTTTGTAGTGTTTTGGCTAAGGAGGATGCTGTGTCCTGAAATCCTTCTTTGCCGTAGGCATTAGCTCACTCGTGGTAGGTAGCTGCTGTCAGGTGCTGGCTGGGAAGTGGTGCCAACAGCCCAGGAAGGGGAAATCTCTGTAGCAGTGTGAGCCTTAACTGCTTTGCATTCCTCCCATTTTCTGCATCCAGGCCAGCTATTTTCTTCCTCTTCTCATGAAAGCTACAGAGATTCTTTCTGTACATGCAGTCCTCTGCTCTGGTTTCTCCAAGGATCCCAAGGACAGCTTCTCTTAGCTGGCCCTCCTGAGGGCTAGTGCCCAGACCTGCCAAACCAGCTTTTCTTCCCCTTTTTGCTAACAGCAAGAAGACAGGCCAGAAAACATGAGCCCTTTTGCAGCCTCCATCCTTGTTCATACCTACTTCTTGCCCCAGCTGGATAGCATAAGGTCATCAGTTGTAGTCTTTATTACTAGGTTCCAGAGAGAGACACCCAAAGTAAAACACTGAAGCAATTGCTTTGTACTGTAAAGGACTTATTGGTGGTTTTGTTTCCTCTTCTTTGATTGATCAAATTCTAGAAGGCTCTGGAATGAACACAAGTGTTGTGGTTTAGCAGATAACCAAATAGTTACAGTGTGCTGGAGAGCACAGCGAGTAGTTTTAACTCTGCAGTCTTGTGCTCTTCTTGGCTACTGCCAGCATGAATTGCCAAAAAAAGTGTGTAAATACTCAAACGAAATCACTCAAATGTAACTGGAAAATATAACTGTTCTTCCTGGGTTTCAGACTTTCAATATCTACATTATTCTGGAACTAATGGCAACAGACTTTCTTTCTGCTCTTGCATAGCTTTTAGGTGCAAACTCCATTTAAATAAGTACCCAAAAGTCTTAACACACAGCTTTCCTAATTCAAAGGAGATGGAAGACAAATTTAAGAAGTACTGTGCTGCTTTGTGTCACTGAGAAACAGCAGGTATTCTTCAAACAGCCACAAACAATGTCAGGTGGCCCAGACTCCCTGAAGAAAAACAAGAATGGGAAGATCCTACTAAAAATAGAAAAACAGGGACTTGTGCTATTAGACCGTTAGTCTGGCTGGTCTGAGAGGGGCTATCTAGCAGAGGGGCTGGCTGCTGTGTTATTCATCAACATTGCCTGCAGCCTGCACATTCCTTATGGCTGACAAAGAACGGGGACAATTTTATATGTCTGGTTAGATGAAGGCTGTTCGTGGAAGTTATGACACTTAAATTTGTGAGGGATATTTCTGAGACTGTTTCTGGGAGATGATTTACCATAATAGTAGGTGAAACTGCAGACTCCTCCAGAAAAGAACATTTGATGTCTAACATAGACAGCTGCTGATGTAAATGTTTATGAAGAGTTTGTTAAGTATGTGACATTGCCTGTATGGTAATGCAGAAATTATACTGCTAGTGAAAGATATGTTATGATATAAAAATCAGTGGATGAGGAATGGATGAGAATGGTGCCAAAACAGGACCACTGGTATGACAAATGTAGTGCCAAGCAAGTGCAGCAAGAAGAAAATCTATTAACTACATATATTCACTGTTAGTGGCATATCTTGAATTTGTCATTTTAAGATGCTATTAAAATTAATGCTGTCCTGAGAGGTACTCTTGGAACTATGTATAAAACTGCCTAATTAGTTAAAAAAAAAAATTCCAATTATATGCTAGATTTGGGGAGAGAAACAGTGAGCAGTTAGGTATGCCACCAGGCACTCATAAAATGGAGTCTCCTTGAAGAAGAACGCTTTGTCTCTGATTTCTGAGAACTGCCTTGCAGCAGGAACTGAAGTGGGACTGAAGATTGCATCTGCAAATCTGTCAATTTTGAAAGGTGCTCTTTTACTTATTAAAAGGGCATTTTACCGAATGGATTCATACCACAAATCAGTGGGTTTAATTAAGTGAAATAAATTACTATCTTATTGAAACTCTTTCATTTACAGATGCAGATGCTGAAATCACTGGTCACTAGTTTCCATATCCATGATTTAATCTGACAGTGAAACAGAGGGAATCCCTGATATTCACCTCTGGCAAAACAAATGCAAATATTTTTCAGATGTCCTTCTCTTCTTCCCATCCAGTCCGTTGGACCCAGAAACAGATTTAATGACCTAGCTCTGTGCTGTGGGACCTGCAAAATAATCAGAATAGCTAAACCTTTCATCCTGCTGGGCTAACAGCTGATAGGAGAGACCAATGCATTTTAGAAGGCAGAATGGTGTCAGAAATAAAGAAAAAGCACATACAGGCAGAGGAGCTGGCACAGAGCATGCTGTGTGGATCAGGAGGGAAGTGTAAGAAATGCCAGAAGACACAGGTAGAGGGATGCACAGGAGCAAACGGAGACCTCCCCAGGTCCAGGCCTTTTTCAGGTGGGGTTGTTCGCTGAGTTGCACCAGTTAGGAGTGCTGAGCATGGTTAGAGGTGGGGAGGGACTGAGCTGAGCATTTCTGCAACCCAGACGGAGACTCTGGTGCCCCTGTGCCTCGAGGCTCCACACATGGATTCATCCTCCCCCACCATCGGTGGTTGTGAGCATTCATATTTTCTGCAAGTAAGCACCACAGCAAGGCCTATAGGTATAATCTTCTCTACCATGGTAGTATCCAAGTCAGTAGGTGAAATCACAGCCTCGTATTGATTTTATGTTCTGCTGATAATGGATTTGGGAATCCTCTGGGATTAGGTATATGTGCTGACACAGAGCTCTGGGGAGGGCTCCTGTATTCCTGTTCCACAGCAGCTAGCCACTACTGACACACGTATTTTTGTTACAATGATGTATTAAAATTCAGTATGTGTGTCTTGTCTTATTTAAAACAAGAGCAGGGGAGATATGGGAAGGAGGGATGGGATTGGCCTGCTAATCCTAACAAAAGGAAACCCATTCAAATGAGTAATTTTATAAACTACCAAGCACTTGTGCTGAATAAGAAGTGAAGCCTACTGCTATTAGCTTTGACAATAACAGGCTGCTTTGATTATTAAAGCCACCATGAGGGAATACCTAGCAGCAGATGCTGCCAGTGAACCACATAGACTTTGGGCAGGAGATTCTTTCAATATGTAAGTGCAGGGAAACATTTCCTTTAATAAAAAAAAAAAAAAGAAAACCAAATTCCCGCTATATGCAAAGCAAAGCTATTCTGCAAAAAAAAAAAAAAAGGTACTATCCATGCTCTAACTATATAAAGGATGCTTTTTCTATGCTAGGAGGTATACATTGCATGGTATGAACATACCATTGCACCATCCACCGCTGTGTAATGTTTAAAACACATGGAGCAGAGACAGAGATACAAAAGGAGGGGGACATGCACCAGGAAAGCTGGAGGCAGCTCCCTGAGAGGCAGACCCTGCCTCAAGCAGACACTGTTGCAGCCCTCTCCCTATGAGTACAGGGAGACACTGAACCAGAGCCCCATATGAACAGCTATAGTAAATATTAGAAACCATTTGAGAACCAACTTTAAGAGTTAATATTTAATTTTGGTACTTTGGTGATTTATATATTAATATTTCCTGATTCTTGCTTATGGAAGGCAGTGCTTGTAACGATTACAAAGCTCCCACAATCCTTCCTCAGAATTTGCTTAGGTAGTGGTTTTGAAGGCATGTGCTGCTAATCAATGTGTTAATGATTTCTTCTATGCTGTAATCCATCATTTTATCACAGCACACAATTTAGCAATTTGCTTATGCTAATTACTACAACAGTCAGAGCAGTTCTGAGCACAGCTCTAGGCTATGGCTAGAGAAATGTTTGGCACGTTATTTACATTTCCTCCATTTACCATGGGGAAGGCCCAGAATCCAAAATATACCAGGAAAAATTTACTTAGATACCAAAGATAAGCATGTTGCAATCGGCAAGTTTCCCTTGGTGATCACTGCAAAGGAGGCTTCAGGAAAGCTGCTCTCACCTCCTGAACCCACTGCACTCCTGGGTGCAGATGTGAAGCAGGGACAGCCAGGAATGAGAGGTAAGAGGGGCTTCTTGCACTGCTGCTTGTACCTTAGTAAATGTGTTCAGGGAGCAGGACTGTTAATCACAAGAACAAAGCAGTCTGAGAGACAGAAGTTTGGCAGATGGAGCACTAGGTGGGCATCACATTTAGGCTTTATTTTCTGTCTTTTTTTGTCTTGCCTGTTTAGGCTGCTTTGACCTTTCTGAGGGCAGGAAGCATGGCCAGGGTATTCTGCTCAGGAGTGTGTTCCTAACCGAAGGTATTTTGCCATTGCAGTCAGCAGCATATGTGCACATGCCCCTGCTGTAATCTGTCCACTTGTGGCTGTTCACTGGGGTAAGGGGGATTCCGCTCTTTCCCATCTGTGCTGTGTAAATTTTACCCACCTCTTAAGCACAAGAGGGGATTCACCGTATGTACCCACTAGTGCAGCCTCCCTGTATAGTCAGCTGGGCAGCTGCAAGTGAGGAGGAGCCTTCAAGGTGTCCTGGTATGGGATTTTAGTCAGCAAGGGTTGACGGTCCACCCGTGTGTCTGAGGGAGTTGCTAGGCAGGATACAGGCACTGAGACACTCTTTTCCCTCCCATCCTGAGGGAACCCAGCAAATATCTGCGTCGTCTGGGGAAGCGTCAGACAGTCTGGACGGAGCTGTGCATCTTGGGAAGTGCAGCAGAGTGAGTTGCCCAAGAAAGCAAGCACTGGGCGGATGCTTCAGAGGGCAGATGTGGCTGGAGGGCATTTGAACCTACTGCCATGTCCCTGGCCTTGCTGGGAACCTGAAGCCAATGTTGAAATTGCAGCCTGTCACAAAACAATACTTTTCAACCTCCATCATAATTGCCCTCTTAAAAGTAGCACAGAAGACTTTCCTGACAAGGCCATTACTGTTGAAAGGACAAAGGGAAAGTAGTTAGTCGGCTGTGTTCAGAACTGGGTTATCAAATTAGCTTCAGCCACTTTCAATTACAGAATCTCATGGTTTTGAAATGAGCTCTAAATGAGGGGCTATAATTCTTTGTCGGCAGTGAGCAAAAGAACATAATCATCATTATTTAACAGGGGCCTACAGTCTAGCTAGCTCCAGGATAAGTTCATCCAAGAGAAGAAAAGATTCAATTGGCATGAACAAGGCAAAAGATTATCAGCTGGCTGGGCTTCAGTGCATTTCTCCATCCTGCAGCTATGGAATTGACCTTGGGACTCATCCAGGAGGGATTTACTCCCAGAGCCATTCTGAACCACTAGCTAATGAAACATAAATACCAGAAAAATTAGACCAGTAGGGGTTGTCCCAGGCATGCATCATTCCACCTTAAGCAGGGGCTTTGTTCTGCTGCGACCTCCACTCTGCCTGAAGACTGTTGTTATAATGGCAGTGCTAAATCCTACCTGTCTGATAGCTGTTGGGTCTTACTGCTGCTTTGTATCACAGTAAAACGGGGAGAGAAGAGCTGTGTTCATGCCAATAGGAAGAAGGTTCATTTGTAGGATCAGGCAGCCTCCTGGAATGAGCCAGTGCCTGTCCTACTGTACCTCGTTTTTCCTGATGCAGCAGAGATAGAGTAGCCTTTTGCTATGCTGTGCTGCTACAGCCACCCTGCCCTTGGCAGCCACAGGGTCTGGGTGCAGTAGACAACTTGGCTGGGGACCACTGGACAACCAGCAGTGGGTGCAAAACTTCTAGAAATGTAAGGGCACTATATAGGGTCTGTGGGGAGCTGATGCCATGCCTTCACCATAATCACAGGACACTTCAGGAAGCCATACCCAGGTCCAACAGAATGGCTGTCCCTAGGCAGTCTTGCAGCCTCCCACGCCAGTTAGTCTGTGGTTAGGTTGCTTGGGCTGGTCAAGTCCTTAGAGTCAAGGCAGAGACTGAGACCTCTGAGTCCACGTTCCAAACACAGTCCTTTAACAATATGCACAGGCAACATCTGTGAAATTGTCCAGGCTTCTTGGTCTCTGAGGGAACTGCTGATGACATCCAGATTGTTTTTCAGTGCGTGGTCCATAGCAGCTACAGCAACATAAATTACAAGGACACCATTGTCTTGCAGGCGTTGATAGGCCACCAAGGGAGATCAACAGATATCTTGACAGGCTTCATTGTACATTTCATGACATCTATATTCTCTGGAACTCAGGGTCTGAAACCAGTTTAAATACATTAAAGAGGCTAAATTATGGTCTCTCTTTTTCTCAGTGCCTCCATCTGGAAATGAGAGACTGTGGTTCTCTGTTTCTCAGGACGGTAGCTGCAGGGGTAAATGTAAGAAGATGAGAAACTTCAGGGATGGAGTCACAGTAACCAGCATAGGCTTGTCTCCACATGGAAGTGAGTAAGCAGTACATGGTGCCATGGATGTATACATCACATGAGCTAGTCTGCACTGATTCCCCCACTGCGCACTCCTAATACAAAGTAAACATCAGGTCACATGAAGCTATGTAATTACTCCACCTAACTCTAGACTGACACATCTACTTAAGGAGCTTACACTACCCCTGAGGTAGTGGAGAAAGAGGTGTCACCGGATTATGACAAGGTTAGGGTAGGGAAGCAAGTTTGGAGCATTGTCTGACACATTTTCAAGAAAATTTTACAGAACAGATGGACAATCCAAAGGCAATTTTCCTTCTCCTCTTCACTGGATTTCAAAGGTCAAATTTACTACCTTCTGGCTATGGATAAGTTTGGCCCAAATATCCGGGGGAAAACTGTCTCTGCTGAAGTCAAGGGAGTTTTGCCATTTATTTCAACAAGTCATTGATTCTTTAATTTTTGTTCTGCATTTCTGAATCAACATTGCCCTCAGGCTTGGGAATGTATTTAGATTTACACACAGTCATGAATACTACACACAAATGAAAGCAACAGAGAAAGAAATAATTTCTTTTCAAGTCCCACAGCTTTTATTAATTTGTTCAGTCCTTTTTCTGTATATTAATTTTATTTTCAACAAGATTTATATTCTATACAAGTTACAAAATGGATATATGCAGAAAACTCATGCCATTTCACACTAGATTTGTTGTTACTGATGCTGTCAGGAACTTAGACATTGACTTTCTTGTTTTCCTTGACAGTTTTGTGGGGTTTATTCTGTTCTTCACCATAAATGGAGTTTCATTGACAATGCCTAAATAGCTGCTGAAATTGCTTTTAAGTTTTCCTTGGGAAACATCATAATATTATATCTGAAAATTAAATTATTGTAAACAGTGGAAATATGGAGGTCAGTCAGTTGTGTAGCATAAGACTGTGTGATGAAAAGTGCAAAATATCTCCTTAATGGATGCATTGCTTGACTAAGGGTTATAGTATTCACCCTCAACTTGCTGGTCAGAATGGCAAAGAAGTCTCATTTTAAAAAATCAAAGTTGATAAAAAATTAATGTTCTGATTAGCCCTGGTATGGAAGGATCTCTTTTCTCATGAGAGAGATGGACACTGAGAAGAACAGCATATAGTTTGGGCACACTGGGGTAGGACCCTGTGAGGACCATCAGAAAAGAAGTTTCATTCAGGTGTTGAATGAACAAGCAGTGCTCGGGTTCACTCCTGGGTTTGTTGTCAGGGCCGCATGCTGCTTCCATGCCTTGGTTTCACTTCCATGAAATGGAGTTTGATCTTTTGCCTTCCTTGTGTTGGGTTTTTTGTTTTTTTTTCTGTGTTAATACTTAGGTTTTAGACACTTTAAAGGAAATACAAAGAGTCTTGGGGCCTTGATTTTGCCAGGTCCACTTAGTCCTGCTATGGATCAAAGTGTTATTAATTATAGACAGTTCTGTATACATCTGTCATGTCCCAAACTGCTAGTTGGCTCTTGGACAACCTGTCATCAACACTGTTAGTGCAAGGAAGATAGTTCCAGTTTTGAACTCTAAACAAATGGGAGACTGTTAGCAAGTCAAAGCCTTCTCTCAAGGGAGCTATGAAATTCCTGGCAGTTTCTCCTCCGCTTTCAGTGAAGAGAAATCTCACTACATCCCCTTGCCTCCACAACCACAGTACATGCACACCCTCATGCATGGAGTGCAGTACATGTGCACTCACAGTCTGTAAGAAGAATTAGCACTTTAGTGTGCAAAACAAAGGGGCAGCTGCTCTGGCTGTTGTCTTTACACACCTCATTCACCCAAACCTCTGTTAAAAGGTCTAATGAAACAAGGTGCTCTGAGGCAAAAGCCCATTTAACAAAGTAATAAATCCCATTAAGCTCAGTGGAGCTGGAATCTACTGCATAATAAATTAATTCTGAATTCATAGCTTTGAACATAAGTTTCCAGGTCTAGACTGATACATTTTAAGCTTGCATGCAACTTGGCTAATAAGCTTGCATTGGTTTTCTTTCAGATACATTTTGCTGATAGCTTTTCTCTCTTTCTGTTTCTATAAGAGCAGCAGTTTTATCACTCTGTCCTCCTACTACAGAAGGAAGAGCTGTCATTATGCAAACTGCAGGAGCATTTGTGCATTCGTGTTCAAGAGTGAGACCACAAGATGGGAGATATCACCCAGACCTGTAAGCAAAGGACCGTCCCTGTCCCAAAGGCCTGGCAATCTAAGGCACTCTAATACAATCCACATATCTGTAGATCAGGGAGAGGAGAAATACTGCCTCTGAGTGACACCGTCAGCTGCACACAAGCCTTTTTAGGCTGGGAAGCAGTATAGCTATGTATGACTTGGTATGGGGTCCACAATAATAAGCCAGGAGACAGGTTTTACTGATCTGGATGTAATTCAGCATGAATGTGGCTATGCAACTTCCAGGCCAGAACTGGTGTGCCCACTGCACTGTGGGAACCTACTTGGGGCCTGCCCAATATCTCAGCTTTGGGCTCTGTCACACAGTGTAAGCATATGTTGTATCCAGTGCAGCATGCATCAACTCTTGTCTTGAAATGGTGTCGCTGGCATGCTACCTGAGAAATACAGAACAGTCAATACAGAAAAATCCTGGTAGAATTAATCTGAGCAACCTCCCTTTCAGTTATTGCTTCTGACTGATCACAGCGGCTACATGGATTAAGCAGTGAAGTCACCAAATCAAACTACTTGAATAAAAGCTGAATTTCCATCTTGTGAAGACAGAATGCATCCTGCAAAGCTCTTCACTGACAAGGCAGCTCAGTCAGGTTGTATAATTGGCACCCTCACAAGCTTTTCATCTTTGAGTGGTACTTGAAAGGAGTGAAGTTCTCTCCTATCCTTGAAAATATCGATGAAACTCAAAGAGAGTGCTTGCTGCTGAATGTCCCACTGATCACAAGCAGCCAAGGGCATGTTGCCTCACTGCCAACAAGAAAAGAGCTTCTGGAAAGTCAATACCCCCCCTCCTTTTAAAAAAAAAATAGAATCAGTGATTCTCAGGAGCATTCCCACCAAAATTATTTAGATCCTTTGGGTCACTAACTCCTACTCTACATGATGCAAGAGCTCCAGATCTAATCCAGAGGCTATTTCTTTACAGCTCATATTCAGGAATAGCTGAAACACACTCTGCCTTTCTGTGGCAGGCTGGAGGCTTTGCCTAGCCTGACTGGATATGCCATGGTGTATTGAGCCCCTCAACACAGTATTTGCAATCTCCAGGTGAGCTTGGGCATGTGGGCCTGCTCTGCCTGACCGTGGGAGCACATTTTGGGGCTTGAGTTTGAGCAAGCAATGAATCTGTCCTTGTGTGCTGACTGTGCACATACTTTTCAAGGGCAACAAGGATGCAGACAGTGAACTAAAGTCTAACTTACTAGGATGAATCAATTCTGATGTAACTTCATGCACGTCAGTAAAATTACACTTGGTCCAGGATCCGTACATGCTGAGTACATCACTGAATTTATTGCTGTCTCCTGTACAGCAACCAAGACATTTCTGTGAGGAGAACTGTCAAGGCCAGAACACCAGCATCCTCACAGGTACACTGGAAAGGTTAGCTGGATGGTGTCATTAAATCCCCATCAGTATTCACGGTCAGCACACCCTCTGCAGAGTGCTAGTCTGTGTGTAAGCAGGTAAGTAGGTGGAGGAGACCTCCAAGCAGAGCTGTAGTGGCTGGGATCTTCTCATCCTTTTGAGAAAATGACAAGTGCATTGGGGGCTAGGGCTGTTCACTCAATGACAGGTAAGAGTCAGGGCTGCCCGCTGCAGCTGGGCAGCACCCATCAGCAGTGGTGCTTCGGGGACGGTTTAAAGTTAGGAGCACAGAAAGGAAGAAAGCAGCCAGAACTCTGGGAGTTAGGAGAAAATCACTATGTATCAGTATATTTTGTGGGTTGCTGGGGTTTTTTTTAACCTGTAGGACGGCCTAACCAGGCTCTTTGTTTGCTTGCTCTTTTTCTCAGCTTCCTTCAGCATGTTAATTTTTCGGGGCTTCCTGAAACCACAAAGGTGTCAACAGGCTAAAGGAATGTGGTAAGAAGAGGACAACAGAGCCCATTCAGGGCTGAAAGGGGGATGGAAAGAAAACGCTGGGCAGAGACAGGATCTGCCATCGCTGGCAATCGCCGACGACAACCCCTCCCCACCGCCTGCCTCGACTGGGACGAACAGGCGCGGGGGCCGCAGCCTCTGGTGCGGTGGCACGGCGCCCGCCGCCATCACCTCAGCTGCCACACCCCCGGCGACAGGCAAGGCGGGGTGGGGCGGT
>JANZLQ010000064.1:10903696-10919296 GCA_026212715.1 Elanus axillaris
CCCCCCCCCCCCCCAGATGGGGATGAGAACGAGAAAGATAATGAGCCTTTATGTAACAATCAGGCATGCCAGGTTCTCTTGAATTATTAAACTTAATTAGTTTCATTTATTATTCCTGCAGGCTACAAATATCTGTATCAAATGCCAATCTAAAGTGTGGTATGTTTGATCTGGTGGGAACATAGATTTGGTAATATACTGCAATGCCACTAAACTTCTGAATAAACACATGATTCTGCTGTCCTCTCATTTTATGAATAGTGCATGTATTTTCGTACAATGCTGGCAGAAAATAAAAGCATCTTAAAATGTACTCAGCATTGTGTGATACGTCAGTAGTCCAGTGGATGTTTCAATCTGTATTTCTGAAGTTATTTAGGTCCTGATATCACAAAAGCTTGTATGTATGCAGAACATTATTCACTGATTGCAAGTACCTGTGCAAAACCTTCCTATAGATGGCACTTCTCCTGGCAAAACCTGGCTTCTGAAAGGTGATGTTTTTCTTTGGCTTATAGTAACCCCTCAGAGTGTTGGTTATGTCTTGGTAAATAAATACAGCTATGGCCTCATGTTGAGAAAATGCTTCCTGTCATTTTTATTGTGCTGATGATTTAATTCTTGCCCTATGTTAATTATGCTCCTGAAACAGATAAAGGAGAAAACACTTTTAGCTGTATTGGGCAAGGAATAGCCTGTACAGAGAGCAAAAGGTGGCACAGAGCTTGTCAGTTAGTGGAATGAAGAATTTTTACCTATAAGAATCTGGTCTTGACAAGCAGGGAGGTGTCAGGTAGCAAGGGAAATCAAAACCTGGCTATAGTGCCTCTGGTCCTTACCATGCTATTGGCTGCCAGCTACAGATTCCTTGTAGACAGATGTTCATGAACACCAGGTCTAACATACCATTACCAGCTTGTTAGTCTGTAACTCCTGTCTAAGTTCAAGAGCATCCTTCCTGCTCTTGAGAGCTAACGACCCTCTGAAATGAAAGCTTTCATTTAGGTAGGGTAGAAAAGGGTGTGGAAATAATTTGGTGTACAATAGAAGTAGATTCATTGCATAGGACTTTTTTTTTTTTTTTAACATAGTCACTTTTTCAAAGAAGACATTCCAGAATTCTAGGGACTTTTTGCCAGCGCTAACTTCCCAGATAGCTATTTCCAGAATGCCATAAAACACCTCCAAATTAGGAGGAGGAACAGCTAAGTACAAGAGTGCAGAATAGAAGGGCAGAACTGTCTTGAAGTAGGCCCAACTTAGTCACTTAAAAATTCATTGAAGCCTACAGTTATTTAATTTTGCAAAGAATAGAATCTCCCAGTCCAGCTGACATTTTGATACTTCATCTTCGTTTAGTGGCTCAGGTGAGATTTTTCTAACCTTCACAAAATAGTGACTTGATTCAACTTCTTACCTCTGACCAAATCCAGATTAAAATAATGTACCTTTGTAGAGCTCTTGGATCCATTTTACATATTAATCAGTAGTCATGGTTGATTAAGAAAGGAAGGGTAATAAAAATTACTCTTAAACTGTGGGCCTGTCCCAGGCCATGTCAACTGATCATTATCTTTTCTATTAACTTCTCTTTTTGACAAGATGGTATGCACTGTATCTTTGTTGTATTCTAGTTGCAAATTAATCTGTTGCAAAATAATTTAGTTTTGTACATTATTAAAGGCAGTGAAAAAGCAAGAAGGCAATTCTCATATCAAAGAATTAGTGCTAGGTAGAAGAGAATAATACATTTAGATGAAAAAGGACGTGGATTTTGCTAGAAATTTGATGGAAAATAAAATTAGGAAGAGGGAGAGATGGAAGGGGAAAGAAGATAATGAAATGAATGATCGAGTTTTGTCACTCTCCAGTTTTTCAGCACAGTTCATACCTGCAGCCCCACTCACTGAGTGATGATTTACAGTCATATCAGCCAGCTTTTAAATTCTTCTCACATTCTGGGGATTTCATATTCCCATATGATTGCACTGCATTAGTGCTGTAATAATGTTGCAGTTTGTGATTAATTACCCTCCCGTACTGTTTCAGTCATGTGATAGATTTAGTTTTAGACTTTTTAACTGGTCATTCTTTTTAATTATCAATTAGTAATGGTGTGTCTTTCCCTATTGGTTTTGTTTTCTGATCCCATATTGGAATATGACAAAAGGTTATCAACAGGCTGCTTAGTGAGAGATTTTGTCTTTTAAAAAACCAGAGAAAGTGAAAAGGAAGAATAGGCAACAGTAGCATGCTGAAGCAGTAAGAGCTGTGTAATTTATTCATGTTTCTCTTTCCTGAGGCATGGGTTCTGTGTTATAAGCAAAGACTGTCCATCCAGGACAGAATTTTGAAGACCAGGGCTTTGGAGAAATAATTCTTTTCCAAGCTCTGCACACAAACCAAGATCTGCCCTGCCAGTATATCACAAGTAGCCTCAATTATCATATTGAATGTGTCTTAAATAGTTGCTGGCATTTTTAGGTCAAGAAGAACCTAGTTAGCAATAATGACACTTTAAATCAATAACTTTGGGATTGGCACCACGCTAACAGCACAGTTAGCACGGTGCTTTGATCTGGAGCAACAGCCTGTCTGCAGGCTTACCTATGCATTGAAAGTTGATCACACTTAAAGATTATCTCTACTCCTTTCTGCTCTTAAGAGCTAATGACCCTCTGAAATTAAAGCTTTCACATTTACACCTTTTGGATAACTTTGTTGTCTCTGCGAACCTGGTCTTTACAAAGAATAGTTCTTGCATGGACTATTGTAGGTCCCATATGTATAAAATACATATTGCCATGAAGGTCTATTTAGCAATGAATCATCTGTACTAAAAACCTGTTTCCTTAAATGATCTTCTAAGCCCTGTTCATACATAGATTTGTGCTACCATCTTTTATAAGGCATGTCAGGATACTTCTGTGGACGTGAGGGGGGAAGAGAATAGTATGTGCAGTGTCAAAGTCCCCTTAATGACTTGAGTGGCGCAGGTGGGAGGGTATCCTTGATACACAGCATAAAGCACAAAGATGATTTTGCAAGGGATTTGTTGATACAACTTTGGAGAGGAGAGATGACAGGAAGTCTCAAGCAACAGTGAAAATTTCACAGTCAACATAAAAGGCTTTAAGGAGAGTGACTTCTAATGAATCACAGAGCTAAATCACTGAGGATTGTACTAAAAACTTATCCCAAGAACTTTGTGTCTTGACAAGGAAGTAAATTTGGTTATGAAAACAGCTGCATTTAATAGTAATTATCATTCTTGGATCTGTTTGTGGTATGGGATACTGTAAAATATCCTAAGTCCTTCATCAAAACTGGGCATGATACAGGTTACTGCTAACAGGCAGCTCCTGCTTTCTCTGAAGTAGTCCCAAACTGCTTAGTGCTACTGCTGTACTGATGTTAAGACTCATGTGAAAAACTGCTTATGGCAGTTAACTCTGAACATCTTTAGTATTATCTTTAATACGAAGTTACATCACACGTGCCCAGTCCGGAATGGTTCTGAGTGCCTGTAATACAAATTGATTTAATTTAGGGTTTGATTTTTATTTATTTATTTCCCAGTGGAAACTGGATCTGTGTGCTCAGCAGATGCTTAGCTTCTGTCAGGAACTGAACCCTAATTAATTCATATTCCCTTTTTTGTCTGTAGTCTCTGAATGTTTTCCTGAATTTAAGAAAACTTGTAAGATTGAAACATCTGAAAATGTGCTTTTTAAAATTCAGTTACTATGTGAATCAGCACTAATCTCTGAAAATAAAATTAGATTTTTCAAGAAAAAGGGGTCTGTGACCACTCACCAGATTTATGTTCTTTCATAAATCCAGAGAGAAAGTCAGACATTGGTAGATTGAGTATAACACTACTCAAATCTAGTAAGGAGTTAGGTAGGCAGTAAACACATATAATCTGTTGACAGAAAACATGCTAATCTTCTGTTTTGACCTCAGATTAAAAAGACTCAATTGTTTCAAATCATCAGGCAAACCTATTGGAGAAAATTAATACAGGAAACATCCTGGAATATCTTGCTGTATTCTTGGGTCCAAATTCTGTCGCCCAGTGTAGCTGTGTCCTAGCTGTTATGCCTGTGAGATCAGCTTATTATAAATGACTGTAAAGAGTTTTGATCGAGGGCCCAGATGCCCTTACTTAATCTGAAGTCCAAACAGAACAAAAAGGCTATCTGAGCCCCCAAAGCACTCTGCAGTCAAAGTGCTCAGTGCTACGTTAGTGTAGTTTTGAGGTCTCCTGTGTCTGTTTTCTTAATAGAGACCATTCAAAAGAGTGAGATATGTCTGGATTGATCAGTGTGTCCTGGCTAGGCAAAATACAGACTTTATAAAATATTTAGCCATGGAAAATGTAATACTTGGCACCTCTTCCTAACTAAATGACACATGAAGTCAGGTAAAATGCTGAGTCGGAAGGAGCTTATGCTATACTTGTGAATAAAAGCACTAGTGTAGTGGGAATGAACTGAACTTGTGAAAGTAAACTGTCTTAAAAATAGTGACCTAAGGTCAAAAACAAACAAACAAACGAAAGCCCAAACAAAAAAACAAAACACAAACCCAAGGGCTGCTGCTGTTTTTCTGATGGACTCGATTTGCTATCCTGTACTGGGGGAAAAACAACCAAATGAGGACAGGCTGTGGGGAAAATAGGCTGGCAAAGAGGGTGATGAATCTGCTCACTGTGGTCTAATAACATTGTTCCTGTCTTATTAAAGGTAATGAGCTTCTATGAGAAATGAGCAACTGCTAGAGAAGACTTTTGTCAGGGGATAGAGAGGAGAGTCCCCAGCCTACCCTCCTGTTGCAGAGCAGGGGGAAGTACTGAATACTGCCTACATACTGAATTCAGAAGTCAACACATGCTTCATCTTTTTATTGAAGTGCTAAACATCTCCTCCATTTCTTATTTGACAAAGCACATTAATACACTGCTTCATTTCAGGTGATGCAAATGGAGTAATAAATGGTGGTTTCAGTCAACTGACTTGCTAGTGTGAGAGAAGAGAGGCTGTATTATTCTCCAGTGCTGTGCAGTGATTTTCTGTGTCCTTGTAAAACAGGTCCTCCATATAATCCTCCACTAATAATTAATTTATCATCTTTATTAATTTTAAAAGCAGTTTGAAATAGCAAGAAAAGCTTATATTCTAGACCATATGTGATTTTTAAATAAGTCAGGCAAGAACTTGTAAAGCCACTGTATTGGCAGTCATATTTTGAAGAGATGCTGCTTTTAGCTATGGAGCTGTTCTTTTTTACATGACTTACCAGTCCACAAATGAAGTCAGCTTTCTGTGACTGGCTGTAGTGGGACCTCTAGAAATGAGTCTGACAGGTAGCTACAGCTGGTACTGTTTATGATTTGGGGGAATGCTAATAGGAAAATGGCAACAAAGAGGGAGCAAAATTTGCATCTAAGTTCATTGTGGGTATTCCAGTCTTTGCTAAATATATTAGGTACCAGTGCTGCACTTGTAGAGGGGTTAGACTTTGCAAACAACCAGCAGATAAGTTCCTTTGACTCACAAATTCAAAGTCAAAGTAACCTGTGAACAACATTTGCAATAGTGCTAAATATTAAATTGCATGTGGGAGCGTTACAACATCTGAGCTTCATGTAGACCTTCAAACTGACCTGTTAGCTTAGAAAGCTTACTTACAGCACACTTTTTGTACTGAAGTAATGAAAGCAGGAAATTTCAGTATTTCATAGCAAGTATACCTGTTTACTTACAGAGAAAGCGATTCACTCTGACTTCTTAGAGAAGACCCTCTTACAATATTTCAGTAAACTTAGTTTATTCACAACAGGCTAAGGACCTAACCTGTTTCTGATACAAAATTAAAGCTTGAGGTCACCCAACAAAGAGAGTTTTGATCAGTCAGTTGGAAAGATGTTCTTAAAGTTCATATTCAATACAGTTTAAGCAGGGTTGCCACTTACTGTAATGACATCAACTGACCTAAGGATTAAAATCAAAAGAGAGTGTTTAAAGCAGTGCACACATTAATGGACCATTGAAGAGCAGCTGTGATCCAGAGTACACCCCAATTTGTTGGTGTGGTCTTATCAGTACCAGATACTACAGTAGTGCAAGCAGTGTCTTACTCTTCCACTTAGTTCATTGTTGGCTGATGACCTACAGGATGGCAGTTAGTATCCAGCTGTTATTGTCAAGGTTTGCATTAAATGCTGAGAAAGAAATTTAGGTGCTAATTTAAAGAAGAAGAAAAAAAACCAACAGCATTTAAACTGGCCCCAGTTTCCCTGAAATCAGCAGAAGTGTACCCTTTAAACTAAAGGCTTAGGCTAAATCCATAAAGGTACAAACAAGACAAAAATAATGCCCTCTCCCTCTACCCCCCACCCTTGAATTTTTCCCAGTGGTGTTTGGAAGAATGCTGTATGTGGCAAATGTGTCTGGAAGAAAGAGCATGCTTTCTGCATCCAGAAAGCTCAGAGGTGCTGACATGTAGAAGATGGTGCCATGGAGCTTGCAGTGCTGGAGGTGAGGTGAGCCTCCCCTGTGCCCTGGCAGGACTGTATGATGGTTTATCCATTGACAAAGTCTCCACTTCACTGCAGTGACCTGTGGTTTGCATATTGTTTTCCTGGAGCAGTTCTGGGTGTGATACAAAGCTTGCTGTGGACTTGGTAGTGTAGCAAAACAGCTGTCACCTGCAAGAATCTGTCAGTCCTAAATACTAGAAGTTTTTGGAAATTGCTTTTGTAATTGCCCTGTTGTTACATTGAACAGATGTGGAGATGAGAACTACTAAAAGTCTCTTAAATAAGGTCAATAAATGCACAACCAAAGAAGTAGGTTTAAAACCACTGGGACAATCTTTAAAAACATGACAAAATTAGTTTTGAGCCTAGTTCTTCACAGGTGTAGACAGGCAGCGTTCTACTGATTTCAGTGGAGCTGACCCAGTTTTCACTCATACAAAACCAGAACTTAGAGTTTTAATGTAGCTTTGCTCTAAACCTTTCAGTAGTACATCTGTGTGTGCATTCGCAGTGAGTGATGCAGTGGAGCTGTGCTGGGGGACCGTAGTGACACTGGCAGTCCAGGCTCTGCGCGTTCAATGGGATCAGGTCTGTGTGCCTTGATGAGAGAGTTGCTTATCTGAAGATTTGGGGTGGAATTTCCATTGCTCTGAAAAGTGATTGCTTTCTTTTGAAGTAGTCAAGGAGATGGTTAGTGAAGCACTTTTCTAGAAGTGAGTAAGGTTGGTTATTAGGACAATGTTCTGCCTCCAGCCTGCATGGAAGTACAGTCCAGGGTAGTGGTGATGGGAATGAGTCAGCCGTGTTGCATGAGATCATCCAGCTGCTTGGAGAGAGAGAAAACATGTGAAAAGGTTTCACATATTTAGTTTCAGTATATGCTTGCAGCATTGCACATTTTATAGTGTTTTCCTTCCTCTAAACATATTCTTTAAAGAAATTTATCTTCTACATGGGAAAACTACCACACAATCTCTTATAAGACTATACATCTTTAAAGTGTCGTCGTGCAATATCTTGGGGTATAATACTGTCTTGTTCTTTGGAACACCCTTTGCTATCCAAAACAGACAAGTTAGCAGCTTGACAGAGAGAAGCTTTGGGGTTTTGGTTTTATGAACTTGCTGCCTGACACCTCACATGAAGCTGTTAATTTCTTTGGTCATAAAGCAAAGACTGAGGTGCAAATTGGCTTCTGGGCAGATGTTATGTATAATGAAAGTTTAGGGATTCATTCTGGGCTCAATATTCGAGGCTTGAGTCTGATTCCTCAGATGTGGCAAGTGTTCAGTGTTCCTCTTAAGACCAGTGAAAGGAAACTTTTACATGACAAGATGCATTTGCTGTCCGCTTGCCCCATTCACAGTTTTGTTATTTTGCTAACACATTCTTTTTTTCTAATTCCTGTTACCCTGAAATCTACAGTATGAAAATACATGACCTATTGTTTTTGATGCCTACTGTGCTCTGTAAACAGTGATGGGAGGCAGAGTAGATGTGACCTTTTCAGGCTGCTAAATAACTCTGTATGTTGCAGTATCCTGGAAACTTTAAAATGCTACTTAGTGTGAAGATCACAGTTCATTCACTTCTCTAATGAGAGTGGGAGGTTCTGGTCCTCAGCCTGCAAGCTGGGTTACAGCATGTAGCTGAAACACAAGGAAACAGCCTGTGAAAATAAGTAGTGATCACTGGTTCTTGTGATAGGTCTTGGCCTGTTATGAAACCACTGGACCAAAACTCCTTCAAGTCATGCCACACTGTATTTTTGTACTCTTGGGCTTCCCTTAGTTTGGGTGGGCTACAGCACTGCCTTTCCTTGGAGCCTCCATTATGTTTCTGAGCCCAATGTCAGTCTGTTATCTCCTCCGTATGGAATTGCCTCCGAGGATGAATGACTCTTAGCCTGACTTGTAGGTGCTCTGTCTCCTACCACCCATTTTCCAATCCCATTGGCTTTACAGTTCACCTCTCAAAGAGCAGAAAATGCTCAAATTGTGAAGGGTTTTTAAGGCATTATCCTTAACTACCCTATCTGAGCAAACAAGTGGCACCCTTTTGGCACCCTTTGCTATCAGTGCATCAGCTGCAGTCTTGTCTTCTCATGAGACTTTTATCTCTATGTGGAGACCAAAGGGGACAGCAGACAACCAAACTCCATATTGTGGCGAAGTGCAAATTCTGTATGCAGTGTCCCCCCACATGTTCACAGGCTATGTGGGCAGATCCACAGTTGGAAATCTGCCAAAAATGTACACTCAAGGTGCCCTTAGCTCCTTCAGTGGTCTAGAATTTCCTGTGCACCCAGGACCATAAACAGAGGGCTTTGGAAGGAAAAGGTGCTTTGAGACCCATTGCTGGGATCTGCTGTGGGCCTGGCTCACGCATTAAACACTACTTTTACTTCTACTGACCAGGAGCCATTTGAGCACAGAAATCAGTGCTGTCCTGAGTTAAGAATCAGCTTCCTTTCCCTGCCCAGTTCTCCTCATCACTTTAAATCTTGCATAAATGCAGTGTGCTATCAGTGTCCCAGACCAAGTGAAATGTCAGTGGGGAACTTTGGATCAGCAAGAGTAGTAGTCCCATGTCTATGGAGACATCCTGAATTTCTGGTTACCTTCCAAGTACGTTTCTGCAAATGGCTGATACTCAGCTTCAGAGCACATAAAAAATTTAAGGAATCACTAAACGCTAAGTAAAAAAAATACAATGGAGTTCTCTGCACTCAGTGAAATTATTGAAGCAATAAAGAATAATGCTTTTGCAGATGAGGCTCCAGACCAAGCAGTGCAGAGCAAATCAATAATGTCATACTTCTTGCCAGAATCAAAATACTTGTGGAAGTAGCTGTGGAGTAAAACGGGAAAAGGTTTGTTTCAATCAATCATTCTTGTTGTATAATGCAATATCACAGACCAAACTAACTCGCTTGCTAGGGACTTTAAGAGCTTGAAAAGCATTTAATCAAAAATGTTGAGGCATTGTTTATCCTGAAGGCTCATTATAAAGGGAGTATGTGGTGGGTACAGGGGAGGCAGACTGAACCAGCAAGGTTGCGTCAAGTCCTGTTTCCTTGCACATCCTCATGCAAAAAGCAGGTTCCTAAAGCTACGAGCCCAGCTTTTTGTTCAGAGCATCTCACTGCATTTTCAGCCTGTGACTGCTAGTGAAACAGTGGGGGAAATACCTAGTCGAGGTGCACTGGCTGGGAGGAGCTTGCTTTGTATCTTAATGTCTGTAATGCAATATTGCACTGGAGTCCAGCTGCGACTTGTTCCCCACTCTGCCTGCTGTTGTAGGTACTCAGTGTTAGGTGGTCCTTCTTCTGGGTAATTTACAGTTTAAGCAGTTAGCATATGGTTAGAGTATGTGAAGCTCTAATGAAATTAAATTACCTGCTTGGGAAACCTGTAGTGGAACTGAGAGTTGAAAACAGATCTTATGCATCCTAGTCCCATACCTTTATAGCCAAGCTATCCTTTCTAGACAGCACTAAGCTAATGGAGGCAAACAAATTTTGGATTAGGAGTGCTCCCTGAACCTTGCTGTGATTGAGAGCAGCTCAGGTTAAGGTGTCTAGGGTCAGAAGACTGTTACAAAGTGATAACTCGTGATACAATAGACTGAAATACCAGGGCTGTCCCAAGAGCATCGCCCACGATGTGGTTCAGGAGAGATGTTGCAGCTGTACAGCAGCTCTTCAGATGTAGAGCATCAGATCAGACAAAGCTCTGAACTTAGGGCTGGTTTGTTTAAATGATACCTATTCTGAATGTGTCCATGGAACCTCAGTTCATGGTGTGAGGTAAAAATATCTTTTGTAGTTTTCGTGTTTGTTCAAAAAAACTCTTTTTTTAAAAAAAAGAACGTGATCTTTGGCTTCTACTGTATAGAATGATGCAACAGAAGTGCTTATTTCTGTAGTACATGCAGTCTCTGAAGCTATCTGTATTGATCAAGAGGATGTGACAGTTTCCTTCTTTTTGATGCCAGTATTTTATTGATGAAACGGCAGCAATTCCGATTTCAGCAGCTTTTCAGGTTTTGAAATGCACATTAATTCTGCTATGGAGCACTATGAAACTTTTTTTATGTGAATGTGGAATTGCCATAACTTATATTTTCAGGTTGAAAGTCCAGTTTTGTGGGGGACACCAAAATGCATGTGCTGTCTCACTTTCCCTTTAACTTGCACACAGAGGTTTCATGTGCTTAGGTCATTTTTCATCCCAGATATCCCTGACTTGGTCAGAACATGGAATTGAACTGATGCCTCATCCTACGATACAGCCATCTCTATATTTATCTTTTTTAAAAATAAAAGTTCAAACTAATTCACTGCCACAATATATTTGATAAAGCAGCACACTTCTACAAGATCCAACTGAACCAGAAAAGTTTTGATGACTATAGTCAGACTATCTTGCATTTCTCTTGAAGGTCATCTAAAGGCTTGAAGTACTTCGGGTTTTGGAAAGAAAGCTGTCGTCTTCATTCATTTTGAATAATAGTGGAAGGAACTAGTATTATAAATTGAGATTCAGTTCTTCCTCCTTCAGCTACTGAATCAAAAAAAGTTGTATAAAATGAGATCCATCTTCTGATTACTCAGAACAGGATTTTCAGCCTCTCATAAGGCAGGTCAAACAATGCCCAGAAAGTTTCCCCTCTTTTCATTAGGCTATTAGAGAATTAAATTGATTGCATCATTTTCAGCATCATTTCACAACAGTCAATAGTCCATCTTCCAAATTGTGTCAGTGCCTCGTACCATAATACCCATGTGGAAAAAGTAGCAGCTGCCCCTTCCTTATACACAAGGCATTTAAAATTCTCCTACAGAAAAATTATTCAAACAAAACAGTAAAATGGCAGCAATTTAGCAACTCTTTTCTCCTGCAAATAGATTCTTCTGTAAGAATAAAATTATTTGCTGTTGTTCTTTTTTCTTCCCCCATTGAGTAGCCTAAATTCACCGTTACATAGAGAAGTTCAAAAGTGAATACACATAGTAACTGTGCTGTAATAGTCATAGATGCTAACTGAATAAAGCCAAGTCAGCTTGAAGGCTGGGAGGAATCAATTCTGACAGCATGCTGCTCTGTGGCACTGTTGTGTCTTCTTACCTGGAGGCTTATTTAATTGTGGAAGGGGAAAGGACTGCCAGCCTGGCTGGTGTGTGTCTTGGGAATGAAGCATGAAAGGCAGTGGGAACTGCAATGTAGTTTCATGCTTCTGGAGGGTTTTTTTTCTTCCCAAGCTATTGTGCATTTTTCATAACTGCTTCACGAAAAATACTCTGTCCCTGGCTGACTCCTTTATAGATGATGCTCCTCCTTAATTTAGTGGTGTAAAAAGGAACTACTTGCAGCCTCCTCAAGATTACCCTGTAAATATATTCCACATCAGTAATAAGGTACAGCTGTGGTCCAGAGCAAATATTAACTTTAACCTTCCTGCCCTGGATTCCCAGATATGAACCAAAACTATTTATGTGTATGTTTTTGTTGTTCGATCAGCCCAAGAGGAGAAGGCATGTCAATAGGCTTACACCAAACATGGCCCCAGTCTTCCTTTCAGCTCCCACCCAAGTGTTTTCCCAGTCTTCTGTTGTCAACCAGTGCCTGTGGCTGTAGGAAGCTGCTGCTCATGCACTGCCTACGTTAAAACAGAAAGCATGTTGTTATGGGCAGCAACAGTTCATCAGTTACTGGCTCAGTAGTACTGCCCATGGGCTAGCAAAGATTGGACATTACACTCTTAAATTGTATAATTTCTGCTTTTTTCCTGACGCCTAGAGTTCCCAGAATATTAGAGTGGGTTGAAGGATAGAAAGCACATCTCTCTGCTGGCCTCACCTTCGTGTTAACTGAACAAACAGGAGTCTGGACCATAGGGCATTTCAGTTGCTCAGCCTGAACTTCTGTTCTGCAGCCCTAAAACTGTTGCTGCAGCACTTGGTGTGAAGAGCTCAGAGTGAGCCCCTTCTTCTGAGGCTTTTCTGCTTGCTTATGGATTGAGGGACCCCTGAGCTGGGAATTTTCCTTTCTCAGTAGATCTATACATCTGCAGGATTTTCCAAAGCACTGCAAAAGCAAAACATTTGCTCACCTCTGGCTCAAGGAGGAGATGATCCCTATGGTAAGGTGAAGCTGCTAGCAGTATGTTTGTCTCCTGAAGTGTAATTGATAGTATTTTAAGACAAATTGAACGAAAATGCAGAAATTCACAACTTGTGGTTCTGCTTTCAGTAGGGTATTTGTTCCACATTAAGCTCCAAAAGTCTTGGAAGAGTATGTGGCAGAGTTTGCCTTTGTCTGTTCTCTTTGGTTTGTTTCACTTTGTTGTGTTTTTCCCCTCAAACAGAAATGCTAGTATTTGTTTCTTTTTCTGTAGCAAGACAGAGGGTGATCGTTGCACGAAACTGCTCAGCAACTGTAGTTTAGACTTTTACTTTGATTTGCTGTCATGGTATCATATGGAACAGCTAGTAAGGCATTTAAGAAATGTATTCAACATCACTAGTTTTGCTTGGAAATGTGACTCAGTGCTAGCCTGGCTAAGTAAGAAACAGTTCTCCTTTCTTTTTCATCCCAACTGAAGAAGTATTGAAGTACCCAGGGACCATCTGTTTGTTCAGGTCTGACACTTCCAACCCATCTTAGGCAATGGCTTGATCAGGTTGCTGCCTGGAGGACAGAGTCTCCTGGTGCCTTGTGGTCAGTGTTCATAATTGCCACATGGATAGAAGTTAGGAATGGAGTTCAGGTTCAAAACTAGAGCTGATGAACTTTTCCCCACTTCCATCCATCTGTCCATCCTCATTGTCCTACAAACCAGTCTCTAGAAAGTGCTTTCTGGACCTCTTTGCTGCTCCCCTGCCCTTACCAGAATCCCTCATCTAAAACTTCTGCATTCTGCTTGTGTTTTGTCACTGTAACACCTCGCAGTCCCCAAGGACTCGTAGGAGTATGCTTCTTGGACATTTTCCAAACTGTAATGGGACTGCTTCCCCATCTTGCTGTGCTGAGGACAGTTGTTGTAGGGCTTCTTCTGTAGCATAGACATTACAAGGGCACCTTTGGTCTATTGATCCTAAGTGGGAGAAAGGTCATACCAGCAGTAATACCCAGTGCTATGTCCCGGAGACATCAACTCTAAGCTGTAGAATAAAGTCTAGCAAGCATTAATCCTCAGCATGTTCTGGCTGTAGGGAAGCCTTTGGCAGGAACAGTTTTTGCATCCTGGGAAGCCTGGTGACCACTGCAGTGCTGCCAAGCAGTCTAGCTTAGAGAAGTTAGGAACAGATCCATCAGTGCCCCCCACTGTGCAAACCACACTAACTCACAATGGTTCAAAATGTAGGGGAGTCGGGGTTGATTGTGGTGCCATGTCCCCTTGTGCTGGTTTGGTTAAAATCAGCTGCAGTCAGCAGGGCTTAATGGTTTCAGGCCCAGAACCATGCTAATTCTGTTAATTTGGCTTCTGGTTTTGGCCCTTGGGCAGCAGCGACTTCTTCAGACATCACTGCAGTGTACTTGGTTTGGGGTGTAGATGTGCTCTAAGTGTAATAGAGCTGGAGATAAACCAATGCTAATGTTGCTGCTGGCCAACGCTAATCTATAGTGTTTTGTTTTGTTCTTGATCTCAGCTTATGTTACCTCACCTGTTTCCTACCTGAAATGCATACATTTAGACAGCACAATAACATTCCCTCCTGTCATTGCAATGGGTGAGTGAAGTCTGTGCTCCACAGAAACTGTGGTATGCTGATTGAAATCCTCCTGCTAGACCATCTGGTTGCAGTCACTACATTATTTTGATGCAGACCACTGTCAACAGGCTGGTAACAGAAAATCCCCTTTGGGACTGAGATTTGAATAAGGAAAAGTGAAATCTTGTTTAGAAAAGCCGGATAGTGTATTAACCTGCCATTACTGGAGGTACCCACCCCACTGTGAACATAAACATGCTCTTCATGAGAGTGCAGGAACTGTCAGGGACCATTTTATAAGTGAAAACAGCTGCTTCTGCAAGTGCTATCATCTGTTAAATTGTAGGATTACTAGTTGCAGTGATACAGTAGGGGGAGAGGAGTCCTCTGTTTGTCTAAGAAAGTCATCATTTCAGGTATAATGGGAGTTATTTCTGATAAGGTTGCTTGTAACAGTTCAAACCACATAATTTCAGTCTTCCTGGGAGTTAATATACAGCCAGAAAACAGGTCTCTCAGATTTAAGTGAGAGATAAAAAGCTAGTGATCATATATGTTTGCCTACAGCTACTCCACTTGTGCCCTCTCATTTTCCCAGAGGCACATCTGGCTGAGATGAATCTGTCATTCCAGTTTTTCCCCCACCTTAGATCAGTAGATGATGTTGCGTCTTCTTAGGAAACATCAGACTTTTTTTTTCTGCATATTTAACTGAAGCTGACAGTAGCCATTCCCCTGGCTGTATTACACATTACCAGCAAGTAGAATATAACAAAGGCCAGATGTGGGAAATGAGATGTAAAAGGTGCCCGGGAGTGTGCTGTGTGCCTGTGATAACAGAGCTTCTCTGAGTATGTGATGTTAATAGGACACTTGTATCTATAGACTTTGCTCCAAAATGACCTGCAGAAACTCCATCACAGCTTTGCACTGTTGAGAACAGCTGTCATGGTTTAACCCCAGCTGGCAACTAAGCACTGCGCAGCCGCCTGCTCACTCCCCCCATGGTGGGATGGGGGACGGAATCGGAAGGGTAAAAGTGAGAAACTCATGGGTTGAGATAAAGACAGTTTAATAGGTAAAGCAAAAGCTTTGCGCACAAGCAAAGCAAAACAAGGAATTCATTCCCCGCTTCCCATCAGCAGGCAGATGTTCAGCCACCTCCAGGAAAGCCGGGCTCCGTCACACCTAACCATGACTTGGGAAGACAAACGCTGTAACTCTGAATGTCCCCCCTCTTCCTTCCTCTTCCTCCAGCTTTATATGCTGAGCATGACGTCCTGTGGTCCGGACTATCCCTTGGGTCAGTTGGGGTCAGCTGTCCCAGCTGTGTCCCCTC
>JANZLQ010000064.1:10919396-10969056 GCA_026212715.1 Elanus axillaris
TCCCCTCCCAACTCCTTGTGCCCCCCAGCCTCCTCACTGGTGGGGTGGGGTGAGGAGCAGAAAAGACCTTGGCTCTGCGTGAGCATTGCTCAGCAGTAACTAAAAAATCCCTGTGTTATCAACACTGTTTTCAGCACAAATCCAGAACAGAGACCCACACTAGCTACTGTGAAGAAATTTAACTCTATCCCAGCCAAAACCTGCACAGCAGCTGAGGCGGCAAGTAAAACAGGTGGGGGGTGGGAGGAGGAGTATTTCCTGTATTTGTTTAAGGGACAGCTTGGAGGGACCATCCTTTGCTTCTAGAAAACCCGGAGATCACAGTGTTCACTGTCAGTGGGTGAAGGGATCAGTTCAGTCCTTTAATGCTCCCCATCTCACAAGTGCAAAGTCATATATAGCTACAGGTTTGGAGGGATTTGGTTTTTGCTGCCCTAGGTGAGTTGTGGGCCAGAGGCAGGCCATGTTTGGATTGGAATATCATAGCTGTATCTGTAGGCTTCTGTTTGATGTGACCAGCAGCCTGCATGCCTCCGTGGGCACTACTGATGGTAGGTTGATACCATGAGTCTCCTGCTCCTAGGCCATTGTTTTATATTTTTAAAGTGATCTGGACTGTGTTCTCTGTGCTGCTGAGGTCTGGTTGCAGAGGTAGTCAGAAACAAATTGGAAAGTGCAAATGACTGCAGCTGTGATGTGACATTCTGGAAAAACTGCTGTGACTTCAACAAGGGTCTTCATGGCTCACCAGGTGAATTTACCTACTCCTCCAAAAAATAGTGCGAGATTATCTGTCATGCTAAGCTTCCCTAAGAAGCAGGGGGAGGGATTATATCATATATCACTGTCAGCTGTATCATGCCCCTTATAAGGTGAAAGATTTGCATCTTATTGCTGTTATTATCAGCCTTTACTTTGACATTAGAACTACCATTATTTCCTCAAAAATGTATTTTTATTGACCAGCAGAAACATCTACCATCAGCAGACCTACATATTCAAATATAATTTCTTGCATTTTGTTCCTTTACTCCAAATGACGCTTCCCTCTAATAGCACTCCCACAGTCTCTTTTAGAAATTATAACTGCTGTAGACTGCATGCCCCAGGAGGTGATCTCTGTAAATTGGTAGCTTTGCCTCTTTGTAAATCTTCTGCCAACTTGCGGAGTTCATGTGGTTCATCCTTTAGGCTAACAGCTTCTTTATATTTAAGCACAAACATACGCTTACCCTCATGGTGAGTTTTTCATCTTAACTCAGAAAAGCTTTGCAGCTTTCTTGCTATTTCATCATACATTTAAAGGAAAATTGGTGCTCACTTTTATAGTTCAGCCACATAAGCTAGTCAGTCACTATGTTTATCTTCTGGTAACTTTAGTGGGAAAAACGGGTTCTGGTTTTCAGTGCTTGGAAATGTGATATTAAAACGTTTTATTTCAGAGAAGGACAGGAATGATATTTTTATAAGTTCTTCTGAAACATAGTGGATTTATGGATCCACCAGAATTCAGTAGCATGAATTTATGCTGAAGACATTGACCTGAACACCAGTTTGAATTTCTTTGTTATTTGCTCAGCTGCTCTTTATCCTTTAGCCTTTGCCGTAATGTAACAGCTCCCTGGGGCCAAATGCTGTTTTAACTCTCGTTCCCCACCCCAAAGTCACAAGGGCTGCTCAGAGCTTGGAGTAGAACCAAAGCTGGGTGTTTTGAGAGTGATGAAAAATTGACTTGCTTTCCCAAACCTGGAAAGCTCTCTGTCCCCGGTTGCCATGGTAACACCTCCCATCCACATTCCTTCATCACTGCTCACTGTTACCTTGCTCTGCCACTGTCTTGAAGCAATCATTGTCTTTTCCTACCTCTGTGCTGAAGCAAGGAGAGAAATTATGTAGAATCTGAAGGAACAGCCCTAAGCGCACAAGGACAGGTTCATCCTGGGTATAAAACCACCAAAGTGAGTAGCCCTGAGGACAGGCTAGTCAGAGAATGAAGAACAAACTGTTGATTGGAAGGTGCAGCTCTGGTTCTCAAGTAATTCACTGCATAACTTTTGTGTTGACAGTCACATGGATCGTTCCCTGGCATAGCTGCTTTCACTCGTGTGAAAACTTGGGATTGTCTGGGAGATGAATTGCCTGGGATTTCTCTGCCTGGGTTACAGTTGGCCGCCTGGCCAAGCTAAAGGGCATCTGGTGAAGGGTTTGTCACAGTAAGCAGGCTGGCTCAAGACCATAGAAGCTTATTGTGAAGGGTGTCAAGATGAAATGCCTGCACTGCCAGGTCCCAGAGGCTCTATTCCTCAAAGTGATGCCCAATAAATTTGTTGAAATAGGCTTGACACATGCGGATGAAGCTTCAGTTATGTATCTGGTGATCTTTGTACAGTCTGTAGGTCTTTCTACTAGAAAATGCTTGATGGCAACCAACCTGCAAACTCCCCTTGCAGATACTACTTATGTCACCCAAATTAACATGTGTGCTAGTTCCCTGAGTGAAATAAATTTTACAAGGGGTATGATCCTCTTCATATAGGTCTGTACCTCTGCTTTTGGTATAGCTGGCTAGAGGTGAGATGTTTTTGGTATGCTCTGAACCTATGTGGCTATGCAACACAAACAAGGAATTGTGGGCTGTGTCTTATTTTGATGCAAAGGTTATCTCACGTAATTACAAAGTCCTGTACAGTTACCTGTCTTTAATTAGAAACACTGATAATTATCTATTGCAAAGTGGATAATTACAGTACTTCTAACTAAACTCACTCATTGGTATCTTCCAGAATGTGAATGAGGACTGTTCTCCCACTCCTGAAATGTACATTTTACCTGTCATGGCTTGAAGTGAGTGCTGTCATGGGATGTCCTGATCTCTCATCTGTACTTGGTCTTCTTCCTGACAACATGGTAACTGATGTACTTGGAAAAATAACCCAGCACAGCCTGGTGCAACATATCCACAGTGCATACTGCACAAATTTAATAGAATCTTCATGATCAGAAAAATTTCAGGGAAATGATTTTATAACATATTGACAGTTTTCATTTTAGGTTTAGCTGGAATGTTCTCCACTGTCTGGCACTCTTCTGGGGTTCAATAAACTGCACTAAAACTGTTTCCCCAAAGTAGAGGCTTTATAAATCAAACCCAAGTAATTCCATAGCGGAATCTTAAGGCTCTTCTCAGAAATGGGATGGGAAGACTTGCACTGATAGTTGGTCTTCTATGTATCAGGTGTCTTAGGTACATTATAGCTGTGTATTTAGGACTGGATGCAGGAATAGTCAGCAGCAGAGCTTCTCCCCTCTTATAAAACCAGTTCTTTCTTTTTTTCTTCAGTTCTTCATGCTTATATGTATCTCCTCTCATGATCTTTTCTTGGCCTGTCTTATTTAACATTTTTAGGTTTTCTTCCTTTGGGAGTCTCATATTTAGTCAGTGGCTTGCTCTCCCACCAGGCCCATGGTATCTCTTCATTTCACAAATCCCTTGCCTTTCTTGCACTGTGCCCTTTCTTCTCTGTTTTTTGTGACACTAGAAGAACAGTGGAGGGAAGGAGGGATACAACATGATGAAGATAAGAGATTGTGTCATTTGTTATCTACTTGAGTATAGTGTAGTATATGCAGAAAAGTAGTATCCACAGAAGGAATAACAAGCACAGAACACAAGTTTTTTGTGTTGTACTCTAAAAGACTACTGCTGAGAACCTGTAAGATTGAAAGGATAGCAGAAATTTTAATCAAATTCATTCTCTTCTCTCTATAAGCAAATGGATTGATAGCATTAAGCTTTGAGAAATGCTGGATTCTCTTGAACACGATGTTCATTGTGTCTTGGTCCAAAGCCTTACCCTACTCCTAATGTTATGTTGAGTCTGCTAAATATAGATAATTTTTCTGATATTCAGACATGAAGAGAAGGTAATTAGTGGTGTTTGTTTACAGAAAAAGCTGATTTGTGCAGGAAAGACACAAAATCATTTTTGTGACAGCAAGCAGGAGTAAACTGTAACATACCATTTTTCCCTCTTGCCTCCTCAGAGAGATGGGAAGGGAAAGGAAAACAGACTTCTTTAGTCAAAAATATACTCAGAGAATTTGGAAGAGTTGATCCAACACAGCTACTTGAACAACTTTTAATTGACTGTGTTTAGTAGCTGGTCATGTTCATGGGCAAATGAAAATTAGGACAGTATCTGTCAGATTAACTTTAAATAATGATTTGATCCTCAACATGTATCAGTCAGCTTAGTTCCATTAATTGAAGAGCATGTGTCTGACCCTGTTGCTGTTGTCATCAAAGCTCTTGTACAAGGGGAACATTAAAATCAAGAGATCAATTAGACAGAAAAGAACTGGGAGCAGGAACCCCTGCTGCTCCTGAAATCTCCAAAAAATCTGGAGAAGTTTCCCATACAGAGAGAGAACTTCAACTCTCACATAAACTAAACCTCAACTTTTTGCATCTGCCTGTTTACGTTGGTAAGCTAACCCTGCCCCAGCACCTCCTGATGCTCAGTGCTGCTAGATGAGTATTCTGACTCTATTAAAGCAAGGAGAGTTTGGTATGCAGTTGCATATACTGGTCTGGGACCATAAGTATCCTGCTCTTCAGTAGTATGTGTAGTATTTTCTCAGTAAGCAGCAGTTTGAGATTCTTATGCAGTAGTGCATCCATATTTGTGTAACAAAGGTAGCTCTGAAATGAGTAAACAAATGATCCAGTAATGTATAGATAGCTCACAAGTCAGTGGATGAAGGTACTTAAAGCTACCATGTGCATATAAAAATGTCTTTCAGTGTGAGGGAAATCCATGTCAGGTCTATTGACTTGTGATAGGAAGTAGCCTTCTGTTTACTTTCATCAGGGGTAGGCATTGCAGGTATGTGCTGAGGATTGGTGTTATGGTCAGGGGCAGAAATGTAAATGCATCCATGAAAAGCCAGGCTGTTCAAGGTGATTACCATGCTGTGGGCTATGCCAAGCTCACTCTGCCAACCTCAGTTTTAACTTCTGACTTTCTGAGGCAGTGAGGAACTCTGGAGGAATTCTTCTTCATGAAAGGTAGGTTGAGTTCCACTGGGAAAATGTCTTTTAAATAAACTCTCTTTAATTCTTGGATTTTCCCTAGCAATATTAGCTATGTGCAAAAAGTTGCTCATAAATAACAAAGCTAATGCCACCAGTCTGTAAAGTGCTGATGCATACACTCCAAGTAAGAAGCATTACTCATTTGAGTTTGATAGAAAGGTACTGCCTCTGCTCAGAGGGTCACTGAAATGGTATTTCATTGATAACACAGACGTTAGAAGGAATAGATAGCATTTTGAATGCATGGCATTTCCCTTATACTTCCAGTCATTGTTCACCATAGTTCATATTTTACTACATCATGTTACTTTTCATTTGAAATTACTGCTTAAAAAATTGTCTCCATTCCTTTTAGTTACAAAATGCAGATCTCAGAAAATGCAAGACCATGAGGACACTTTTCCATGCTTTAACATTGTCTTGGAATTGGTTTAGGAGGGGATTTCCCCACAATTCTGCAGCTGTGGTGCCTCAGCTGTAGGGGCCAGAAAGGGAAGTGCATGAGAAACTGTCATAGTGCAAGCTAAGGAAAATATGAACAGTGAACATATTACAGGCTTAATAGCGTTTATGTAAACTTGTAAAGGTTTTATTTTTAATCAGTTCAAGCAAGTGTTAATTCAAATACTTGTTGAGTTACACTGATGGTAGAATGGCTGTCAGTCTCCTTGACAAATGTGTAAATGCACAATGAGCGTGATGTTAAAATGACAGTGGTGATGATGGGAAGTCCCCAACCTGATACTGAATGCAGATGGCATTTCAACACTTGTCAGTCAATCAGCTAATCGATTGGAAGCAAATTCTTACATTTTTGACCTAGCTTTGAAAAGTGCAGAGAAATCAAAATCAGCTGTTACTTTGCTGCCTGGACTTGATTTTTCACCACCTACAAAGAGTTAATATTGTACAGCAGTGATCTTTGGTCACCTGTAACTTACTCTACACTTGAGTCAGTACATCACTGTCTCTGAAGATAACCTTTCTGTAAACACTAGTGTATAGTCCTTCAGAGACAACAGTGTTTAGCCCCAGAAAGAAAGGAGAGGTTAAAGTCTTGAGTGATCTGTATGAATATAGAGAACTGAAGGAACTAGAGGCAGGATGCTAAATAAGTATTAGAGGAATAATGGTAATGAAGATACAGTAAAGAAGAACTGGGCAGACCTTGGAAATCCTCCAAAATAGGAACATCTTGGCGGAATAAGCCAACAAGATATTAAAAAGAGTTAAAATCAAGACCATGCATAATGGCTTGTTTAGTAGGATCAGGAAGTTATCTTGGGACATTACCCTTGCTGTGAATTTGTTTCGTTGGAATCATGTTTCAATATAAGTGGCTGAACTCTTTTCTGTAAACATCACTAACCCACTTCGTTGTATTTCCTGGGAGATGTTCTTTAAATTGCAGTCTGGTCTCATGATAGACATAGCAATGCTGTGCTTGCAGTTTCTCAATGCATATTAACATGGTAGTTCTTTTGTAGTGATGTGTTTTCACGAGGAGTTCGTTCAACCAATGTTAGAAACAGTTGGCATGTCCCATATAACACATTTTGAACACAGTTTTCAGTCAGTTGTTTCAAATTTGCAGAACTGGGCAAAATATTTTGATTCTCTTGAAAAAGACATTGCTGTGATTTTATGCATTGACATGCAGTGATAACTTTGACATAGTAAGGCTTTGGACAGAGGTTGAGGTGTTTTAATTTTAACTTTCTAGGTTGAGCACTTTTCTTAGTTTCAGGAATTTTGTAAATTTTTTTTCCTTGATGTTTTCTTTTGAAAAAAAAGTCTGATCTGTCAGGCCAATTCCAACAGGCCAAAGTTACACCTATTCTGAATAGCTTGATGTCAGCATTAATTAACTGGAAGTCCCTGGTTAATTGCGTTTATTCAAAAATGCACTGGCACTTAGCTGATCTTTCTAGCAGCCCTAGAGCTTAGTGAGTGTGTTACATGCAGGTATGAAGGATCTAGATCTTTATTCAACTGTTCTTTTTCGTGAGGATATGTGGATGGGTCTGTGATCCTTAGGGTCACCACAGGCATTGCCCGTGATGTCTTTTCTCTCCCAAATTTGATGTTCTTTGGCCCTGTTGGTGCTCTGTGTTCTGTCCCCGAGGTCAGTAAGTCCCTCAAGGAGCCAACACAGACAATAAGATCTTTCAACTTACCAGCAGGTGGCATTAACGGAGCAGAGAGAGTGCTGTGCACATTGCTAATGAAGAAATTAGCGGTATTGGCTTCCTGGGAAGCTTTGCTTATTCTTGTTACCTTTTTATTTGCCAGGTCATCCCCTTAGACTGCACCTGGGTAGCTTTTCTGACACTTTCAATCATGTACAGAATGATTGCCTTAAGTTTCTGTTGTTTACCAGTGTAATTTTCCTAAGTCATATGGCCTTTTTTCTCATCTCTGACCATGGGATTGAAATACGTTGTTGTACTAGTCTTGGATAAATTACTAGGAACAATGTTGTAGAAGAATAAAGTATTAGAGACGTATTTTGTGTGCTCCAATATAAATGAAAGTTTGTTCACTTCAAAACCGCAGTGGCTGTCAGGTAAAAGAGAAGATTTTGGGTTGCAAAATTATACTAATTTCAAAATGAAGGCATTTATTTATCCAAATGGATGTCCTTTTCATGTATTGCAAATTATGGTTCACTTTCACCAATGACTGTTCAGTAGAAGGCCATCTTCCTTGTCCTGTATGAAGTCCTCTGGTTGCTGAGGGAGCATATCCTTTACATCTCCACATCAATGTACTCTCTGAGGAAATTGTCCAAAGAATTCTTATGCCAACCAACATCTTAGTGCAAGGGTTTCAAGTGGGAAAAAACACAGATTAATTTACAGCAAAGATTATTGATTAAGTACATGCTTTAAAAGTGTCCAGTCTCTTCTTTCAATGAGTCTTAATAAAGGATTATATGGGAAGTTACTTAGGTCTAAACCAAATACAGTTTAGACTGGAGGCATGTATTTAATGCCAGTGAGAAGGTTGTTAAATCCCACACTTAGCTCTTATAAAGGCTGTAATTGCCACCCATAAACCAAGTAATCCTAGAGGCACCTGATGCTGTGCAGCCAGTGCAAAACAGTGATACAGATTGTTGCAATGTGCTCAGAGTCTTCCGAGCAAATGTGATTTCTGGGCAAATGCCTTGGTCTGTTGAACTCACTAGACTTTGGCAAATTGCTATTTAAGAAAAGGATGAGAGCATGGTGGAATAAGGTGGATTTTTCCTGACTCAGCAAATAGCAATGGTTTGGAGGAAAAGGGAGCGAGGCAGGCAGAGACCCATCAGTGGCAGACTAAATAAAAGGAAATGGTAGTTAACCAAATTTATGAACCGTTTCATCCATTTCTGGTCTTAAAGAACTATTTTTCTGACAGCCATGGGTGATGTGACCTGGGATGTAGAGGCTGGAGGGAATGCTTTCCCACAGTGCTGGTTTAGCTTAGGAGCAGTGTCTGAGTCTATTAGCATGTAGTGTGCATGCTAAGAAATAACCAGCACCTGCTAAAAAATGACAAGGCCAGAGAAGGGAAATTTAGGGAGAATTCCCAAATTATTTCAGTCTATTAAATACATGCTGTGAAAAGCTCAGGCTTCAGCAGTGATGTTTACACATGTACAGTCCTTAGCCTCTGCTGACTAATTATGATTCTACCTATGTTGTACTTGGCGAGCAAACAGCATTTGTTCAAGGGGGCTCTTGCCAGCTGTGCTGGTGAAAGTGCTTTTCAATAAGATTCCAATTAAATGCTTTATTAATATTTATTATTCACTGGTTGCAGTGTTTGGTAACATGCATTTGCCCAGGAGAGCTCAAATGAAATGCAGCAAGGTGTTACTTGCTGGGCAGGGGGAGAAAATTATTTTTTAGTTGTTTGTGTTCACTGCATGTCATGTAAGTGCTCATACAGATCCAATGTGAGAATGACAAGGGTCTCCGTTCAGTAAATTCCCTACCCAGGACCTGGTGTAGTGTAGCTGGCAGGCTCTGGTGAAGAGGCAGCCACTGCATGTTTGTTCAGCCTGTGCAGGACTGGCACGGGTTTAGTTCTGTCAATGTTTTTTACACAAAGCAAGTATTTCCAAAGGTGATTCTCAGAAACTGGAAACTGAGGACACTTTGGACAATGCATGTTCCTCTTGGTCCAGGGCTGTGCTGTGAGAAACATCAGTCTCCTCTGAGACTAATGAAAAGGATTAATTTGGCTTGGCCTTTCAGTCACAGTAGCTCCCAAATGTAGTAAATCGAGTATGAAATGGTGAGCCATGAAACACACCTGGAAGCCCTTTGAATTGGACATGAACTTGAGGGAATGACTGTCAGCTTGTATGGGACTCTCGATGCACAGTCGCAATAGCATGGCCACAAGCCCAGGGGACAGATGGGTTTAAAGCATTTCCCAAATCAAAGTTTTAAATAAATGCAACCTCCTTCTCCCTGTTGTAGTTGATTATACCAAGCATGGTTTTCAAACATCTGAGTTAAGTAATTTCTATCAGGCAAACTCCACTTGAGTTAACACAATGGTATGTTTTTATTAAAGTGTGAATTGTTCCTTTTCATTAATATTTCTGTATAAAACCATTGTGGACTTGGAGGAAGCTCCCCTTTCTGTATCAGGAGTGTGAGAGAAAGGCAAGAAAGAGTTAAAAGCTTCCTAACATGAAGTTTGACAGTCCAAGCTTTTGAATTAAATGCCTGAAATGCTGGATTTGGATATCACCCTGGGGCCATCCCATCAGTCTTCAAGCATATAGCATATGTTTCTCTCTCTGAAAATCAAACTTCTGACCTGCAAGCCAGACCTTTTGATTTATATCAATTATGCCACTTCCACACATGAGGGTTTTTTGAACAGTCAATGCATTTGGTGCGCATTTGTATTAATCTCTTTTAATGTATTGTGGTTCTGTTTCTGTTGTTATGCTGATGCCAGCTGAGAGTAATTCCAGGGGAGTTGAGCTAGGATGAATTTATTGTAAAGACAAAAAGAATTATTCCATTTCTCTTTAGGATTGATTATTTTTCCTGTGCATCTGAGCGTTTATGAATGATTGTCAATTCTGAACCACATTTTTCTTCCCCAGGACTTAAGAAGAGAACTTAATGAGATGAATTGCTATCTGCAAGGTGCTCAAGGCTTGTGTTTTAAGGCAGAATAGGCTGCCATTTAGTAAAAAACAAGTCAGCATTTCTTGGGGATGGTTCAGGTTTACCCCCTTTTTTGTATTAAACATTGCCATGCTTCACGTTTTGTTTGTGAGTTCTTTTATAAATAAGATTCCTAGCTGGGAGTGTTGCTTCTACTGCTACATACTGATAACCAAACCATCTTGACACTGCAGATTAAAACAGGTGCACATTAATATCTCTTTACTTAGTCCTGTTGCTCTTAATTGGTAGGACTTATTTATGTGCATGGTGAGACTTTTTCATATGATTAAAACCCAGTGATATTGGTGCATTCAAAATATTGGTATTCATTTACAGAAACAGACTTGACTAATAAACATTGATTTTTTTCATGCATTTAAATAATTTTTAGAATGTCTGAGCACAGTTATAATTATATACTCTTTAGAATTAAACAGATTAATTTCATGTTTAGGCTAAAATAAAAGTAGTAGTGTTGACTTAGGAGAGCTTGAGGCAGTGATTCCATTTCAGACATTTAGGGCTCAATTCTGCTTGTGGCAGTTGAGGAGCCACTACAGAGAGTGTTACAAGTTTTGTTTATTAAACCGATAGAAGTTGGCATAACAAGGGAAGTGAGTTGGTAGTGGGTTATCTGAATCTGGTTAAAACACTTTAAAATTTTTGTTCCAGGAAAATATTCTGGAACTGACTTGGGTCAGAGGCAAAATGAGACAGTGTGCAAGGTCACTTGCCTGGTGTAGAGAGCATATTGTGCCATGGTTGAGTGTTGGAGGAACCCAACCCAACCCAACCCAGCCAGTAACGAGGCAGACTTTCAACCACAGGAAGACTTGCCTTTCAGGCAGGCTTTTACTAGATGCTTATAAAGTAGATTTGCAACTCTTGTCATGCATCAGGGCATGGCATGTGAGTCTGCACTTGGCCCCTTGTCTTGACACAACATCTGAGAGTGGCTGGAATTGAAATGAGAACATCATTTGCCAAGATGGCACATGTTTTCATTAATATGTAATCTTGCACCTTATAATAGGATAGATAGCAGTTTCAGGATTGAGCCTCATATACAGTAGGTAGGCACAGTGAAAATTAATTTTTTTTACTATCTTGAATGGTAAACGCATCTGCCAGATACAGAGTGGTTCTGAAAATTGCTTGCTCCAGTTTTTTATGATGAAACTAATTAAAAGATTATAGCTTCTGTGTTTAATAGTTGTTCAAAATACATTAGTGGCCATTCTACTTGCCATTCAAATTTCATAATGTTGCAAACAGCAAAGGGAAAGCATGCTGACACTTTGCTCTCTTTGGGATTCACTTCAACTCATTCGCTTTCTAATCTGATCTCCCAGGATATCAAATGAGGGCTTCTGTTTGTTAATGAATGCCCAATGTTGAATGAACGTTAAATGAAACCGAATATCCAGCAGTGATCAGGTTTACTTTGTGCAAGGCCCTGCTGGCAGTGTCCCAGAGAACTCGTGTTTGATGTCCAAAGGAGAATTGACTTCTTCAGATGTGTGTAAAAGAAACAGTTCTGGCATACTTCAGTGGTTGAATTGACAAGTCATTGTTTCTGTGTGATATTTGTAAATAAAGTCCTCTTAACAAGGGTGCTGAGAAACACTGTTAACACATTCCATGCTGTCCAGCTGGAGTGGGAGTTTCCACCCACAGCAAACTTAGGTTGATCTCTTTAAAACCAGCACCAAGGTATCTGGATCCCATGTTTTCCTCTTGCCACTAAGTGAGACTTTGATTTGATTTGCACTGAATTTTAAGCTACGGTATCCCTATGGAGCTTTATGCTCCTTTTCCTCTTGTGGGTGATGTTGCTGGGACAGAGGAGGGAGCTGCAGCTGGCAGAAACCTGAGTGTGCAGGGCCCATCTGATCAGTGGTCTTCACCAATTTCAGATAGTCTAAGTAAACTACTATAGAAATCACTATAGAAATGCTCTTTGCAATGTAAGTCCCATGCTTCTGGGAGCAGTTGATCTCCCTTGAAAACAATAGGGCTGTCTTAGGATAAATTGGAGAACAACTGGTTGCAAACCTGTTGCAGATTTTGTTCAGAAAGAATAGTTTTATATCTTGATCCATTTGGCATGGCACATACAGCTTTCTAATGAGAGCAGTTTTATTGATAATAAAGGCATTATTTAAGCAAAACTGACAATATTTTAAGAACCCATGACAACTGATCCCAGTAAAACTAGGAGTTAAATTTGATTCAGAAGAGAGGTCACACAGAATGAGCCATTGATACTGGATTCTTCACTTTTCTTTTTTGATCCAGCTCTGTGTTCACTTGAGATGATTCATTCTTCCAGTGAGTTCCTTCCAGGAAGGATTCCCCACAATCCTCAGAATTTTGTTCTTTCTCTGTACTATTAAATTGTTCTTTTTCTGTTATTACAGTTTCTTTTTGGCTGAGATTCTCTTTGATTCATCCTGAAGGATTCTTCTAGAAAAGGAAATGCAAGAGCAAAGCTCCTTATTACTGATGTTCACAAAGACAATTGCTCTAGTAATTCTTTACTTCCAAAAAAATTTTTAAGATTATATGAAATGCAGATTTTCTTCTTTTCAACCAAGGAATTTGAGGGCTTGTTGATGAGGTCAGAGGTAGTGCAGCTGTTGATAAAATACATTTTGTTTTCAAACCTTTACACTAGTTTATGGCAAAGCTTAAATGAGGCTTTATGTGAAGGCTTAATAAGAACTTGGAAAACAGTATTTTGTAAGCTGACGGGCATAAGAGGCAATCTCAAAAGAAACTACCTTTTAATTTATCTTGTTTGTGTGTTTGTGAATGCCCTGAGGTGAGGATGAAGAGTTACTCCAACAGGAGACTTCACATCAAGCACTGTACTGCAAATGGTTTAATGCTACTGTCTTCTGGGAAAATTTGGTAAAAAGAATGGGGGAGAAAAAATGCTTTGTCAGGTAAGGACAGAGAATGTGAACAGATGAGCAAATGCTAATTACTTACCCTTTTTGCTGCACAGAGCATGTGTTTGGATGGTGTTTCCTAAACTGACGTTTTTACTTATTCTTTAATGTGAAATAAAGCATGAACAAGAGATGACAGAGTATACACAGCTGTAACATTGTATGTAAAAGACTGTGTGTAGGACTCAACAGATCTGATTCAAACACATCACTAAAGAACAGGCAACAGAGGCAGACACCAAACATAGGCTTTGGGTATTGGAAAACAGAATTGTGCAATGACAGGACAGAGCTGGATATCTGATCCTTCATTGCAGACTTCTGTGTCCCAAAATTAGTTTGGTCATCTCTGTCCATCTGTAACCACCTATTTGAACAGTGAATTCAGGAGCAAATCAAAGCCTCTGATGGAAATAAGTCTGAAAACTCAAAACTGTTTCTCCACCCACAGACAGTTAGTTTCCCTACTAGTTGAAAAGAGCATTAATGATAGCTATTGCTATCCTGTGGATCTAATTCACTTCCAGGCAGAATGGGCACATGATTCTTATACTGGTTGGACAGTGTCTCCATCTATATGTTAGTTTTTTTCTGTTGCTCGGAGCTGGCTGCATGGAGCTTGATCGCATTGTTCACTTACAGTGTGTCTTTTTGCAGTAAGGTGTCTGGGATTAAATAACTGGCTGATCTGGGACAGCTAATGCTTATCTGGTCTGATTTACAGTGGAGGAGAAAAGGTTGAGGAATTAGACAATAATCATAACCAGATTGCCAAGAGAGGGGACAACATCTGCTCTGGGTTGTGCCCTTTTATTATGAAGAGAAGCTGCAATGAATGTAGCAGGATGAGGTGGGCAATGGATATTTGAACCGCTCCAGCTATAGCTGAAACTAACTTAGCTGGGGATTCTTTTTTCCAGCTAAAATGCTGACAAAGTTTTGCTTACACATGTCAAAGTGCAGGTTCCTTTCTGTACTTAATACCAGAGTGTTAATGTAGTGAGTCTGTGATGACATGAGCAGTGTTCGGAAAAAGAGGGTTTTGTGTGATGGAAACAAGGATGTGAGTGGGCATACGCCTTCCAGACAGTGGTATACGACTGCAGCTACCATGATCATGCCAAGTTAGTCAGCTTGAAACCAGCTAAGAGCTGGTAAGAACCATGCAAGCATTGACATGAGCAGTAGCTGAAGCCAATACGTGTGGCTATGCTAAAGCCTGTTCAGGTATACCTATATAAGGTGTGAACATGCCTTGGATTACACAGTAGGTCAGTCAGTGTCTGGATCAAATGCCTGCTCTCTCTCCTGGTTCTGCTTTTGTCTTGCTTTGCTCTTCTAAGAATTCAGAAAATGCCTCCGAGGTATGGTCCCCAGCATAGGCCAGCTCCTGAAAAGAGTTTTAAGATTAAGTATTTAACTCTGTACACAAAATGCAGGAAATAACAGCATAATCAGCTGGAGGATTTGAGTTCTTTAAACTGACCAAACTAGACTTATGCTCAGTTTAGAAAGTGAGTGCAGAGGCACAGCAGGTTCCAACGCCATCTGAAGCCCAAGTGTAGAGAAGAAATAGATGTATATCTCTAAAAAAAGGTTTTGTATAAAAAACGTAACCATTATTGTGTTATACCAGTCTGGGATTCTGCTGACTACTGACAGCAGTGTCTTTTCAGTGTTTAACAATAAACACTTGCAAGTTACTTTGAAAAGCAGCCTTTTAAGTGTCCAGCCATGATATTCAAAGCTGTCTAAAGATTTTGATGGAAATTCAAATTCTGAAAAAGTTTTGAAATACACAATCTAGAAGTACCAGCTGTTGCACAGCTTGAAAGAACAGGAGGAAGATGAGCAGTGATATTAATTTTCTCATACTTTACCTTAAGTTAGGGGTTTACTGAGGATTTTCTTCCAAGGAAGTTTAATGGAAGAAGGACTTTCAGTTCAGAGCTTTAAAATTCTCTGAGTAGGTCTAGGCACCATACTGCATTTTAAAGATTCCCCCCACCCCCACAATGCCTTAGCTCTCTGGAAGTACAAAAGGATCTTGCACAGATCTTTTAACAAAATGTTGTAGAAACTCATGTGCATAACACTGGGAATTGTCTGCTGTTACCTGAGTATATTTAGAAACATCAGATGCCTAATCTCACTTGGGTTAAGCTCACGTACTCCCACTGAGACCAATAATGCTGTGTTACTTTACACTAGTTACTCTTATGCCTGATATGAGTTCAAACCACTGTAAACAAGACACCTCCATTCTCTGGTGAATTCACTAAAAGTATACACGGGTTTAGTATTTCCATTCAATAAGGTATTCTCTTGTAATAAAAAGTGTGGCAGCCTTGAAGTTACATTTTTATGTTTGCAAGCTTAAGTTTCTTGAGAAAGATTATTTGATTCCTCCAGAGGCAATTAATATTCTCAGATGAGTTTTGACTTTTATCGACTCTGCTGATGGCTGGAACAGTAATTTCTCAGAGCCCAAAGACCTGTAAAGCCAGAGAAACAGCTGATCCCTGCACTGGTTACTGAGGATATGTGTCAACACTTCTCATTAATCAGTGCATAAGAGTATGTAAATGTTATTTTTCTTACTTAATCCATAGAAACAAATAGAATCATCTTAAATCCATCTGAAAGACTGCATGTTTTTCTCTTAAATTTGGAGTGGATGATGCAGTGGATGAGTTGTTCACCAGCTTTGCAGATGGAGCTCAGATGATGCCTGGTCACTCCCTCCTCCATGTAATTCGATTCATTCTCTTGTTCCTTCAGCTCTGGCTATACTGTTCCCCAGCACAGAAACACTTGGTGATTTGGAAAACGGGGCACATGCTTAAATGCCCAGGTATAGATCTAGGTCTCTTAGCTCATCCAACTCCACTTAACTCCAGTTAACCTGAAGTGGTTTCTGATCTAAAAATGTTGTCGTGCATCTAGTTTTGCATCCACTGAAAGTAAGAGAATGACTTGTCATTAATGTCAGGAAAAGCTGAACCTGTTCTTAAACAGACTGAAGAGTGACAGTCTACTGCTAAGACGACAGTTCATAGCCTGTAGACCTAGCATATACTTCTGTTTGGAAGAGGGTTGTATCTAATATGATCTCATTGGGTGAGAGTGCTTGGAAGGGACCGCATAGTAATGCATTCTACCCATGGCTTTGCATTTAAGGAGGTGTAAGGGTGTTTGTGGTGGCCAGAGAATGTGATAACGCAGTTCTAGAAAACAGCTTTGGGTCATGTTATGTTAGCCATATTTTGCTTGGTTTATCAGGAGCAGGTTCAGACTTCTTTACATGCTTTTTGATGTACTTTCTAGAATCTTCTGATAATTATTTCATCTTTAGAGTTCCTACTGCTTCTGAGCTAGCATTTGATTAATCCGTAGTCCTTAATGTGAAGAATTGGTAGAGGTAATTGGAAAGTCCATGTTTTTTAACACTAGCAAAATACTGAAGGCTAGAAAAGATGTCTGTGTGAAATCAAGGTTGCATCAGGTGTTGTTGGACCGTATATATTTCCAGTTCCTCTTTTTCTTCACTCTGAACATACCAGTTTTTCTTTGGCACCAAGCCCCTTCTGTCACTCTTTTCATGGCCAGAATAAGGGAGTAGGGATCATAATTTTGGGGCAGTGCCTACACAGTGAAAAACACAATAGATACTCTGAGCCTTGGCATGTTGGGATACTACATTTGTATCCTATACTCTGACTTTAACTTCTAGAAAAGGACAAGTATATGTGGGAGAAGAACCAGTATAACTGCTACTTGGGTAGGAAATGACTGAGAGCTATTGCGCTGACTGAGTATTAACACCTTGAGTGTGTCTCTGATCATTTATGATTGTCTGTAGTGAGTAAAAATGTCTGTGGCCAGCTGTTCATACAGTGCCATAAGAAAGAAGGCCAGAACACTTGGGTCTGCAAGACTGCAGATATCTACAAGACACCTGCACTGGTAGTCAAGTACAAGTTAAAATCTCTGAAGCTGAGGGAGCTAGTATAAAAGCATGATGCACAAGGAAGAAGTTCAGATTTCAAATACTCTTTAATTTGGGGGTATTTGTAAGTATGAAACAATCCCTTAATAGTTAGTGAAAGTTGTTACTGATATTTTTTGACAAACTGACATTATGAGCATTTAATGGGTTTCTGCTTTTCTGTATAAAGACTAAACACGGTGCAAGTATGCAGGACTGCAGTTCAATTCATTAGAAGCTGTGCATGCACATCCAGGAAGAAAATCTCTCCCTCAAAGATTAAATGAGGACATGGGCAAATGTGTTAGAATTTAATTTAAGTTTAGGTCTAAGAAGAGAAATGAAAAGCTTAGTAATGTCTTAATTATAACAGTATCTTAGAATTTAATTTTTTTTTCTTCAGAGATATTTTCTTTTTAATTAGATTATCTGTGTAGATGGAGGAATGTAACTAATATTTTTCTTTGCCTCCTTTCAGCAGCTTTTTCTGATTATTGTGTAACATAGCTGATGCATTAGGTAGCATTTTGTAAAGATCATTGGTCCTGACAACAACTATTTATTCCCAATTGAGGCTGTGGTACTGGAATTAAGTAAAATTACTGGCATAAGTGTATACAGTGAAGTTTTGGGATTTGGGTTTTGTGAAAATGTAGAGGATATAACAAGAATAATACCAGCATTTTAGAGACTGTAGTCATACCTGCTCCAGAAACAACTGGCATAGTGTAGTTCTGTGCCAGTACATCTCTTATCCTGGTTTGAAGTAAAAAGGCACTGCAATGATTAGGAGGTATCTGTGAGTTCACTCTGAGTTGAGACTGTTGCTAGAACCAAACAGGCAGATTGAAGGTTGTTAAACAGCAGAATGTAAGGCTGTAATGACTTGTAGGCCCAAGTTGGTAAATGATACACTGGGTCTTGCTACAGCCTCACACAGAGGAGAAGACGATAGAAAGGTTTCTCCTCTAATTCAGGTTCTTGACAGCAATGAGACGAGTGTTGAGTGGATAAGGACCAAAGCTTTCCTACTTAAAGGACTCCTTTCTCACTGTGACGTGTGCATGCATGCAAACACACACGCGTATCCCCCCTCGGTGAGCAGCTGTGTCTTCATGTTCTTCCCCAACAGCTTCTCACCTGGTAATCTGGTCCAGCAGGAAAGAGTCTGAAGAGCGAATAGCGTTCTAATCCAATGGACAGGATGTTGTTTGCTCTGACATCTGTCTTTGCAATTGTTGTGTCTTTGTGATTTTCATATCAGTCTCCTAACTTGTCCCACATTGGCAGCAGTTTTCTGCAGTCATAGGACCAAGGGGCTTCTGCAAATTTAAGAATAAAAGTAGAAGGATACAGTCTGGCAGAAGAGCATGTACTGGTGCAATCACTGGGACCCATTTAGCCCTTAAAGTTAACAGGGTTTTGGATTTCAGCTGTGGTCACTCTCTACTTGAAACCATTCACCCTTCAAGAATTTAATGAGTTTTCATGTAGTGATAACTAGCTATTCACTAATGCATTTGTGATAGCAGTGCTGCTTTAGTTCTGTTTAACCTTGTATGACTGTAACAAACACACATCACTTGTCATATGACTTTGCTGGAGAGGCATGCCAGATAACCAATGCAACCCAAGTAAGTCTTGCATCATTCCCATGGTAAAATACTTGCCAGAAGCACAAAATGTTTTCTGCATATTAAAATTAACTGTTTTCATATACTATGTTATATTTACACTAAAAGGAGAAGTTTGAGGTATGGTGGTGTTTTGACTCTGAGCACCGTGCTTATGCAGGTTATCAAAAAGGCAAACTGCTGAGGACCCAGTATCCCCTTAAATAGCATACAACACGGTTGTAATCCTTCAGTCATGAGAGCAATACTCATATTCAGTTTAGATGGAATTAAAATTTCTGGGGCACTTTCCTGAATACGCTACATCCCATTTACCAGCCTTTCATTTCAAGAGGACTTGGTTCAATTCCTGCTTAGATCAGTTTGACCATAATACTGAAATGTAAAAATGGCTTGTGAGAATGAAATGGCTGCAGCCAACAAGGAGGACTGCAGGAATGTACTATAACTTAAGGATTTCTGGAATTCAGGGCAGTACAGCTAGTTGTGTATATTTATGTTAATGCTGCATGTTTGCTCTACCTATTCCCTGCTGGCTGGTACAGGGGTAGGGCTGTGGTTTCTTGCTGCGAAGAGTCAAGCAGGAAAGCCACTTACCTTGCAGACAAAGGAGGAAAAAAGGAGTTACAATTTGCTAAACCACAACTCCTCTCTGGGATTTAATCCTAGAGCATTATAACCAGACAACCTCATTTAACTCTCCCTCTGTCCTTGGAAGACAGCCTCACTCATACTGTACAGCACTCTCTAATGTTCCTACATCCATACAACATGACGTTCTAGTGTCATTTCAACGCTGAGATTTGTTTGATACAACCTTGTCAAATATTTACTTAAGGGATGAGTGTTACTCAGTGCAACCCTAAGTCAGCAAAAGTATCACAGTGTTTCCACAGATATGACACATTTTTATTCAATGCTTTCATCAGACAACAAAAGTTAATTAAGCTTGGCTTCTGTAAAGTGTAAAGATTAGTTTGGATGTAAGCATGAGCTTTTGTTTTTCACTTCCAATTGATCATGTTAAAGCAATTTAAAATCTGAATACAACAACACTTACAAAACATAACAAACACAGTCATGATCTTATTGAAGACAATCCTGTTGAAATTCTTCCCAACGAGCACATTAATAGGCATCTTGTCCCAGTCCTCTGGAATTTCTTCACTAGAGACATGTAACTAAGCAGAAACAGAAACACTGCTGTGAAAGTGCAGAGACCATTGAGAAACTGTACTCCAGCTCAAGTTAATGTGAGACCAATAGGACATTCCTCTACGTAATGTGCACTGTTACTGTGTGTTATTTTTTATATCTCTGTAGCCTAGCCAGCCTTGCTGTGATACCACCTTCTCTCCCTTTAGCGGGGAGCTGGGGTCTCACGTCATTGGTAGTCAGAATTACTTGTCCTTCTCTTGAATACAGACTCCATAGTAGATTGTCTGAAAATGACCCTTTGGAACATGCTTGCATTCATTATCCTGAATTCTTGTTGCCCGATGTTCAGAAGGTAGACTACTGAAAAGCTTACTTATTGTGGGCTCTCAGAAGTGATGTAAAACACACAAGAAGGTGTGCATTGCTGCTTAAACCTATTTCTGGCAATTTCTTTTCTTTTACACCACAGTGTAGTAGTAGAAAGGCATACATTCCCCATGGAAGCTGTTCCCTGGTGGGAGTGTGTCACTCAAGCAGATCTTGGCGGAGAAGAGGCAACATCCCCACCTCTCCTGTCCTTCTGCCCCCCTCCAACATTGAAATCAGGATCTACTACTCAGATCTCTATAAATTCTGCCTACTGTCAGACTGACTAACTACTTTGTCTTTTCTCCTTGTGATGGAAACAAGTAAACATCCTGAAGAGTGCTGAATAAGCAAAACACTTTAATGTATTTTTCACTTGAGTGTGGAGAATGATGCCTCATTATGACAACAAATACTGTGCTTACCATTGGGAGATTCCCCCCTGTGAAAATTCACTCTGCTAAACTTGCTTACAATAAATACCAAATCTTACTCCACTCTGAAGCTGTCAATTTTCTATTTACTGGACTTTTCTGTAACCTCAAAATCCATTGCAATCATTGTTTGCATCTCTCCCAACTAAGGGAGTGAATCATCAGTATTGGAAAGATTGAGTCTTAAACCATTAAAATACATCAGCTGAAGTAACTGAAATATTTGGCCATAAATGATTTATCCAGTTTTTACATAGGAGGACTGGAGAACTTGTAGTCCACCTCAGTTGTTAAATACAGAGGAATGCTCTGTCAACAACTATAGATGAATGCATTGGAGCAAGAGTAAATTAATAAACTGATGATTGGAACAGCACACTGTTCTAATTAAAAAAGGATGTTTTGCAAATTCGTTAGTGTTTTAGCTGGTGTAGTAGAGGGGCATCTCGTTAGTAATGGATATATCTTTGCTTTTCCATTTAGGTAGCTCTGGCAAAATTCTTTCAGGTTCTTCAGAGTCACCTCGTCTGCAGGCATTTTGTACTTTGCATCACTTGTCAGATTTAGGATTCTCATAGCAGGAATGTCAACCTCCCTGATGCAAAAATACTCAAACCCTCATCTATTCCTTGTTTCATTACTATCAACCAAGACAAACATTATCTGGGAATAGAGAGTCATATGTGTGGTTAAGTCTTCCAGCTTTGATTTAGCCACTTTAGAGAAACAGGTCATGGAGCTTGGCAGTGGGTTAGGATCTAACCTTAAATTCACGGGATTGTGTAGAACCTTTTTTTCGACTCAGTCCAACAACCAGCAGCTCTGTGGACTTTATCATACCTTGATCCTAGTTAATAAGAAATGCTAAAGCAGCTAAAAGGAATGGAGCTTTTGTCTCTGTCCTGTCACAGTGGTTTGCTATCACCTATTTCAGTAACACCTCTAAATTACCCTTCAAAGCTCTTACTGTTCTTACTAATCAATCTTAACAGGGCAAAAGAGCTGAAACACCTATAATCTGTATGTCTTTACCAATACTAAATGTGTGATATGTTATTACATGATGATTGTCCATTCTTCATTGTCTCATGTCCTTAGAGCAGGAGTAGCACCATAGTGACTGACAATGGCAAACTGAAATACTTCTGTGTATGGCTGCCTATACCTGTTTATATACATGCAAACACATGTGCTGCAAGCAAGGCTATGCAGATGCCTTGCAATATTTCTTGGATTTTGTAGCTAGTTCCAGCTCTTGGTTCAGGCAATACTCTGAGATCCTCATGGCATTTCCTGCTGGTGGCAGAAATTGCTATAATCTTGCTAAAACTATTTTTGCTCCTAGAAAGTCACATGTAAAATCAGAAACAGTTTTATTTGGAGCAGCTGGAATTAGTGTTAGTTTATGTGATCTTTGTGTTTTAAGGAATCAGTGTCAAGTGAAGTTTATTTTTCAGCTTGTGTCCTTAAAAAATTCAGAGAATAGTTACTGAAAGTTTTTTTAAATTGTTTGGTAGACTTAGAAGATGGACTGACAGCAGTGTACTTTTACCAGTAACATTGGTGAGTGTTTTTTCCATTGATCTTTTGGAATTCATATTTGCAAAGCAGGATTCAGCATTACAAACCTTTCCTCTAAATTCTGCAGCGGCACACTTGTAGTTTTCATAAATCACATTGAAGGTCTCTGGGTTTGCTAGGATGAACAGCAGGATGTGTTTTTCAGCAGGGACACTAAAAATCTTCACAGACGTCAGGGAAACAAAAGTCTCAACATCTGTCCCATTCTTTGTAAGCAGAACAGTGAATCAAATGCTCAGCTTCAGTATCATTCAGTTCTGCTACTGCAAATTTTACTTTTTAAGACTCAGTTCCAAATAATTTCCATAACAGTTGGATTTTTTTCATTGTTTTAAAGAAGATAAAGTAAGAAGAATCAGCAGCAGCTGAGTGTTTTTTCTGTTCCAGGAAAAAACTCATCTTTATTCATAGGTTTTTAGTCAGAAGGGACTGTTGTGATCTTCTGGTCTGACCTCCTGTATTACACACACTGAAGAATTAATGCTAAAAATGTGTTGAAAGTAAAAGGTGGTGTTACCCAGGGAGGCCCAACTGCAGCAGCTGCAGGAGCTAGACCTGGTTGGGGTACTTCCTTCACTTCTGGGTGGTATCAGCAGCTTACATCTTCCCTGCACAGAGCTGCCCTTTCTCTCATGCCACCCCATGATCAGAGGCAATGGGCTGTCCCCCAGGCAAGCAGGTATTTCCATGTCTTCCCCTTCCTACCTGCACTAGCAACAGTTATTGCTGGTTTCTTTCTTCCATGTAATGGCCCAGAGGACCCAGTTGCTGCATGGGAGTAGAAGGGTTGGAGCCAGGATTAGGGACTGACCTTCCAACCTCCCACCCCACCTAGTTGCTGCAGAAGCAGCCCAGGCCTTTGTGTTGGCTCCACAGGAGAGTGGTGTTTGCCTGTTCAGGCAGGTTCGCTGTTTGGCCAGCTGTTCCCTGTATCCTAGGAAACATCTTGCCAAGAGGGAAGCCTCCTTTGGCCTGGATTAGACCAAGAGCTGCCTGTTGGTTTCTGCTGGTGTTTCTAGATGTGTTTAGGGCAGGCCTAGTCAAACAAGGAAACAAAGCAGAATAGCTCCCTAGGTCTCTTTCTGCATGGGTTCCTGTCTTTCCTGTCTTTCTCCTGTGGCATTTGCTAATACAGTGAAATAGGCATACCTCAAGATTATATTCAGTGATCAAATCCAAGGTAAAGGGTTTGATTAGCCTCCTTAGATCCAGTTTATTCTGTCTGCCATCTTCAAGCACTTCACTATGCACAGGTTTTCCCTTGGACAGCTAGTGAAGTCTGTGAGGTTGTTGGCCGTACCAACTATAGGGACAAAGAGACCATCTTTACTCTGAAACATTCTCAGCTTTGCTGTTTTGTGATCCTCGGTAACTGAAATTCCGTAACTTGTAAAATAAATGTCACAGCTAGATTACAGAACAAGATTATAGCTAAAATTAAAGGTACAACTGACAGTTTTAACTTGCTCAGTAATCCTAACATACTGAAAGATCTTTTCTATATCTATACATACTATCTGCAACAGGCTCACTCAGGATGTCCTTGGTCTGACTACTTCATAGCCTAAATGTTGGTGGTACTTCTGCATAGTTTTGTTCTTGTTCTCTTGTGAATTGGAAAAAAAAGAAGACTCCTGGCCAAAAGCAATGCAAAGGAAGAGAGGTGAATGTCTGTGAAACTCACTGAACCTGACAGCACATGTTGCTTAGAACATGGGCTGGAAAATAAAGCTATTTTATGCAGATCCTGAAGTATAAATTAGGACCCTGAATGTAAGCAGCCAAATTGAAAATATCGGTTGTCCAAAGGTTGCTGTTTGCCTCCTACTTGTCTCTCTTGTCTGTAAATGTGATTTTTTTGTGTTAAGCTGTTTGAATTTCAACTAGGAAATTACTTAACCTGAAAAATCCCCAAACTGCCTTTCCATAGCCCAAAGCTGCCACGGCAGCTCACTGCACCTTGCCTGCTAGGCTTTTGTACTCCTACCTTCTTAAACACAACAAGAGTGTTCTCTTGGATGCCGTAGCTCGCATGGATGTCCTTGCTGGCTGTCATCCCAAAAAGCATCTCTGGCACATCTCTTGCCATTGCGAAGTTCCTTGTCCCAGAAAGAGTATTTATTAAGACTGTGTCCTGTATCCTGCTAGGATGTGTGGGAGTGAGAGCTACAGGCGAGGCAAGCCCCTAAAGTCTTGTGAGGTAGAGAGTAGAGTGTAATTATAAAGCGGGTATAGTTTGCCATGATTACCTCCAAGGGGAGATCTTCACAATAGGGGAGATCCTAGGAGTGCTGTGACACCACTAGTGCATTCACCTTTCCAGCTAGTGTCAGCTGGCCTGGATCAGTATGGATGGTACGTGGTCCTCTATGTCCTTCCTGCGCTAATCTCATCTGCCCTGCACTCCTCTGGCATTTCCACATTCTGCAAAGACTTCTGCAGCTGAGGAAGGATCATGCCAATAGCTGCTCCCCTGCTGCAGCTCATCTGCACACCTGGCAGCATGTGATGGAGAGGAGGGCTCTCTGCTTGCAAGAGGACCTGACTGATGTGTTTGGTGCTTTGACTGAGGGCTCTTCAAGGCAGGGACCTTGACTCCTACATCTGTCAAATAGTCACTGTGCTGTCCACCCTCAAACTAATAGTAAATAAGCATGATGAAAAGGAACAGTCCTTCCAGATTTTATTTAATCAGACAATTATTTCATGCTAGAGGAATGATAATTTATATGCTGAGACCTCCTAACACATCCTGGCACTCATTCATTTGTGAGCAATCTGTGACTAATAGAAGGCCAAATACAGCTCTTTATTTACTTGGACACTATTTTGTTGGCTTCTACCCATTAGATTTCTGACATGCCCTAGCTCATGCTCTTCTATTGTCATTTCAGCCCCGGAGTGAAATCACAAAGTCCAAACACATCTGCAGGGAATATCTGCTATCAGTGTGGTTCAGGGAACTCTCCAGCATAACTGTGATAGCAAGGGCTTCTCAATCTGGCCCAGCACTGGAAAGCTGCCTTCCTTCATAAATGGCTGCAAGCAGATTGCTGCAAAGCAAAATTCTGGGCACTCTGAGCATTTTCACAGTTTGTCCTATTATGCTAAATGTGTTGACCAACTCTATTAATGTGGGGCATTTTGGTAATGTATCCAGTTTTCCACATCCATAAAACTTGGAGTATCCACTGTAGCCAGCACATATGGGACCTTATCAGTTCAGGGATGAGTCCAGACACTGTGCTTTTAACTGGGCAGAGAGATACCAGAATAAAAGTCTCTTTAGTCAGAGAAAATCCTTGACTGAACGTTTCAGATATTAAAGATTTCAAGGACATATTGGAAAAGCAGGAAAAAGTATTCCTATTTTACTGACTTCTGATTGCAGGCCTTGACAGCTAAAATTTGGTTTGCACTATTTGACTATTGTTCTCTGTCATTCAGCCCCAAATGCTACAAACCTTATTCTGCTCTGGAAACTAATAGGAATTTGCTTGAGAAAGGACTACATGAGTTGGATCATAAACAGTGTAATATTTTATGACTTCCTATCCATGCAGATTTCTTAGCTGGCAGGAGCTAAAAGCCACACTTAGCGTGATATTCATGGAAATGTGCTCTGCCCCCCTGAGTTTCACTGAAGTTGTTTAAATCATCTAATGGAAACATGAAGAAAAAGCACTTCAGTATATTAGACAATATTTATTGCCTTTTTATGGACTTAAGCAGGAAGGGAACATTCCTTCACCAGAACAGCCTGCAACTATTCATGTCTATGATTTTACACCACATTTGAATAGAAATGCAGTGATAAGGTAACCCTAGATTTTTAGTTCAGTTACAACTCTGGGCAGTGATTACAACTTTTTGCATTTGGCGACTCCTGTAGCATTAGAACCCATAACAGCAATGGGTTAATTCTCTCCAAAGAAAATGATGGCGTTAAGTAAGGATAGGTAGGTCAATAGCCCTCTTCCCACCAGCCACCAAATTTGGGATGGTTTGGCAGAAGCCCTTTCTCTGAGGATACAGGAAAGTCTGCTGTGACCAGGGCTGTGCAAACACTGCTGTAGCATCATGCTTTCAGAAGCTGCTCTCAGAGTGGTAGGTCTCTGTGCTTGGGTACCTATTCAGGAAAAGTGCTGTCGTGTGAAATTTTCTTATCTCTGCCTGGGCTGCTTATCTAGAAGTGTGAAAAAAATAGATAGAAACAATTAAAAAAAAAAAGAAAGATAAAATGGAGAGCCTGGGCTTTTCAGGCAAGTTCTAGGTCTTTTGGGTATGTGGGATTTGGTAGTGATAGCAAGCACTATATCCCAAAGTTGGAACAGAAACCAGCCTTTTGAGTTTTCCAGTGAATTGCCTTTAAAAAGCCAATCACTGCCAAATCATCAGCATTTATGATGGCTTCAGCCTGATCGGTAGACTTGATTAAAACAGTGCTAGGTCCTGTTCTTTTCACCCATGTAATAAAGGCTGTGTGTCTGACTCCAGTGGAAGGAAAAGAGAGTTAAGATGACCACCAAAATGAATGACAGAAATTTCTGTGTAATCAGGATAGAGGCAGTGGAGGTGCAGAAGAATGCTGAATACAAATGGACTTGGGCTCCTTGGGACTGAGGTCAAAGCTAATTCAGAATGGGCTTGGGGCATCCAAATTCAGCCTCAGGTTCTAGTCATCATTTAAAGTCATCTATTTAAACTCCGGAAGGTCAATGATGGATCAGTACTGTGTTTTCTGGGACCTCTGCAAATGGCTTTATGTTCAATTAACTGCTTAATCACATATGGAAAATAGAGATGAGGACATTCAGACAAGTAAAAAACGTGTCCTGCAACATTTCATGTGTCCCAAAATCACAGTAAGCTATAAAGAGCTATTGACCTGAGGTTTAATCCAAAATAACTTCAAACCAATTGCAGATTTTATTGAACTGTCTGTTCAGTTAAATTAAGTGTCAAAATTGTTCCTTTGGTGCTGCAGAAGGGATCTGATAGACATGTTAAAATTCCTCTGTGTTGCTGCAGCTTCACTGTTCAGTTTGGACATACGAAAGCTGAAGTGTCAAAGTTGTCTAATTCTGGATTGTTCCGTGTTTTTGGGTTCCAAATTACTGCTACCAGTTTAACTGAGATTACCGTCAGTCTGTTTATTTGGTAAATTCTCTTCAAGCTTTCAGGAGTTTTAGGAATCTTGAGTCTCTTTAAAAAATATTTTCTAGCTATCATGTTTTCAGAGGAACTGGAGACACAAATTGAGGCTCAGGAGGTGAAAATCTCAGCTGTAAAGTAGATGTTTCATCTCTGTGAGTATGACATCCTTGTTGGACCAGAGCAAGACTCCAGCAAAGGGTTAATGAAAATTATAAATGAAAAAGAAAAAGTCTGTATTCTGTGAAGTGCTAGAGTCAAGATGTACAGTACAAGTAGATTATCAAAGATGCAAGTCCTAGTACTGTGCATTTTAGCAATATGACAAGATCAAAATTGAGTCAGACCATTTTACTGCCATCAAGTAATTTTGCAGCAGGCTGCACTGCAACTAGCTTAAAATACTGGGTTTTTTTTAAGGTGAAGCAGGCAGGGATCTGCTCTGGAGTGTACAGGCTGCAGAGCAAAGCACACAAGAATATTAGTGGCCACATAATGCTTGACTTCTGCTGTCTAAACGTAGAATTGAGGTCTTGCAGCTTATGTCAGCGATATAATCCCTCAGCATGTTTTTCATGTGGTTAATCTTTCTATTGGGTTGCTTTAAACAGCCTGTGTAGCTTGTTTCTACTGGCCAAATTCTGACCTTGCAGTTAGCCTTGGCCTAGGATTTGGCTTTCATGCTATGTCCGTTTCCAGGACAACCATTCAAAAATTCCCTCTTCCATAAAACGTCTGAGTTAATTTCTTGATTTAAGTGAGGTCTGCAGTTTCTTTTGTGGTATGAAGTATATACCAAATTCTGTATGAGAAGTCATTGGGTGGTCATGGTACATTTTCATTTGCCAGTTCTCAATGGTTTAAAAGTCATACACATTAGGTGAGATTTTACTAGTTGTTGTATATAAGCATTTACCAGTCAACAAAATGTAATTTAAGTAGTATTGATGGTACATGAGCTTTGAATGGTTGATGCTATCTTGTACAAATCACAGAGCAGAAGCCAATTTCCTGACTTCTTGAGTCTTGCTAGTGTGTCTTACATAGCAGCTCTCTGCTGAAGGGTAACTATGTGTATGTTGTGTTAGCATACTCTGTATTCACTGGTTCTCACAAGCATACCTGTCAAACAGGTTTACCGGTTTAAAAGAGGGTTTCTTGTCAATGCTATAGATTTAATCAGAGACTGAAGGTAGGTTCTTTTGCTCTAGTGTATCAGCACCTCTAATAAAAGTTAAGTATGGTAAATCACGCTTTCAGTCGTATTTGTGCAGAAGCTGCTGTTTGCACAAGTCTAGGTGGTGGGAACTTGGTAAGAAATTCAATAGCAAGGAGGAGCAAGTTACTAAAAATACTGAAGATCAGCTTGCAGCAGCAGCAGCAGCCACAGGGGGCTCAGCAGTTAAGAAATCAGAGCACTGGGTTGTGTATAAACTCAGGAGGCAAACTTTAGGATCCTTAGTTTTGTTGGTTGTATGAAACTTGTGACTCAACTGTATCTGCTCAGAGTACACTAACAGATAAGTGCTTTATTGCATGCTAAGTCATGCAATTTTTGTCAACTCTGTAAAAGTTCATCTTAGGCAAAAAAAATTAAATACCTTTCTTGTATATACTTTAAGTTAAAGAAGAACTCTATTAAGGCCTGAATTTCCCAGGACTGCTCAGGTCAGGCCTGTTCCAATATTGTTGTCTTTGCTGAACAACTTTCTGTAAAAGATACCAAAATATTCCATGGTTTTTCTGAGCCGCATATGAGCTCCCTCTGATGGCTAAATTGCAAAATTCTCTTCCCGGGCTTAGGAAGTATACCTGCATATTAAGGAACCTAGTGATTTCGCAATTCATTGTTAGATGCACAGAGTATTGCTCCAGCCTACATCTGTAGGCACACTGCTGTGGGAATTGCAGTGAACTAGACATGCAAATGGAGCAGGTTCGAGACCAAATTCTTGTTTGATGTAACTAATTTATTTATGTTTATTGTAGTTAATGGGAGTAAGTCATCCTGTTGGGGTGATTCTCTGTGCTTGGTGGAGTTAGGTCAGCAATTAATTTGGTTGTGTGAACTAAACATAGGGAAGCATATTCAGTTATATACTTGGAAGATTAATAAAAATCCAAGTTCTTGTATTGGTACAGAGGTAGTTGTGTATTTAAAACCATGGGCAAAACCAGTTTGCTACCTTGCATATTCTTTATCTGAGCATCTATATTTTTCTTAGCAGCATAATAGATAGGTACACCCTGTCATTACATATCATTATCTTATCAGTGCATAAGACAGTTTACCTTTGCAGTCTAGGAGATCTTCCCTGCTGCTATCCACAAAAGATTTCACAATAGGAAACTCTTGAATATTAAATCCTTTTCTCAAATCATGTTGGTCTATGATATCAATTTTGCCAAATTGGATTCTTGGAGTTTCTTTTTTAAGCTGTCGTGCAGCCTCAGCAAATTCTTCAGACAAGTTCTGAGATGGCTGAGATAAAGAAATATCTGGAAAGGGTCAACCAAAAACTAATGGTTTACATAGATTGCATTGTGAAGCTTTCCAGTGGAGGTTGTTCTGTCAAGTAGTAGCTGGAAGGGTTGAATAAGGTCTTTTGTGACTCAGAAATAATGAGAAATTATCTTTACTTTTTACTTGTTTGTATTGATGCGGATTGTTCGCCAGTCCACATGTCCTTGGACTAGTCACATTGAACAACTAGTAAGATTGCAATAGTCTTCTGTTGGGAAGAAACAATGTGGAATTAAAAAGTAGATGGACTGACTGACTATGCTGGGTATGAGTTAAAGGGAGGTAGGTCATGGGTAGAGTTAGATATTACTCAGATTAGGACTCTTTGGTAGGATAGCATTTTTGTAAGCACTTCACTGAGGCAGACCTTTATAATGCAGAAATTACGTTTCCAGATGAGATACAGAGGAGGGAAGGAGAGCAACAGAGTGTGGGCTTCTAGAGACTGGTGATGTATTTCTGCATACCGTGCTGTGTGCCAGCCCTTCTCCAGCACAAATAGCAGTTGTGTGTTTGGAGGAAGAGGGGCTGTCCTAGTCTGGGCCTTGGAGGTGTAAGTTATATTAACATGAAAAAAGGACAAGAGAAAGAAACTAGTCACATTGGCTACTCTGTACTCAAAGACAAATAAGAGATAAAGGCTTGGACCTTTACAGTCTTGCAGCTTGGGTTGAAAAGAAAATGAATTTTACTTTCTTTTGATAAAATTGAGATACCCTATCTTGTTAAATATCTTTTACTATAAAGAGCAAAACCTTTTTCTTTAGATTCTGCACAGAAAATTTTTAGTTTCATCAATATACTTTTCAAATAAGAACATATATATGTAAAACAGCCAGTTAATCTTGGTTTGATACATTTATGTGTGTTCTTGTGTGTGTGTGTATATGTGTATATATACTTACACAAGCACATACACATACACCCCAGAGTGTAAATCTAACAAAGTAACTTTCTTTTTGCTCTTTCACAAAGTTCTAAATGCACTTCTCTACAGCCTACCTGGTGAAGACATTGCCCAACATAACCAAAAAGTGAATGAACATTTCTGTATGACTTCTAATAAATGAAAGATAAAACCACTAATCTAACTCAGTGCCAAGTTGCATTTCTTGCATTATTCATCATGATCCTTGCTCTGAATCCCAGCCATCAGTCATTTTCTTCCACCTAACTGCTACGGCAAGGAGTGTGAAAAGTAGCATTAAATAATGTTATTTTCTCAAAATGTTAACATGATAGGCCCTTCCAAATTCTGTCACATATAAACCCATCTTGGCTTAGCCTCACAGAAAGCATGGTGCTGGGGCAGCTGCTCCAGCTGCTAATAAGCCAGAGGGGGTTCTTGTTAGCAGAACAAAACTTAGTGTCTATTCAGGGGGCACTCAGATACCATGGTGATGAATAGAAGGTCCTTCTCTAAATAAAGTAAATGAGCCTTAAGGCATTGGTCTAAAGCAAATTGTGTTCTAATTGCCTGTAAAATTACTGTTTCATGAAATAAATTAATTTTGATTTTACAGAGAGATTTTCAAAGAAAATTTTATCCTAACTTCAAGTTCCTTTTTCCAAATTATAAAAATGGTCTTACAAACCTTTTCCCCAACAAGTTTGTAATGTGTTATCTCCTAGCACAAAAAAAAAAAGTAGTATCTCCAGTTGTATCTTGATATGCTTTAGCGGTACCTGCAGAAAACTATGATACCTATTAGAAGTTCTGACCTCTCAACATAAGAAATAGCATGTCTACCCTCTAAAAATACTGCTGCTTTTAGGGACACTGTGTCAAGCCTTTATGAAATATCTTTGCTTAAAATGTTTGCAAAGATAGGTGGACTTTTAAATAAAACATGGGGTACTTGCTATGCAATTTAAGAGTGCTGATACACAATGACTGCATGTGGCAGGTTTAGCCCACAACAGTTAGACCAAGCTATTGGGCTTTCCAGGAGGAAAAGCTCTGGGCAGAGTGCTGTTGGAATAAGGAGCAGGAAGCCACATATCAATTAAGGATCCAGCACCTTCTAGCTAATTCCAAGGCAATGTTTTACACCAGTGGCAATTTCAATATAATTTTTTTTCCTAATATAACTAATATAACTTTTTCCTAATAACCTAAGGTTGCACAGCTGTTTTACCACAGTTGGGAATTTGGAAGATCAAATGCTTATTGTATAGTGAAATGGGACTCTCTTGGGAAGGGGCAGACAAAATTGTTGGTGAAGTTCAGACACAGAAGCTGAAGCCACTTAGGGGCTTCCCAAATATACAGGGAATAATCAGCTTTATGGACATTAGACATGTATGTAGATTGTCTGCGGGTTTTTAGGATCTAAACTTCTCTGAAATATTTCAATTCCAAAAAGATATTTTAAGAATGATCTTTTATCACTGAATAACCTGAATAGGCAGAGTTGCAGGTAACTAGTAATATAACTAGCATGCTTAGATAATGAGAGCTGGTAGAGTTAGTAGCTTCTGGATGGAGCTGGGAAAAGTGCATGACTCCATCCCATAAAAAGCAATCACTGCACTCAGAGACCAGGAGAAATCTGAGTACCACTAACCTAGTAACTGTGAGACCAAAGTTCAGTGAGTGAACAACCTTCTTCATCAGACAGATAAAAACTGTTTCCTTGACTACCCAGAAAGCATGTGGAAACATCCATCATGCACCTTTACCCTGCTTGCCTGAGTGATTAGACTCCTCTTCAGCTTTCTGTCAATTCCTTTTCATTCCACTCATTCTCTCTTTGCCTCCCAGGTGCTTTATTTTTCAAGTTGCTTAAGTGTGGCAGGAAATCATCACTCCTTTTATTTGGAGCCTTTTCTTGCATTTTGTTTCACTTCCTCTGTTTTAGATTTTTATTGACACCAGTCGCTTCAGGCATTGGGGTGAGGAAGCAGCTGCTGAGGCTAACACAGCATCACAGGTGCCAGACTCAAGGAGAGCTGAGCGCCAGCAGGGTACAAGGGCAGACACAGATGAGGGGTAACAGTTGGTGACAAGCTCACTAGGGAAGACATGCATGGGTGGTGGGATTACACAGGGTTATACGCCTGTGCAAACCAGTGTGCTGTGACACAGCTGCCAGAAGCAAAAGACCCTTCAAAGGCCATCACTCAGGAGCAGCATTGTATTAACAATGGGAGAATGTCTTCGTTATCAGTAGTTTTAGTTGTGTTGTAAGTAAAAAGGATAATTTAAGGCTTTGTTGAGATTTTTAATTTTTTTTCCTAGACAGTGTTTCTGACCTGTCTTTTGGAAGTAACACTGAATTCCCTCCCACCCTGTGTCATTGCTGTTTTTGTGAGGTGTCCTTTTCAAAACAGATGTGAACCTCCAAAGGAGCATCTTAACAGATTGCCACCATTTGATCATGGGTACAGAATACCGTGAAAATAAATTATCCAGCATCTGAGAACAACTCAAACTCTTTGGCTCAGATATGGGAAGAATTTAAAAGGGCCACAGAGCTAGGAGTTAAAAGCACCTGTGTGGTGTCCTCTTGAATTTCTACTCTTCCTTTTCTTCTTGATAACAATTGAACTGCGAACAGTCACCTTTTTAAATCACTTGGGGGTGGGGGGAACTGTAGCACCATTTCTGCAGCCACTTCGCTCAGACAGTATTGGCATGTTGTCTTTGTGAGGAGAAGGCCCCACACTGAAGAACAACATTGCATTTTTCAGCACCTTCCCTGACAACTAAAGCTTCCCTTATTTTAGGAACTGATGTAAGAATGCCTCCCTCTAAAGGTCATGTAGAGCAAATCTTATGCACACCCTCATTCCCCAAAGGAAGAGTGTTGGTTGTGGGAGGATTCCCACGTTTTCCATTTTATGAGCTATAACAAAGTCTATGTATTTGAGGATTTAAATGCATTTTTATATTTTACCTGTCTCATATGTCAGCAACTCAAATTTTGTCAGATTTGTTTTCCATGGACAGCCAGCAAACTATGTTAACATGAAATCACATGTACATTAAAAGCGATGCCTGACAAACTGAAAGGGAATACAGATTTTAAATCAGACTGTCAAAAATGCTGATTTTTACAGCTCGAGCCACTAGCAGTCTTGTTCTAGGCAATGTAAAACATTTTGTGATAAACCAGTCCTACCCCAATGAAGAATTTACAGCGTGACTGCGTAAGGATCAAGAACAAGGTGGGTATCATTACATCTCATCATCTCCATCTTAGAGAGTTACAGTATATTTTTCCTGAAGCTACACCAAATGGATATGGCAAAAGTGGAAAGAGAACCATAAATCTTGTACTTTGAGAGACTCTTTCTCTTGAGCACATCAGTAACCTCAGTAAGCTGTTACATTTTTTTCATAGCGCAGCTTACTGAACTAAAATATATTGAAGTTTGGGCAGAGAAAGATTTTTCTGATAAATAAATGTGTTTAATGACCCTAAAGCAGTCTTGAAGTTGAGTATACATGAAAGCATGATGAGTTCCTCCTTCTTTAGCTAATTGCTGGTAGCCTCCAATTTCATTCATTAATGGTCCGTGTGCAGTCCTTGTGAATATGCCATGCTAAATGTCATGCTAAATACCAATTTCCTAGCTGTAGTTTCTGGCATGGTCAGAAAGTCATTTTAGCAGTCCCACTTTTCATCCTCTGCATAGGCTGCTTTTACAGGTTCACTACAGATATCTAACTTTCTCTGTAGAAGACTCTTGAGATGAAAGATGGATTCATGTTTAACATACCAGAGTGGAAGGATGTTAATCTTGCTGCAGTTGCAAACTTTCTTGCGTGACACTGAATTCTCCCCTTCTCTTGTACAGTGAGATACAGCCCATAATCTCCTGTGCTGACTTCTGTACTTTTAAACTGATGTTTGCAGTTCACTTGAGATGTTCTGCTATGCAAACATTGAGGATTATTCTACAGTTTGGATCCTTATTCAAAGCACTCAATAAAATAAGCATGTGTAAGAAACACCTACATAAGGGACCCATGCCTATCAGTAAGTCTGTGCAGCAGCCAGCTAGAGTATCATCTAGTGACTCGTGTACCTGTCTGGACATGTGTTTCCACTGTCCTGCTCATTTTTATACACATAGTTTGCAAACAATCTAAGTGACTCTTTTCAGAAGATTTACTCCTAAAAGACACAGATTTCTGATGAAGCCTACAGAAATGAGGCACCGATGTTCCACTATCTTTCACAAAACACTAGGTTCCTGTAGGAAGCTTAGTTGTAAGAAATACCTCTTCTGGGTGGTTTTGAACTGTTTGTATTCACCTCCTGTGGTGAGGAGACCACTGTATGCTATCAGTTCTTAGCACAGGAGTTAGTATGCTTTGGATGTTGGCTTTGTAAGTGAGCTGACCATCTGATCTATGTAACTGATTTAAGATCTGTCATGCCCCCCCCCCCCACTTTCTAGTAATCCCCCTTTTTACGAACTATATATGTATGTAGACAGCAATTTCTTGCTTTTTTCAGTAACATTACCTTCAGCTTTAGTGCCTTGAGATATTTGTCTTTAAGAGTAACCCTTATCTTGCCTATTAAATGTCATTACCTCATTATAGATTGTCAGGCAGACTGCAGGAATCCTACGGCTGACCTAGTACCTCACTGGATATACAAATGTTCTGCTAGAAAAGTTAAACATCACTTTTTCATAAATGAGAGTGCACTTGGCACACAAAGCAGCAGCGCAAGGTCTGCACTGCTTGTGTGCTTGTCCTTAGATTATCACCATGTTTATCTGGGAATCGAAATCTTTTCACTGGAAAGGACAAGAGCAGGCATTCTCAGAGATCTGGGGAGTCAAACATTCCCTGGGGTCTGGGCCTTTTCCTGAATTCTTCTGATACGGGGGAGAAAGCGGTGTTAGCATGTGCTCTGCACCCATTTTGTGTTTCCCCAAATATGCCACTAGCCAAGTTAAAGGCTTGCAGAACTAGATGCTGTAAGGGACTTGGAGATGTCCTCGGTGTGGCCTAAGGCAAGTTAAACCATATCTAAACCAATCTTGACAGCTATTTGACTAATGTGGCTTTAAATATTGCCATGAATGGAGATACCAGAGCCACCCTAGGCATGATCTTCCAGTGTACCAATAGCCTTCCAGATAAATGGTCATCTTTATTGCTGCCTATGATGTCTGCTGTGTTTAAACCCCTTATATTGCCAGTGAAAATGAAGAACAGTTTAATACCCACTTCTTTGCAGAAACAATGTATTTGGGTAAATTTCTCCTCTCAGTCGCAGTATGATCAGTTGCTGATGTGGGCTGATGCACTATATTTTACCTCTGGGCTGGAGCATATTGTAGGCTATTTCTGCCTCTCTGGCCTTGGAAAGCCTTAAACATGAATGGTATTCACTATACTGTTTGGGGGATATGAGGACTATTCTTGCATGGAGAAATAGGGGACAGTTGCAAAGTCCTGTGAAAACCATTCTGATGACAGAAAATTGGAAAGGTTTATAAAGGCTTTTGAAGAGAAATGAAATAGGAGATGTGCTGTACTGTGTTTAGACAGTTGCTGTCCCTGCGAAAACTAGAGTAAGCTAAGACATGACTTTAACTGGTTAGTTTTGCAGTGGTGTGCAGCATTGCTTTTAGTGTTTGTGCTTATAAGTGTAACAAAGTTTATTCTCCCGGTGATGAGGATATTTGTTAGAGTGCTTGGGATTTTTGGTTTTGGGTTTGTTTTTTTTAAAGCAACAATATTCTGCAATGAAAGTCAACACAAGGACTTATATTCAGCTAATGTATAGTGTAAACAGTAAAAGTCCCCCATGCAAGCAACACTGATCTAAGATCTACCTTCTGCTGGGGGCAAGTGCTCTATATTCCCTGTGCTAATAATCATTTATGTGATGTTTAGATCAGTTTAACATGGATGGGGAGATGCCACAGACTGCAGCAGAAAAGCACTTTAAATTGACCATTGAAAGTAGGTGCTCCTAGCCCATGCAGGGCACATAACTCAGCTGGGCAGGCAGCAGGGCTTGCGTCCACAATAGAGTAGGCACATTGCTGTGTGCTGCTTGCATTGTTTTCAGACATTGTTCTCTGTGCCTTCCCAAAACCAAGCTGGAACCTCTGTTCTGGTGTCCTTCCTCACCCTTTTTATGCTGCCCCTTCAGCTACTTTATTGTCACACAAGGCAGTTGGGATGAGGGTGGGAGAGTGCCTGATTTCTGCATCATTACTTTGTTTCCACACTGGGTTCTTGCCCTGTGTACTTTGCTCAGCTCCTGAGCGTAGTCTCATAATGCTTGGTGGAAAGTCACCATATGTTTTTGTAGTAAACCTTGCCTGAAAGAAGGCAGACCTGGAACACTGTGAGGGTGGAACTGAAGGGCGTCAGGAGGACTTGGGAGTCACTGGGCAGAAGACATCAAAACAAGCATCTCCTGATAAATATTGTGGGACTGGTATGCAACAGGGAAAGCGTTAGAGTTTTCTCATAACAGATAGGCCTAAGGCAGATCCTAGAGTGTCGAATCAAAGTTTGGAGCTCAAACTTTTCCTGATGTTGGTACAGCATCAGAACAAATCCTACTATCTGGGAAGTGTGGGATTCCTTCCCATTCTCTGACTGTGTCTCTGTGATTGAGAATGGATAGAGAAGAGAAAGCTCTCAGTTCTTGCCTTCATTCTGCATTTCCAAAGCTAACTCCTGGCAGCCCCACACATTTCTTACGTGATCTGGGGAATATTGCTTTGTCTCTCATTATCTAAGTTCCTTTAATAGGTCCATGTTCACATAGATCGTTTATTTAGATAGCCTGTTTTAAGGAATAGGACATAAAATATTAGGGCTTTATGGCTTCTCTGTGCACCTGTATGTGCATGTCCCATCTTTAGTCTCTTTGTGCTGTGGCAATGCAAATCATTACAGCAAATGAACCAGCTGGTTTGGCATTGTGGACTCAGGTTTCCTACATCCCAGGGCAGTGCCTGGCTGCAGGATAGTTTTTCATTGCCCCAGAGGCTGTTTAGTGGCATATCTCCAAAGGGAGCTATTGAGATTGACACCGGTGATTTCCAGATAATGTATCTGGGCTCTATCTCACTCTTGTGAGAGATTCCGTAATTCTGTGCAGGGACTGTAGATGTCTTCATTGTTTGTGGGGTAAGGGCAATCCATGAGTTTTCAGTAAGCCCTTAAGATAGACATGGTGACCTTGAATCCAAACCAGAAGGCAGTGAGGACCACTGCAGCAATGTGTGGTTGGGGAGCAGTGTTTCACCCTGACTGTTTTGGAAGATGCAACGTGTAATGGAAGAGTGTGTTTGTCCTTCCCTTCTGAAGAAAGGCAGTCGTGAGGGTGGTGGGATATCAGAGAGACAGGTCCAAGACTCTGCTCTGAAGTAGGAGGAAGAAATCCTGATTACATCTCACACATCCTTTGAGTGCCAAAGTCCCTGGGCTACTGTATTCTGAACAGTTCTTTCTTCACCTGTTGGGTCGTCATGAAACTTTTCACGTCATCTTTCCATTCAGTATTATGTTGAAATCCTGAATTGTGTTGCAATATCTCATTGTTGATCAGCTCTGCCAGTACTAAGGAGGTTTAGCTGCAAATTCTTCTCTGACCTGAATATTTAGGTTCCGTGCTTTGAATCAGGTATTACAAGGTGATTCTTATAAATTATTTTTTCACCAAAATAATGCATCTTCAGAGAGATCAAAACAGTTCACAACTGCAGACTGAATTTGGCAAATAGCTTTAGACCATCCACAATTAAAAAAATAAAATCTTGCTAAATTTCAACACTTTCAAAATAATTTAAAAGTCTTAAACATTAAGTTTTAAAGAAATTTCTAATGTGATTGTTCTGAAAGTTTTAAAAATATTTGTTATGTTTCATATATAATGTTTCATAACATTGTTTCAGGATTAATGAAATGTTTGGTATGATCCAAACGTATTTTTAGTTTCATTAATCTGTTAGTGTATTTAAGTTCTGTTAGAAAAACAGAAGTGTTTTCAGACTGACCTATACTACTAACTACTGCTGCTACTTACTATCATCATCGTCATCATCACCACCCAGGTCTGCTAGTGAGGCAAAAGGACAAATTACATGCACTTCTGCAAAGTTAAGATACTGCCCTAATTTCAAATATCCCTTTCAAATATGGAATAGATTGGGGTTTTCAGCTTTGTGCCTGTCTCTAATGCTCCAAAGGAGTGCTAGTTGCAAGGTGTTGGTATAATTTAAGGCTAAGTGGATGTGTGCACTGAGCTCAGTGAGTATGGCACAGTGAAGCAAGGTCAAGCCCAAGTAACACAGACAAAAATTTTGCCATCTTATGCAGATTGAAGTTTCGGCTACCAGCAAGCTGCTAGGAAACACAGCTCCCTGTTTGTGGAGTGGGAAATTATGCGGTATCTGAAATTTTAGATGGGTAACATCACAAGAATATACCTTTTGGCTTTTGTTTTTGTGATTTACTTTCTGTAAGGCTCAAATGGCCAGACCTTCTAACAAAATTACTCAAAAGTCCCCACTAGTTTCCTCCCCATGAGGAATGAACATGAACCTAATACAGAAAAAACACAAACCGGCATCCACCTAATCAAGTGCTAATTTCAGGGAAAAGTCCAATATAATGCAATTATAGACACCAAAATGTTGTAAAAAGACATTCCCTGAAGCCCAAATACTCACAGAGAAGAGGTGCCATCTGGCAAAAACCTCATACAAAGCACGGATGAAAATGTAAGAGGGACAAAAGGCCTCTCTGCCTTTTTTTTTTTTTTTTTTTTTAAATAACTGGAGTTTCATCCAACACTGCTGTTAAAAACATACTTGCAAAATTAGGCAGTGGAAGCAGAGAATGCCAACTCAGCACTGTGTGTGAGGACCCATCTCACTCACAGTATCCATCTTACGTAGCAGACCAGTAGTTAACCACCCCAAAAATAAATTACTGTAGTTATGGTCAGAAATAGATACATGGAAATAAAGAAAATAAACAAGGACTACTGGAGGACAAAGCAACAGTAAAACAAGCATACCTGAGTGCCCTGGTATCAGTCATGCTCTGCAGAGCATCAGGGTAAGAGAGTGGAAATTGATACAGAACTCCACCAGCAGGTACTTAGTTTCCTTCAATGCTCTGTCAAAGTTGCTCTTTTTCAGCAAGAGTACATTGTTCTCCTTTTTTATTTTGGGGAGTTTGGCTTTCTTTGGCTTTGTTTCATTTGGGCTTATGCTTCTGCTGCTGGGAAGCCTGTGATAAACAATAATGACAGAAGGAAAAAACTAATGTGTCTTCATCTTGTTGTGCCTTTATCCAGTAACTGAGAAAGAAAAGCAAAGGAGCACTAAGCACCAGGGTTTGCTTCTCAAATGGCTGCTGTTGTATCAGCCAAACTAAGAGGTTGATAATGGAGTCTACCACCAGTGGAGCCACCTGCACCTTTCTAGGGGAAGATTAATATAGTTAATTACTTCCCCATCTTGAGCAGTGCTTGGAAAAAAAGTATCTGTGGGGAAGGTGGGTTTACTGTTTCTTTAAATAATCAGAACCCTGGGGAAAGGGTGAGAGAGCACAGGAGGAAACACAAGCCTGCAGAGGCACCAGTGGATTCATAGTGCGCTTCTGTAATTAGACAGCCTGCTCTTGTCACCATTACACAGCGCAGAACTGCAGACAAAACAGTAAGTGAGGTACCTGGGACAGTATTTGAGGGCTGCTCCTCAGCTTAATAGTTGGTTGTCTGTTGCACTTACAGAGCTACTTATTATGAATCTGATTCACAGCATGCTGAAATCAGGGGAAAAACTCTCATTGCTTTGCGTGTGTAGTATTAATGTCTATGTTTCTTCAGTGCCTTGGCTGTGAAGCTCCCATCTCTGCTTAAGTGCCAACTTGTGGCTCAAGTAACATATACTTTGTGTGTTAAACCAGAACATTTTGCCATTGTTTTTTGGTGGTAGCACAATTTCATGCAGCTAATATCTGTACAGTAAACGGAAGGGACCAAATTTACTATTTCATCCTTAGAATAGCTACCAGCTGTGTGTCTGTAAACTATGAGTCCTCCCTAGCTAGTCTTTTCAGAGCATTTTAAGAAGTATCTTACAAAAAGATTAATAAGGCACCATTTGCTAAGAAATTGTTATTTCTGTAAATATCTGCCAGTCTGTAATAGTAGTAGAAACATCTTTGACCCTTAAACTGTGATTAAATTTGTGAACTGTACACCCAAAGTCCCTGTCCAGAGGGGACCAGGTATTCTGGTGGTTGTTTTGTTGGCACAGACAAGGACAGAGCTGACTTGAGGACAGGTGGGTCCAGATTAGTAGAACCAAACGGATAGTTGAAATTGCCTCCAGTAATGACCCTTCCTTCCTCTTGAGCAGCAGTAAGTGCTGCTTTGCTCCTTCATGCCCTTAGACTAAAGGGTGAAAAATCTGCTATCAGGAGGGTACTGCTAAAAGGAAGTAGTGTTTGTAATGGTGGTTGACGTGGTAGCCTCCTTTTTCTCCGGGGTGAAGGATCTTTGGTGGCATATTACTTCAATTTAGGTTGGTTTCATGCCTGGTGTGAGTGGGGCTGGGATTCAAGTGAACCCTTTCCTACTAATCGCAAAGGCTTTGTGTTGTAATGCACCTTGAGATGTTTTCTATTAGCACTTGTATAGGGTGCCTAATGCAATCAGAGGGAGCTGTGTATTCAGGCTGCTTGCAAGATAAGATCACAGGTAAATACAGATAGAGCAATCAGGTACTAAAGGGAAAAAAAAGGCAGAAAGATAAGAGTCACCTGTTTGACTTTGTAGTCTTTTTCAGTTCGTAACAGGCTCTTTTCCAAAGATGTCTTTCAAGTAACATCCTAGGCGGGTTAAAAAGCGTCTTTCAGAAGTACAGGGAAAAACTAACAAGGCTTGTTTGATCTAAACATGCCAAGTTGTAAGCTCAGAACACAGCCTAAGGCTCCCAGAGCACAGGTAGGGTGACAATACTTAGAGAGCTGTTTTTCCCCTGTCTGCCACTGAAACTAATAGCAGTCAACTCAAATCCCTCCTGGAATCCTCCTACCAGGAAATAGGCACCATTTTGGAAAGAACTTCTAACCTCTGTGTCCTGGAAAGAAACTGCAGTAATAGAGGATCATACAACAGTCAGTCCTGCCAGGACAGATTTGCAGTGAGGAAAGGAGCAGAATTTAGTGGAATTGAACATAAAATTGAAGCTGGTGGAGTACAATGTTTTCTTTTAGGCATACAGCAGATTAGGTCACATTTCTGCACATTTCTTCATCAATGCTTACTAGTTCTGGCTCTTTCATTTTGTGCTTTACAGTTTGAGAGCTATGGAAGATCTGCCTTCTGCAGAAGTCATAGGCCAGTCAGCAGGAAATACTGGATGCAAGATAAATGCAATTCTTGGGCCTTCTGCTTTGTTACTGCACACACCCTGGAAGTTGTTGTGTGGTCAAGAGCCATTGACACGTGGCTCATGTGAGTACCTTCTGTTTGCATTTCTCTGGTTTGCCTCACGAATACAGTGATTTTAGAGTGATGTCAGTTACTCTTATTTAATGGCATTGAACACTTCAAGCTGTCACTACATCTACACTTGCAATATATAATGCAAAGGTGAAAATAACTGCATAGTATCCCTGTGAGATAGGTATGTACTGTTGGCTATTAAATAAGGAGAATGTTATGGCACAGAAAGGTTTAAAAGCAAATCTGGCCCCATTGAATGGAGGGAGAGATTCCCTTAGATTTAATGTGGTAGGTAGATTCTTAAGGACGTGATTACACTCAAACCATGTTTATCAGAAGATTCTGCATCTATGAGTAAACATCCAGTTTTCTTGACTTTCGAGGCTGGGCTTTAAATAACTGCAGTATCATCCATTCTGTCTCTTTTGCATGTACCTATATGTTGTGTAGGAAAGACTAGAAGAAACTGGAAGTGCTGGGATTTTCTTTGCAAGTTTGTTTTACAACATACATCTTTTTCAAAGTTGCACACTTCAGCTGAAGTACAAAGCAAATGGAAGTCTTTGGCATTTCACATTTGCTTGCATAGTGTTTATTTTGTGTTTATTCCATGCCCTCAATGAAAATAGAACTTACAAGGAAATAAATCAGAGATTCATCAGCTTTATTGGTGTGTAAATTCAGTGTGAATCGCCATCTAGTGTATATTTAAGACATAGCATAATTACAGAAACTGTTTTAAATCAAGGTGATAAACAAAGGGTCCTCAAAACACTTTCTAACTAGTGACATTTTATTTAAGTAAGCAGGCAAAGTAAAATATAAAATTTACAGGAATCAAGAGAGAGATATGTAGAAAAGTTCTGGCAAGTGAAAGTTTAGAGATGAGATACGAGATTCATTCATCAGCTGACAAAGTAGAGGACAAAGATTATAATGGAAAAACAGCGCACAATCTCTGCCAGAAAAGGAGGAACACTTACTTTAATAATCACATAAAACAATGGGGAAAAATGAGAAGGCATGCAAACAACCTGTTTATTTTAACTGGTTTGCATTAATTTATCCAACATCACAAACCAGAGAGCGTCCAATACCTGGCTGTTTTAAAATGTATTTTCTTTCATTTCAGATGACTGATTCCCGTAGGTGTGCATCTGATTTTTTTCCCCACTGCCTGATAAAACATCATTTATCATGAGAACATTTATTAAATAATGGATTCCTCAGTGTTTACAGGTTCTCAGGTCACCTTGCAGATTATTCTGTGGATGCAACAGGCTTCTGGCATCTCAGATTATTTCATATTATGACTCTATAAACCAGTGTAAAAAAGGAACTGCCAGAATATTTCAACTTTGCAAGGCATGTCTTAGATGAGTGGTCATGACTGGAAAAGGTAATATTTTTCTTTTACTTCATAGACATTGGAACAAATCTCAGATGATAAAAATAAGTTTTCCTGATGGATACTGGATGGTATTAGCTGCAGAGTAGAATGCACTGTTTTATTTTCTTTGTCAGAAATATAGGTATCACTTTAAGAGACTAGTTGCCAGGGGATGATTTGCTTAGTCTGGAGTTATTTTGGATTGAAATTAAACCTTTTAAGGTTTGTCTTCTCATTTTAATATCTTCTGTTGCATTCTAGGATGGAAGATGACCAGCAAATCCAGCTTTTTGATGGGTAAATGGTGAGGGAGAGGAGATGAAGTGGAGCTTTGAAGAGCTGGGATTTCTGTCTAGGAAAGCAGCTAATATACTGTGAGGCCTGTGGTTTGCAAAGGGGAGACAGTTACAGCAGTTGTGCTTCGTGTTCCTAAATGGTGGCTACTGAATGTAGCCTGTATGTGAACAGGTGAGTGACCTTACTGATCTCTTGGATGCAGAAAGAAAATAAATAGAAGATACAGAAAATATGAGAGATTTGTTGACTGAGCAATGTATGTAAGCTACCTGACCTCAATCTGTTTATCCCATATCAGAGGTATTAATTCCTTATTGAAATGAATAATGGCTTTATTCCAGGTGTAAATGTAATACAAATGCTGGCCCTATCTATATGCTTAATTAAGGGGATGATAATCTCAACACTTCCTTCCTGAGTTGCAGATTATGAAGGAAGTGCTCAAAACCACTCTATATCTAGATCTTACTCATGATCTAGATAACTTTAATATGGATGACACAAAACTCCACATCGGTGTTGCAGGGTTTGGAGGTCTTTCAGAGCCAGATGATCCCAGGTCATTCCTAGGCCACAAATTCACCCAAGCTCTGCCTTCAAACATGAGTTATACTTGACTCCTTTCTCAGAGAAAAACTTTTTGGCAAGTAGCTCAGGTTTACTATGGCTGGGGTCATGTCCTGTGAACATAATAAAGAGAAATGGTCAATTTTCTAAATTGCTTGTTACTTTTTTCCAGGAATTGTCTTTATTCCAGGAACATCCCAATTAACAGCCAAAGACATCTTATACCAGCTCCAGGCTTCAAAGGCCAAGTGCATCACTGCCAATGATAGACTGACACCTGCAGTGGAATCTGTCATGCCTGACTGCCAGTTTCTGAAAAGCAAACTAGCTGTAGCCAAAGGGAGGAGAGATGGGTGGCTGAACCTCAAAGGACTCTTTGCGTTAGTATCAAGCTGTTTTACCCTGTGAGGCAAAGGGAGCTGTATCAGTCAAGTGACATTTCTGAGTTGGGGGTTTGATTTGCAAAATACAAATGAGTTACATTTTTGCATCCCTCTGCCAACTCGATATAATCACTGTATTAAGTATAAATCCCTCCAACACACTTTCTGGGAGCTGTATTCAGGCCTTTCAGCTTCTCCTTACTCAGCAACTTGCCAGCTTTTAAAAGCTCTCAGCTTCTACTGTGATCACAAGACAAGCACACAGAGTACTAATCTTGCAGTTATTTTGTGCTTGTCTTCTAAAGCCCAGCCTAATGCCTCTCGAATTCAATTAGAAGATACCCATTGCCAGCTCAGCTAACATGGCATCAGTTATTTCATCCCTTGACTATCTTGGTAGCCCAGACAATCTGAATTGTTCATTAGTCTCTTGAATGTAAATGGTATAATACATGTTTAAGACCACCTTACCTGGCATAATAGCCTGAATATGGCCCCCATTGACTTCAGACTGGGACACAATATGTGTTGAGGCAGAAACTGGTTTTGCATTTACCTGCTGTTCCATAACAAGCACCTTGAGTGCCCTTGCAAAATAGTTGTCGACAAAGTCACTGGAATATGCTGTAGGTGCTCACATCTTGAAAGTTATGTCATACAGAGCACACTTGTGACTGGCAAAACGTACTCTCTAACTCTTACCTGTGGTATCTGATGCCAACTATTTATTTAGTGAGATTATATAGTTTGGGGCCATTTTACTGTTTATCTCCTAAACTTTAAAAAATACTGCTTTGTGAAAAACTACATGTAATAACTGTCATATACTATTTCTTCTGAAGGGTGACATCTGCTGACCGTAAATGTGTCAACACAAGGAGTCAAGACCCAGTGCTGATGTATTTTACTATTGGAAGTACAGGCTCTCCAAAAATGATGATGCAGTGTGTCCTGGTTTCAGCTGCGATAGAGTTAATTGTCTTCCTAGTAGCTGGTACAGTGCTATGTTTTGAGTTCAGTATGTGAAGAATGTTGATAACACTCTGATGTTCTCAGTTGTTGCTAAGTAATGTTTAGACTAAATCAAGGATTTTTCAGCTTCTCTTGCCCAGCCAGTGAGGAAGCTGGAGGGGCACAAGAAGCTGGGACAGGACACAGCCAGAGCAGCTGACCCAAACTGTCCGAAGGGGCATTCCATACCATAGGAAATAAACTGGGGGGAGTGGGGCAGGGTATCGCCACTTGGGGACTAACTGGGTGTCGATTGGCGGGTGGTGAGCAGTTGCACTGTGCATCATTTGTACATTCAAATCCTTTTATTATTACCGTTGTCAGTTTATTAGGGTTATCATTATCATTATTAGTTTCTTCTTTTTTGTTCTCTTAAACTGTTCTTATCTCAACCCACAAGTTTTACTACTTTTCCCAATTTTCTCCCCCATCTCACTGGGGGCAGGGGGGAGTGAGTGAGCGGCTGCATGATGCTTAGTTGCTGGCTGGGCTTAAACCACGACACAGTCCCGCAGCAGTTATGGCATCACATTTACAACCAGTGGCAGGCATACCTTGCAGTTGCTCCCAGTGTCCTGATTAAGCCACATGATTAAAATTTAATTGAAAATTTAACCATAAAAACTCCAGTAAATGTAAGCATTTCATAAGTATAGGATCTTGCTTCTTCCTTACCTTTCCCGTCTCAGAGTGAAACCCTCGTTACTAAAAGCTTCTTGAAGACATGTTGAGATCATCAAACACAGTGTTCTGTCACTCGGAGGGCTGACTGCAGTGTAGCAATAAGGATAGCATCCTTATAGCAAAACCAGATAAAGTCAAGTGCTTTAGTATTATGTAAACCTTACTTGAGAACCAAAGCAACCTTGGACCATAGCATTATACCTTCAAAGTTACAGTTCAGTTTGAATCTGTGGCTTGGTATTGATTTGCTTTCATTGAACATCTTTTATTTGTGCTTCCCAAGGAGTGAGAAATTTCATTAAAATCAAAGGATACATTTCCCAAGGTGTTCTGAGTTGGAAGTTGGTGGTATAGAGTCCATAGAAGTAAGTTGGTTAGTTTCCTAGAGAAACTAAATGTGATTTAGCTGATGTCTAATCCACAAGGTGGACAGAGCCTACTCCAAATCATCTGCTACATTTTTGATCTAGATCCAGATTCTGCAACTGAAGCCAGGGATGCTTTGCACTGTTCAGGAGAAAAGCAAATGCTGGGAATGTTAAACAGGAGGGAATGAAGGGAAATAAGAGAATGTTTAAGATTCTTCTGCTCTTACAAACTTTCTAAAGAGCCCAACTTTCTGACACCGCATCTTCTAATGGAAGCCTCCTGGCCTTTCCCTTAATTATGCTGTGACTTGTGCCTGTCTCTCACACTCTATGAAGCATTTTTTTTTGATCTCTGCTTTATCATCAGGTACTGCATGAACTTGACTTCTTCATATACAATGTGGAATACCTGTGATACTGTCTGGGTAAAATCAGCTTGGAGCAATGTTTTTGCACCATGGATCTGTGGATAATGCGTCTTTGTACATGATATGCCACAGTTTAAACCACCAGTTATTGCAGAGGGAGGCATAACATTTTATACTGTGAGGTTTATTTCCATTTTGCATAATTGAAGCAAACAAGCTGGGCTCCAGTGCTCTGTAGCAGCAGGGATAGTACTTCCCACATCCTAAGCAATCATTCTTCCCTTTGGTGCCCAGTAAGCTACAGGAACAAGTGTTTTCCCTTCTGGTTAGGCCATGTGACATGGCTACAGTGTAGAGGAGATGTGGTGAAAGATGCAGGATAAGAAGAACTTGGGATCACTGCTGTGTTGTCCCATATTTAGCCTAAAGCTCACTTCAGGTGTGTAATTCCAGCTACTTTGGGCTCAGCGAGAGTATGGGCCAGTAATCAGAGTATGGCATAGACCTGAATCAGAGCCCTGTTACCCTGAATTTTCAATGAGTTGCCAGAATGCCTATTCCTCCTCTCTGCCATTTCACAAAACCAGTCAGCTGGCCTATTCTCCTCAACATTCGCCTTGTGTGTGGAGAGGACACCCAGTCTTTCCCAAGAACAAAACTGGAAAACCTTTGGTCTAGTTCATTGTTGTCACTTCGTCTTGAGCCTGGGGCACAGTTGGCCTTGGGAAGCAGAAAACAATCTAATTGGAACTACTGCTCTCAGTGGTCATTCATTTACATGAGTGATTTTTGTTGAACAGAAAGTATGATATTTTCTACAGCAGTGGGACTGACTGGTACAGCCACTTCACAGTCAGGATTCATAGTCACTGATCCATAGTCATTCTCTGAGTTGAATGTATCTTGCATTTTTATGGTTTTCATTTTGCAGACATTTGAGCACGTAAGAAGTGTTAATCACCTGCATGTTTACAAGGCCAGACACACCATTGCATTTTCCTTTCAAAAAATAACTTTCTATTTTTCTAGACACTCTCAAGATATCCCATCACTGCCTTTTGTACTGCTTCCACTGCTTACCTCATGCTGGTCCAACATGATTTGAGCAGGTATTGCACATCTGTCTGTTGCAGAGGTAGCAGAGAGAGGCTAGGATATAATGCTGTGACAGCTCTGGCTGTTTAGTTCCTTATGTTCCTTAATTTTTTTCAATTAAAGGAAATCTAATTAGTAAAATTTGCTCTCAGAAAAGAAAGCTATATTCTGAAATATGAGAATAACTAGTCAACCTAAGGCCATTCAGACTTCAGGAATGGGTCTTTGAAAAGACAGCACAGAGGAAACAAGTGAGAAAGCCAGGCTCCATCACACCTAACCGTGACTTGGGAGGACAAATGCCATAAGTCTGAATGTTCTCCCTCTTCCTTCCTCTTCCCCCAGCTTTGTATGCTGAGCATGACGTCCTGTGGTCCGGACTATCCCTTGGGTCAGTTGGGGTCAGCTGTCCCAGCTGTGTCCCCTCCCAACTCCTTGTGCCCCCCCCAGCCTCCTCGCTGGTGGGGTGGGGTGAGGAGCAGAAAAGGCTTTGGCTCTGTGTAAGCACTGCCCAGCAGTAACTAAAAAATCCCTGTGTTATTAATGGTGTTTTCAGCAGAAATCCAGAACAGAGCCTCATACTAGCTACTGTGAAGAAAACTAACTCCATCTCAGCCAAAACCTGCACACTATATACTTGGGAATGAAGTGAGAATTATTTGACAGCTGTTCCCACCAGTCTGTTACACTGTAAAATACTCAGCTTATGAGAAGTAGTCAGTGTGATTTGTAAGGAGTTTTCACATCTTCAGTAAGGCACTTACTCTTCTCACATAGGTCTTTTATTCTGATAAAAGCCAAACCTGGTTTAGCAGAGATCTTAGGCTCTGTATTCCTATTCAGCCTTTGTATTGGGTTTGGCTGAGATGGAGTTAATTCTCCCCATAGCAGCCATCATAGTCCTGTGCTCTGCATTGGTAGCTAGAAAGGTGTTGATAACACACCAGTGTTTTGGCTACTGCTGAGCAGTGCTG
>JANZLQ010000064.1:10969156-11001448 GCA_026212715.1 Elanus axillaris
TGCTTCCTGGGAAGTGGCCAGACATTGCCTGCTGATGGGAAGTAGAGAATAACATCATTTGTTTCTCTTTGCTTTTGTGCACAACCTCTGATTTCGCTTATTAAACTGTCCTTATCTCGACCCACAAGCCCTTTGTTATATTTTTTCTCTCCCCTGTCCAGCTGAGGAGGGGGGAGTGATAGAGTAGCTTTGGTGGGCACCTGGTGTCCAGCCAGGGTCAACCCATCACAGCCTTCCTCTTGCTCTAGAAAATTTTCAGTGTCTTATTTGAGCTTGGATGCTGGCACATAACTTTCCAAGAACATCTGATGTGCTTGTTCAGATTTCTCCTTTCTTGTCAACTCTTCCAAGAAAACACCATTACTTTCTCTTTTTCCAGAAAAAAACCCTACTTCCAGTGAGACAGAGATAAACCATGTTATTCTCAGTGGCAAGACGAGCAGTCTAAGAGTCCAGTCCAGGACTGTGTAACAGGTTGATTATTGTAATTTCCAAAGTATCTTGTGAAGTTGTAGGCCTGCTTACTTTGAAAGTTGAGGGAGGATGTTCAGTTAAGACAACTCACTGCTCTTTTCAACAGTTAAGAAATTATTTCATTTGCTATTCCTTTCAAGCTAGAAGTTCATGAGTCTGAAACACTGTGTATCTGGAGGGAAGCCACTCAATCCTGAAGTGATGGTGAAGTGGAAAATCCAGACAGGGCTGGATATCTATGAAGATTATGGCCAGACTGAAACAGTACATTTCCATTAATTCTTGCAGTATGTCCTTTCAAAGGTAACAATACCAGAGGTACAATGTGCTTGATAAATCAATGGAAAAGGTGAGAATCATTTAAATGAAATTTTTTTTAAAAAGGCTCTATGTAATTATAAGTATATAGTTCCAGAATCAACTAGCTGCATATTTTAATGTTCACAGGAAATACTATGACTACAGAGTTCAGCCACCTGCAAAAACCATGCCAGAGATTACCTCAGATCAAATTATTTGTAGTAGATCGGTTCATCATTTTTACTTAAAAGGCAAAACTAAAAAAAATAATTTGCTATGGGTATCAATTTGGCCTGTCCAAGGTTTTAATGAAAAATATTAAATCAGTTCACATCCCAGACTTCTCTGCAAGTGAATGTTAACAAAGCTATTAAGAGTTGGATTTCAGGCATTCTGTCCTCTTACCCTTGATATGGTCCCAAATTAATTGTGTCATTATTGAAATAAGATCTGTAATAATTTCATAGCTGCTGTCTTGCAAATTCAGCTGTTTGCAGAAGAACTCACTGGCTCAGGCTGAGCACAAGCAACCTCATTCCACAGGGCTTACCTGAAATGCCTCTCAACCCCTCTCTGATGTGCTTGAGAACCACAGTGCTTTAGTCCTGAGTCAGCCTTTGTTATGGCAAAGTGATGAAGAGGTGTTGTGCCTAATGCAAACAAAAATAAAGTCTACAAGGTGTTGCACAAGTGAAAAAAAAATCTGTTATGCAGGTGACAGTATGTGCCAATATGAAAGGCATGAAAATTAAACCTGGCTCTTTGGGAAAAGCTGTTCCACCTTATGTGCAGGTATGTTTGTATGTCACATCTGAGCTCAGCTGCAGTTGTGGGTACAAGAGTAAGTGAATGTTGTCTATGTCCATTCTCTGTCCTGCACTGTGCTATAACAGATATTTCACTGAGCTAATCAAAGCAATAATGATACATCCTTTCTGCAGATCATAGATGACCATGGGGCTATTCTGCTTGCAGAAGGTGGCAGCATTGGTTTCCAAGTTCAACCGACATGACTATTCTCTATGTTCTCCAAGTACTTGGTAAGTCTGAGTTGGTCTGTCTGTGCCTGCTGAGAAGCTCAAGAGAGACCCAAGGAAAAGTTCTGTTGACTTATTCAAGGAGTAGAATTTCATCCAGGATCTTCACAAGGTCTCACTAGGTTGTTTGAGGCTTTGAGCCTGATCAGTACATTGTTCTGCTATTCCAGGAACAGACTGACTGGCAGAGTATAACTTCAAGATGCAACATGAACCAGGGGTACCTTGTTCCAGAACTGTACCTGGCAGTTCACATGGGCTTCACTCCTTTCTCTCCCTTCCATTCCACTCCTAACCTTAGTTAAGGATTAATGAACGGAAGCCCATAAAGGCTACTCTAATATGTCAGATGCTCAGGGAGGCTTTCCAAAGAGCACAAGTATCTTATTCCCTCATACTACTGTCAGAGGTACCCACAGATTGATCTTTTAAATGTTTAAAAGTTACACATTCCAGCATGCACGTATCTCTAGTGTCAGAGAGACCCTTTGTATTTGCCTGTCACACAGATGATATGCACAAGATCAACAGCACAAAGATAAGCTACAGCACAAAAACCTTAAGTGTAGATGATCATATGACTTTGTGGTAGTGGCATCATAACTAACATTACTATTTGAATGGGAATGCTCTACACACTGAAAGCAGAACAGGCTTAAAAAAAAATGCATCAGAAGAATGGCCATTTTGGTTCCGGTCAAAGGTGCATCTAAACTAGTATTCTGTCTGTGGTGGTGCTGAGCTGTAGTACATATTTAAGAAAACAGTAGAATCAGGCAAATCAATTCTCCACTGCATTTGAACTATTTATTATGTTGAATAAGTTTTGGGGAATCTATGTGTTTGAACCTCCTCTGAACCCCTGTAATATTTGGATACTTGTGGCATCCTCAAACAACTACTTGTTCAAACAAAGTTATTGCTCCCACTATGTGATAAAAAAACTTCTTTTGGTTCAGTACTATTGCTTCAATTTTTCATTGTCTTCTGTTGCCAAGATGGTTTACCTGTGTAATCTAGATGCAATTGATCAATGCAGATAATGAAGCTTATCCTGTAGGTCACCTCATTTGTGTTTAGGTCTTGAAGGTTAGCATCAAAAGTTTCCATTGACAGGAGGTTATAATGGCAGCCCACTGCAATGATAAATCATTTCTCTGAAGAAAGTGGATTATATGTTTTAGTCATTTGCTGTGATGGATGGGCATTTTGATAGACAATGGCCTTTTTTCCCTAGAATATGAAGTCCATATATACACAAATGCTCTTTTCCACCTCTTGCATATTTCCACCGCAAAACTGCTAATTAATGTGGCTCTTTTTTTTTTAATTGAAGACATAAAATAGTATTAAACATACTCATTTTCAGAACAACTTAAAAATTGTTGCGATCATTTTTAGCACCACTGCAACATAAATGCATTACATTTCACTAACAATTGGATACATTTTTTGAAGTGTTTGATTGTTGTCAGGATAATCCAGAGAAAACTGCTGCCTCTGTGTGTGGAAATTTTTATGCCACTGGGGACACAGGGATTATGCATTAAGAAAGGTATGTCCAGTTTGTTGGAAGAGCTGATGATATAATTCTTCTGGGTAAGTCAGTTGCTTTTAGATTTGATCATTTGCCTGTTAAAATTCAATCTGGAAGACCAATTGAATGGCTAGCTTGCTATGGCTGTCATATCTGCATTTTCTCCTAGGTGTTGTATTGGCCTATTTGAAGTCAATAGTGCATTAATAGAACACCCTGCAATCTCTGTCAGCTGTTGTCAGCAGTCCTGATCCAATTTGCGGGGAGGGAAGGATGTAGAAAGAAATACACTTTATTTTAAGCATCAAGTTTGCTATATGTACTAGGCTTCCTTGAAATTAAATATGTTGCAGATTTTTGAAAGTAAAATGGGTTAAAAAAATTTAAAACCATACCTTAAGAGATCTTAGAATTTCAGAATTATTTCTCTGTTTGCAGGGTTTGATGTGGAATAAGGTTTGGCTCTTCACACTTACTGTGGCATCTTTTTGTTTAAGAAATAGAATTTGGATTATTTCTCATTTTGTCACTAAGCATATGGTAGCAGTGATATCCAGAGTGTTTAATTTTTCTTTTTATATTTTTCAACTTTGCCACATTTCTTTGAGCCCCAGGATGAGATTTTCAGCTGTCGTCTTTTCTGTTCTACAACTTTTTGAAAGTTCAGTAGTGTATAAAGTTAAGAAAAAAAAGTGGAAAAATAGCAAAAAATCCTATGCTGCAGAATAAGTCCTTCATAACATTGCATTCTGTAATAAACAGCCAATGAAAAGGGAGATTAAAGAAAAAAATTTTGCATTCTGAATTTTGATACCAATGTATCCCTTTATTCCCACATCTGGAAGTTAATGGAGTCGCTTAACATTTGTGGCACAGGTAGTCAAAGCTTTCATTGTTTTAGCTCCTGCTTTTGTATCACACAATCCAGAAAAAGAGTATAACATGATCTGGAAACAGGAGAGAAAATTTCCATCATCTGTCCCAGCCATAGCGCATCACACTTGGCATGGGGCCACGGCCCAGAGCACTAGGAGAACATAAGGAAAAACAAGCTACAGAAAAAAAAGAGATAACACTCGTATGGCTTGAGGATGTGTAGTATTAGAACCACTTTTGCCATCGACCTGCAAATTCTCAGAATGGAGAAGGTGCAAGTAATTGAGAATGAGGAATGGGAGAGAGAAGGGACAGATCTGGGAGCTTTCAAAGGTTTAAATTTTTACTGGAATTAGTATTCTAATTCCTTTTGGGCAAAAAAAAAAAAAAGTGTAACTACAACATTTTGATAATTACAAATAAATGATAAATTAATAAAAATAATCTTTGTGCTGTAGTGGATATCAGCAGTGAAGTGATATTCTCTTTTCAAAAACTCACTGTAACATTCCCAAATTCTTTCTGAGTGCAAGGAGAAAGGCATATTCTTTAACTACTTCTCTTCATCTTGATGAATTTGTGATCTACTTAAATGGTTAAAGTTGGGGGAAAAGAGAAGATACAAAGTACTTTAGGTTAAGGTGCAAATTATGCAGTTAACAACAGTGTAAATGATTACAAGAAAAAGTTTACTCCACAGAAAGAATTGTGCTGCCTGGTCTGTTTTCTGCTATGTTCTGTTCTCATTACTGAAAAAGAAGCAAATGATAAAAGTAGAAAGGGTTTAATTCCAAATCCTTTTTGACAGAGTGTCCAGATTTCACATCTCTAGATAAAGGCTAATCTTTACAGTGCCTTGTTTGGGAAACACATGTCCTGAAAGCCGAATGAACCGAATGAAGAGGATCTACCCCAGCCAGCTCTCAATCTATTCTGTCCACAACAAACAGGTCAGGAAAACATTGTCTGAATTCCTAGTGTTGCTGATCATTGAGAAGACACAGATAGTACTAAGTCAGGAAAAATAATTTCTGATTCTTGCAGCAGTTCAGAGAATTTGCTATTACTGGGTCTTTTCCTCAATTTTCTTATTTCATTTTTACCTCTAGATTTCCAGGTGAAAAAGTCCTAAGAACTATTGAAGGCTCTCACAGCAAAATTTTGCAGACATTTTTTGTAGACCACTAGGGAGTCCTGGATTTAAAATGTTTTTTTATCTTTCCAGTCTTGAATGCCATTTCCAGTCTTGAACACTGTTCCTGAACGTTCTTTCTTTCCTCTTTTCTTTACAGGCTATTGTGTAGATTTTGTCACTGCAATGCTCCAAAATCTGTAGATTATTGCTAAATCATTGAATTAGAGCAGACTAAGAAACGAGAAATAACTTACTATGTGGTTAAAAAGAATAATCAAAACAATTAGGCTTTTCTGTTAAAGGAATGAAAGAGGATCCATTGGTTTTTAGCATTAAGAGTGGAGGTCACAACCTCAAAGAAAGGTTACATTTAATGAAAAACTTGATATTTTTACTGGCAGTTGTTTCCTTAAGTAAGAAAAAACAATAATGTATATCCCAGAATATGACATAAAACCCCTTTATTAATGTTCATTTTCTATGGACGTATTTAGGGATTATTTCAAATAACATTTTTCACCCCTAAAACCATTTTTTGATTTTTTTCCACTAGGTCCTGTTAATAGAGTTTTGATTTAAAATGTAATTACCATCTAAGTAAGTTTCTGCTTTATAGTCCTGATTCTGAAGTGGGTGGCATTTAGGGACATAATAACAATTCTATATTCATGACCTATGATTCTTTCTCAGGAGCAAATGATACCCTATAGGATTATTTACAGCTGGTCAGTATTTCTCTACCACAATCTCCATGTAGCATGGAGAACACCATGAATTACTGTTGGTCTTGACAAAGTATCTGTTCTGGGGGGAGAATCTGCATCCAGATTTTTTATGCAGTCAGGTATCACTGAAAAGATTAAGTTGTGCAAGTTCTAGGTATTTGAGTTCATTCACCTGGTAGGCAGATTAAATATTACTGTAAAAGCTCCTGCTGAGGAATAAGGAAATAATTCCACTGTTAAATAAGTTACTTTTTCTTGGGGAATAAAATTTGACCAAAACTGAGATCCATGCATCAGAGATGTAAGGATAAGTGGTTACGGTTGAAGCAACAGGACAAGAGGTAAATGAATACAAAATGAACTTAAAAACCTGGGACAAAGGGCAAAACTTTGCAGCTTCACTCAGGCCACAGAAATCCCTCATGGAAAAGATTTTAATCAAGAGTTTACCTATCATTTTATTCCTAGTTTGTGGATAGCTTCATCCTTTGTAAGAACAGAAAAGAAAATTAACCTGTATTTCAAAAGTCACTCACCTAACCTCGTATTGAGTTTAGTAACTTGTGTATAGTGGTAGAAAAAGGAAAATCAATAGATGGACCCAGGTTTTAGAATCATCATTATGACTGGACTTCACTGGCTCCTGCTCTGACTGCGGGCTCTTCCAGACACGAGCCAGTTGTTTCTTCCATGTTTGATAATCTTCATGTGCACTTACAAGAAGCTTCTAAGTAGCATTACAATTCTTAGAGTTGAGCACAGTTCTGAAGCAATCTTCTAGACTGCTGAAAATAATAATAATAGTAATATAAAAAGAGAGAAAAAAAAAAAGAAGAGTAGCAATGGAAAGGAAGAAAATAATTGGACTTGAGAGCTCTTAGGATCATTACGGTGAGTACAGATGGAAGAGGGCATTTACAGCAAGCAGATGTAGAAGTGTCTAAATCAAATTTGGGGACCTATGTACGGGATTACTGAAGTGAAGGTTCTTGGGATATATGTGATGAATGGATATATTGGTCAGCAACTGTTCAAGCTAAAGCAGTGACAATCGTGATGGAAGTAGTCTGGAAACATCCTTCAGCTCGACATGAAGGAAAAGGAATAGAGAATCAGCTACTGAATACTTTGGTGTGAGAACCAGTAATCTTCCTATAATGCAAACAATAACATGTAATGTTGTGTTTGACTAAGGAGAGTTGTGGGCAATTAGCAGCCCCAAAGAACACATCAAGAATCTGTAAGGATGAGCTGAGCTACAGACAAGATGCCAGATCAGTACAGTATATTAAGTCTTTAAAAAGCTGGTGGTAACAAATATAAAAAAGCAGGATGGGGAACTTCACATTTAATTGAACTGTTAAAAACATCAGTTTGGTTGTGACTAGCCTAAGTAACTTAAATTAATAACTCATCAATCCATAACTGAATTGTCTTTGGATAATCTCAAGATTATTTTCTTTTTTTTCTTTTCTTTATTTTTTGTTGTTGTTGCAACAACATAGCAACAAACTGCTAATTTTCTTATGTAATCTACAGCATCTACATACATCATCTTCTGCCATGAAGTTGTTTAAATTACAGACTCTAAAATCCTTGTGGACTCTGAAGCCTCCTAGTAGGACTTTCTATGGGCACCCCAGGCTGCTTGCCTCTGATGTATATTCACAGTACGAATCCGTCAGGCGGGGCGAAAAGGAAATACCAAAGTACTTTAACTTTGCAAGTGATGTACTGGACAAATGGTCTGAGATTGAAAAGGTAGATGATCTTTTGTTGTGCAGATGAGATACTTTAAATTTAATTTGAAATAAATTGGGTTTTTCCTTTATCAAAAAAATCAGTTGCCAAAACCAATATGCATTAGAAAATTATACAAAATCTCATTTTTCTTGCTTTATTTTAAAACTGTCTCTGACCCTTGGTGCTCCCTATGTAGGTAGAAAAAGCAATGGTAAGTCCCTTTTGACTTTGATTTAACCTTGGAATGGCTGTCCTTATTCCTTCTACATACTGTAATATTAGATATTCACATCATAAAAATACAGGTAACGTAACAATAACATTGCATGCTAGGGAAAATTCTCCCACAAATGTCTTGCTCCAGAGTGAATTCTGCATTTGTCCAGATGCCCTGTAGTTAGAGACCACTTAACTCCCCTCTTCCTGAGCAATCAGACTAAGAGTCCTGGGATGCTCTGTTGTCCTGTTGTTTTATTTTGTCCTCTGCCTGTGCTGCTACTGTTTCAGAGTATTCAACAACTCCATCCTGAATATCAGGAGTATTATGTGAAGTATTTCACATTATCTGTTATTTTGTAGGAACATTAATGCTCAGCATAAGGCTTAAACTGAAATAGCATCCAGACTGGGACTTGAGTCTGAACACAATTGGGCTGATAAACATTACACGTTCAGAAAAGGAGAATTTATTGGGAATATCTGAGCTTAGTCCATAGCAAGTCTCGATCCATTAAGGACAAGGGAAAAATAATAGCTTATATGCCAATTATGAAATACTCAGATCTTCCATAATTTGCAGATATTTGTGCATTATAATTTCATGGTCTTTCAGAAGAAAATATTTTACTTTGAATCCCTGTGTTTTGTAGGCTGGAAAAAGACCATCAAACCCTGCCTTTTGGTGGATAAATGGAAAAGGAGAAGAAGTTAAGTGGAGCTTTGAGGAGTTGGGGTTCCTGTCTCGGAAAGTGGCCAATGTGCTGACTAAAGTATGCGGACTGCAGAAGGGGGACAGAATTGTTGTGATCCTGCCGCGAATCCCAGAATGGTGGCTGGTGAATGTGGCTTGCATGCGAGCAGGTCAGTGAGCATATCTGAGACTGGTAAAACTGGTTAATGCAAGTCAGTTGAGAAGATCAAGAATTTATATGGTTTGTAAAGGAAAAATAATGTAATAATCTAGTGAGTGGCCTAGCTACCAGTTACGCAGGGAGTCCTGAAGGATTTGCACTAGGTGCTGTAGGACAGGTGGCCTGTGCAGCAGGCATGGAGATGACAGAAGGCAAGGAAAAGCCATGGAACTAACCAGACAGGTCCATATTTCATTAATTACAGGAAAGCACAAGCAGATGCATTACTCCACTATAAATGTTTGCCTTGGGTATGCCAGGGCAAATTCATCAGATCAGGTCATTTTTGGGAATAGTTAAAGGTTTATGCTCTTAGAAAAGAAGCAGATGTAAAAAATGCCATCCCAAACTAACTTCATTGCTCTTCCAGGAATTGTCTTAATTCCAGGAATATCCCAATTATCAGCCAAAGACATATTGTATCGACTCCAGGCGTCAAAGGCCTCGTGCATCATTACCGAGGACACACTGGCTCCTGCCGTGGACTCAGTGGCATCTGAGTGTCAGTTTCTGAAAAGCAAGCTAATTGTGTCCAAAGGCAGTCGGGAGGGATGGCTGAACTTCACTGACCTGTACAAGTGAGTATGAGTTAGTGACACTGCAGTCATGATGCAGAAAGCAGACCTGTTCTCCACAAGTGCTCATTTACAAGTATTCATTGACTACAAATACTTGGCAAATGCCAACATTAAGATGTTAATCATGGCTGCTTGATTGCTGATCCACATCAGAGTTGTTGACTAACAGTGGTCTTGTTCTGGGAACTTTCTATCCTGTTCTTCTGAAGGGGAAGTCTATCTAAGGAAGTGTAACTCCACATTATTTTAGTCTAATTTGGTGAAAAGCTTCTGTGAAGCTTATTGGGGTAGGAGTTCTGCAATGTGAAATACTTCATTGCATTCTGAAGCCTGTGTAAAGTAACCATTGAAGTCACGATTGCATTCTCTGTTTTAAAGAAACCAGTCTGATGACCATTCCTGCATAAAAACAAGGATTCAAGACTCAATGAGTATCTTCTTTACCAGTGGAACCACAGGTTCTCCAAAGATGACTGAACATTCCCAGGGTAGTCTTGGTTTCAGACCCCTTTTAAGTGAAAGGTATGAAAGGTTTGAGCCTGGTTGAACATGACATAATTGAAGCTGCATAGTAGAACTGATGAAAAATTACTGAATAAGAAATACCAATTTACAGCCCCAGTCCCTCTCCCTCTGAAACCTGACTAGAAATTCCAGCAGATTTCTAGGGGGATAAGATTACCCCCAGCGTTTCCATTTTTCAATTAATATCTCTTACTCTTGCTTTAGAGTGGTTCAAAGGACAGCCATCAGCTGGGAATACTTTACCACAAAGAACCAAGAGATACCATGCTGTTTGGGCTGCGAAAAGCTTCATGACATGTAGATGAGCAGAAGCAGAGTTTATGTTGGTTGCACAGATCACCCTGATCCCTCAGCAGCCTTAGAACTGAAATACCTGCTGTCCAGCAAAGCACCCATGAATGCTGCTGCTTCGGCCTTATCTTCCTACCTAGTGCAAAGTCCTCTTTTTATGCTATGTTATGACTGACATCATATACGTATGATATACACGCGTGTGTGTGTGTGTGTATATTTTTTATGCAAATATATTGTTTAGGTGGCCTTTTATCCTAGAGCTAGCTCGTAAAATAAACTTATTGAGGGTGCCCAGTGCCCATATACTTTGTCAGAAATCTTGGGCTTGTTCGTTTTTTTGGTTTTCTTTGTGGGTTGGAGTGGGGGGTTTTTAAGCAAAAGTTTTTCATTATCTTTTTGTTCTTTTTTTTTCCTGCTCTATCAGGTACTGGTTGGATTTGACTCCCTCAGACATAATATGGGGCACAGCAGACACAGGATGGATAATGGCTCCACTGGCATCTGTTTTTGATCCCTGGGTTTTTGGATCATGCATCTTTATACATAGGCTACCACAGAATGAATCAGCAACCATCCTAGATGTAAGGAAAAACTCATGGATATGTGTTAGTCTGCAGAAAGGGTGCAAAAAATATAATTCTTAACAGCATCCATAGATTTCATGAGGGTGTGTCCATAGTTGTGTTCAAGATGCTGTATCTGTTGTGTAAAGACCCTATTTGCATTTTTAATGTACCAGAAGTGGCCAAACCTGTGGTTCATTTTGCTCATAGCTGGAGAGCATGTAAATGAAAATCATCCAAAAGCAGCACTAATTGCTTGTCTTTTGTTCTAGTGACTGTGGAAGTAATATCAGCTGCATCAGTAATGCAGACTGAAACTGAAGAGTTTCTCTGCCCACACTGGCCAAGATGAAAGTGAAAATCTCCCTATAAGGTAGACAGAGACAGGCTTATGCTGGCCATGCTCCAAGCTGTGCAGTCTGGGTATCATGTAGACATGTTAGCATGTAATTTTGTCTGATCAAATATACTATGAATCTCTGCAGGAGGGTTTCTTACCCAACAGAAAACATATGGTGCTTTTACATAGAAAGGAGAGCTACATTTGCCCCCTATAACACCTGTTCACTGTACATCCAAAAGGACAGGTTTTGACTTCATATGTCCATCTTGTTGTTTAACTCACTAGACTCTCTGCAGATTCCCCATTGACACACTGGTTGGTGCTCCAACATTGTTCCGCATGCTGGTGCAAAATGATCTCTCCAAGTACGTCAAATTATTTACTAATGTTTAATTTACCCTCACTAAAATTTAGTGATCTCCCAGATCTAGCTGCTTGACCCAAAATAGGGTAGTAATTTAGTTTAAAATAACTTTCCTGAGAAGACCGTCATACAAAATTTGTGAGTTTTGCTGAGTTTTATGATCAAACATAGAGAAACTTGATGTTTTCCTTCAGAAATTTGAGACTTTCAGTACCGGATTTGTGAGCAAATCCCTGAGGGTATGAAACTTAGTGCCTGTTAAATTCTTTATCATAATTTTCAGTTACCACATTAATTGTCTGTGCTTTGGGAAGGACTATCATCCTAGAAAGTCAGTGTCAATGTAACTGTAAGGGGAGTGACTTATGGCAGTTGTACATCATCCCCTGCTCCAATTCCCACTGCCTGCTACTGTTCCTTCCTCCCATCTTGCACTTTCTTACTTGGGCTCTTGCAGAGGGTCAACAGTCAAGGCCCTGGCTCAACAAATCGCTCTGTGGTTAGTTATAGGCATGTCCTTAAATCCCAGCTTACTTCAGCAAAAATTTTATTTTATTTTTTATGTGTGTTTAACTCTGACTACCACTCCTCATATATATAGTGTTGAGACTGTTATCATTGCTGTGTCAGGAGCCAAAGATTCAGGAATCCTCTGATTTCCCCACTTCATGGGACTAACTCTCAGTAAACAGCTCTCCAGTATTATTTGTTTATAGTTGCATGCTCCTTGTCTGGCCCAATAGATTTAAGTACTGCCTCTTGTTTTTTAACTCCTTGTGAAGGTACAAATTCATGAACCTGAAGCATTGCATTAGTGGAGGGGAGCCACTAAACCCAGAAGTCATGGAGCAGTGGAAAAGCAAGACTGGGCTGGACATCCATGAAGCATATGGCCAGACCGAAACGGTACATCTGTGGGGTCAATATTCTATTAAATCTTTGTCATTCCTTTTTGCTTTACAATATTTTAAGGTTGTTTTGAAAAAACACAGCTCTTCCTTCCTTCCTTTCCATGAATGTTTCAGTAATTCCGCAACCCCCACCCCGATAACTTCTGAAAGAACACCCTTTCATGGCTCTCCTCACAGAACCTGCCAGAAGCATGGATTGTTGGGAGGAGATGTGCTCTAATATTTCCATAGATATCCTTAAGCAAATTACAAGTAACAGTGACAGACAGGAGGGCAGAGTTTGAATCTAAGGAAGAAGACTGTCTAGCAGAGAGCATGAATTCTTCACAAATAATGGAAAAGGATTCTTTCAGGGAGTTTCTTGATTTTGCTGATCTGTACCATACAGCACTGACAAACAGGATCCTATGAATCGTATTTCCTTACTTTTGAATTATTCTAGAAAATACATTTAATGAATTGAAACTTTGTTTTGATTTTTACAGGGAGTAATCTGCTCTGTTTTTAAAGGAATTAAGATTAAACCTGGATCAATGGGGAAGGCAGCTCCCTTTTATGATGTTCAGGTTTGTTAGCTGCTCTTTAGATTCTTTCATGGGTTTTTTGTTTGGTTGAGTTTGGGGTTTGTTGGTTGTTGGTTGGGGTTTTTTTTCTCCCATTGGACTAACATATAAGTTCTTTTCATTCTAGATCATAGATGAAAATGCTAATATTCTGCCTCCAGGACAACAGGGGGAAATTGCTATCAGAAGCAAACCAATAAGACCACTTGGTTTATTCTCTGAATACGTAGTAAGGACTTTATTTTATTCCTCACCACCACCGATCTCCCCAAAATCTCTCCAACTGCATAATGGTTCAAAAAGCTGCATATTTTTCACCAGTTTACTATTTATTACCAGAGTAATCTGTTTGTTTGGATTTGAGGATGTTAGAAAAGGGAAGAATTTGCTCTAGATTGAGTTAAATTTTTTTTTAAAGAATCAAAATGTTTCTGTTTTTTAAACCTATTTTATTGTATTTTATAGCAATGTCAGTACAATTCTTCGACATCCTTGCCTGAAAAATTAAGTTCCAGTGCATTTAATATTATGTGCATTATAACATAATGTATAGCTAATGCATGCTCAAAATCTAAACTACTGTTTGTAAACCACTTTGAGGACAACCCTAAGAAAACAGCAGAAAGTGAACGTGGGGACTTTTATGTCACTGGAGACAGAGGGACTATGGATGAAGATGGGTATTTTCACTTTATTGGAAGAGACGATGACATCATCATTTCTTCAGGGTCAGTTTGCATGCTTCCTTTCTAAATCTGCCATTGTATAATCTTACATGCTGTGTTCCTAGTGAGCTTCTGACATAAATGTCCTGTGATGAATGTATTGACCTCTTGACTTAGGAATACTTGCTTTTATTATTAGCTCTTCATACCTGCAGTATCATCTTGGTGATGTCAGTGGCATCTCTGTATCCTTTTCCCCTGCAACACCTGTCCATTTCAACAAAGAGTGAAGACTTCCATTGGCAGAGGAGGGATTTTAATCTAGTTTGGGTTTTGATTAAAATTGAAGGACATCTCTATTGGACTCAAAGAGCATTGAAACATTTTATTTTTAACATGTTGAAATGAAACAATTTGATACTGTATGACGTGATACCACAAGGTGGCATCAGGCATGATGTGGCATCAGCTGGTACTGCAGACCCCAGCTATCGGGGTGGGATGAAGCTCCAGCTTAGGAGCCACAAGGGAAAGGGAGAGATGGAGAGGTATCCACAGTCCCAGCAGTCGTCTACCACATGACCACTATTAAATGCTCCTGCCTTCTCACACAGGCAACTTCCCTATTCTGCCTGAAGTTTCTATAGTTCATTGTTGGTTTGGTTTGGTTTTTTTCTTCAATATGACAATTAAAAAACATTTGGTACTGGTTTTCCAGCTCATAAAACCAAATCCTACATTTTTCTTTCCTTACCTAGATATCGCATTGGGCCATTTGAGGTAGAGAGTGCCCTGATAGAGCACCCAGCAGTAGCAGAAACAGCTGTTGTCAGCAGCCCAGATGCCCTCAGAGGAGAGGTAATGATGCTGAACAGTGGGGCGGGAAGCAGTATGTTTGTTTAAATGTATAACTATATGAAGCAGTTGCTATTTTACTGAATAATGTACAGCTCTAAGGCAGTCATGTCATCATGGATAATCCTACGTGGGGTGACAGGCAAAATCCCTTCCCATTTATGTGCCTTTGCTCTTCTTTGTTTCTTTTTATCCCAAGAAGGTCTCCTCTGTGAAGAACATTACAGTGAAGTTTACTTTCCCCTTGTTGTTAAGCACTTGTCTATATGCTGAAATTGTCTTTTCTGGCTGTCTTGGTATAGCCAAAGTTATACTGTAACTGCCCTAGCATTAGACTTGGGCTACACATATGGAGAAAGCATAGTGCTGTGCCGAGATGATAGGGGCCTGCTGTCCTCAGTGTGAACTTCAGAGAGAAACAAAATGTCCCTCAGCTTCTGGGAGAACTCTGCAGAGACACCTTTTATTACTCCTTCTTCTTGACCCCCTCTGAGAGGATAGAGCAAATGCTCATGCTTTGTAATGAGGGCAGGAAAACTGTGCTTTCAGCTTTCCTTTCTGCTGGGCACAACCATTTCTTACATTGTGCTGGTTTCTCTGTTCCTCCCTTTTGCATATCATGACTCTGAGCTCACTGGTAACCTGTATATCAGCTTTTAAAAATGGATGGTGTCAGTTCACTTTTGTCAGCCTTACCTTACAGGTTGTGAAAGCGTTTGTGGTCTTGTCCCCGACCTTTTCAGCCAGTGACCTGGAGAGCTTAGCCTGTGACTTGCAGGAGCATGTCAAGAAAACTACCGCTCCGTATAAATACCCTAGAAAGGTAAATGCTTCTGAGGATAAACTTTAAACTAGGGCACCCTTCCAGAAATCTCAAGAGAATTACTATTTGGATTTTCATGGTTCACCTGAAAGAGACAGTGGTAAACATTCAGCCAGAGCACTGGCTCCAGAAAATCTTTCCTAAATAACATTCATTTACATTGTTTTTCATACATTTGAGTAAAGTGTTTGTTTAAACCACTCAAAAATTTCTAAGCTTCATATGATATCCTAGTTAGATCATGTTTTAAGTCAGGCTTACAATATTAATTCTCCATTTTGTATTTAATCTTCAACCAAGCACCCTCTGGTGACTTTAGGGTAGTACCTGACTGAATCTGAGTAAGTTTTTATCTACTGGTCATCACAGTTAATAAGTAGGAGGAAAGCCCAGGAGTATACACTTGGTGTGTCTCAGTAATCCCAGCACTACCAGAGAAGAGCTACTAGTAGTGCCTCAGTTCAGCTGTGCAGACTTTTTGCTAATAACATCCCTTTTTTCTTCTTTTGTCATTCATCCCTGACCTCTGATACCATTTAGGTATTCATCCTTCTGTTACAGTACTCATGTTACAGTACTCAGTTTGGTTAACTGGGAGGCAGCTACGCAGATGTTTGGCTATCTAGCCAGCCAAAGAAATTATTTCACAAGTCGCATAATGTGCTGCCTTGATTTGGCTTGGACTTGATTCTTTAGACAAGCAGTTCTTACTGATGGGTGTCCTCTTAGTTTTCCACATATGCTGAGAGCCAGTCTTGGAAAATTGAGTCTGTAGAACATCCTACATTGTTTTCTGTCTTTTTTTATTTAGGTGGAATTTGTCCAAGAGCTGCCAAAGACAGTCACTGGGAAGATCAAGAGGAATGAATTAAGAAACAAAGAGTGGGGACGGATATAGCTTTGTTTGGAATTTAACAGAACTTCTTTCATTCTGTTAAAACTATATACATTTCTCTGATAGAACTGTCCTCCTTCTGATCTATTTTTGTTAAATGCCTGAGCATCAAAAACTATAGATAACACCAAGATGTGATGTTTGTGCCTGCTTGCAAAACTTCTAATGTCAGTACCACGGTTTCAATTCCTGAAGCACTGCTGGGAAAGAGAACAAACCATACAACTCCATTCTAGTCCTGAATGTCCATAGGTTCACCAGAATTTGGCTGGTGACCCATCTCTTTTAGATAGCATCCAAGATCAGTGAAGAGATATTGCTGATATCAATTGTCTAGCTCCAGGCTGCAGAAAAGGGAGGCATGGATTTGAGTGGTTCAAATGCTCTGTCCTTAAATGCAGCATGTTTAAACTGAATGCAGCTCTCCTTTCATTTACTGAAGATGGAAAGACTTTATTGACACTACCATTTCACCTTCATAAACCTTTCTTGTTTAATACATGTGTTGATGACAAGCAGTGCCAGCATCAGCCATGCTTTATCCACAAGTACTCTCTCATACAAAAGTAGCTTCATTGCTCACCCTCTGTTCTGATCTTTGCACACAATAGACATAACTCCTGTACCACTTCTGGTGGTCTTTAAAATGAAGTTTGCTGTTGGGCAGGTCACCCAATTTGTAGAACAGGCCATGGTTCTTTGCCATAGTAGACACTTGCTACAGGATCAGTCTATTTCTGCAGCCACTTAGAGGTGAAACCAGTGAAAAAACTCCCTTGATCTGCTTTGGATAACATCTCTGTTTGAAATTCAGCTCTTAGCTTTATGAAGAAGCATGTATTGTAGTTTACACACCCTTACTTCTTACAGTTGCACATGCTAGAGTGGGCCAGATTTTAAGGCTATATCAGTTCTTGACTGTTCATCCTCAGGTTTTGTTAATTTTGTGTACTTAATGAAGATTTCCTCTTCTGGTATGAAGGGGAGCTGACTTTGCTTATGTCAGTGAAACAATTTCTATACTAGCAACTGCTGAAATGAAAGCAATTTTCAATAAATACAATGTTTACTTCATTCTTTTTTGACAGTAGCTTCGTTTTTTTAATGCTCCTTGGTATTCCACAGAGATTTCACTCCTAAGGTTTCTAGGAGCATTAGATTACATGATTATAAAACTAATCACTAGTTTCTTGAATGCACTTGTTTGGGCATGTCACTTTTTGCTGCCTCAAGCTCTTTTCTCTACACAGTTCAGTTTCCTTTAAAAGCCAAGTACTCCTGGGCCTTCCAGGGAGCCTACATCTTCTAGATCTTTCTGCTTGGTTTCAAACAAACAAGCATTTCAGAACAACAAAAAGTGGACAAAACAACAAAAAGTCTGCAAAAAGTGCCCCCTAGAAACTATCCTTGTCTCTGCAGTTAGCTGTTTGGGCAATTAAACTCCAGTAATGTCTGAGGATTGGGAGGTTGATTCCCCTACCACCACCACCAAATTTAGGGACCTAAAATCAAGCAACTCAATTCAGAGTTGGGAAGGCTCAGAGCCTTAAAAAAAAGGTCTACATGAAACTACCACACTGAAGACAAGAGATTTACCACTGATTTCAGTGCAGTCATGATTCTTGACTCTCTATATTCTAGTGTGGCTCTTCAGAATAATTTGCTGCAGGCTTCAATGCTAGAACTGTCACCCACAGTGATTCCTTGCTTAGCTGACCTTAGAAACTGGGTTTCTGTTGTGCTCTAGTATCCAGTTTTTTGCATGAATGGGCTGGGATCAAAGTCAAGCAGACTGCCAGGTTATTCATGCCACGTACTGTGGCTGTAGTCTGTGAGGTGCTTTGCTCTGTGCCACAGCAACCTCTTATTATTGATACTCACTACACTTTTCTATCTTATTTTCAAGGTAGATGGTTTGTTTACTTCTCTTCTGCCTAGGATCAGAGAATTGCCAATACATTTCTCCTGATTCTTGCAGAATGATTTTGGAGACACAGGCTTGCAGCTACAAGCAGTTGAAAGCAAAATACATCTCTCCAGCACATGTCTTTCTTTTGGAGCCACGAAGTTTGAAACTTTACTGAATCATTGTATCATTCTGGCTGAAAAATATAATTTTCAATCAACTAGCCTTTCCCTTTGAGACATCCTCTCCATCCCTCTTACAGCCCAGCTTCATTTTGCTGTTATTCTCAGACACAATAAAAAAGGTAATACCTGCATCAGAAAAGGTATTCTGTATGAAATTGATGCATTATTTCCTGAGAGTTCAGCCTCTCATCCAGCGCCTATGGAAGGAACATGGTGGCTTTGGTACATATGGTCTCTATAGGGATTACTGAAGTGCAACATTATGATGAGGTTGCAAAAGAACCTCCCCCAGGTACTTCTGCACATTTTGCCTAATGTCTGCAAAAACAATGCTGTTCTCCCTTGTATCAGGATGACAAGGAAACAGAAATGGATCATAAGGAGGAAGTCACTGAGTTCTTGAGAATCTCTGGTCTTCAGCCTCATGCACCAGAAGATAATTAGCCCTTTCCTTTGGTGTTTTATCTGTGTTTAGCATGGGCAACACAGCTGTTCTAAGGACAGCAAACAAGTAAAGTAACTGTACTTCTTTTAGAGGACTGGTTTCTTTCTTTGGAAGTTTTATAAAGTAGAAAGAAATCTTCAGTTTCAGCTGGGGACAGAGAACATGTTTCCCCTTAGTGGTCATATAAATTTTTTCTGGTCTGGAATAGTGGCAGCACAGGTCCTGAAAATGCATTGCTACAGATGGGGGACTAGCAGTTTTATTGCAGTGGGATTCAAAATCCACATTTTTGGCAGTAGGATGAGAATCATGTGTAGGTGTCCTCTTCTTTTGAAGGCATGTCTTGTCTTCAAACCACTGGCCAGGAGTGGAATTCTCAATGCAAGGTTGGGAGTATTTGGCATCTTTTTAAACTGTGAAGGATGTTATTATGCATAAGACTACTAAGTTGCACAAGCAACATGTTTTTATACTGAAGACTATTTTGAAATAGTAAAGACTATTTTGAAACAGGTATGAACATAAGACCCTATCTTTTGCTTTAAGAACCCCTCTGAGGTAAATGAAATGAGAATTGCGATTATATTCAGTATGTGAGAAATAATCCTTTCATATGTGATGCTGTCATGCATCATGATAAACTAGCAAATTGTAGAAATTAATAGTACATGCTTAATGTTGCATGTATACATATATACTCTGTGTGTGTGTATATATAGTGTGTATGTATGTTGGCACATAAAATGCTCTGCTTGCATTAGTAAGAAAGTTAATATTTAGTTTTATGTCTAGAAATCCTTAATACATTTCCAGAATGGGTTTGGAACTTGGTCTTGCAGATTAGCTGGATGGTGATTTTTTGTGACTTTGCATGTGTTATTTTAGCCAGTCCATTGAGCAGGAGCATTTTATAAGTGATCTACAATTTCATCTCCTTTCCCACAATACAAAAAGTTGGAATAAAGCTGTAACAAAAAACAGAACAGCCATTAGGTGAGTTTGGTTTTAGTTATTCATAAGGCTTTTCAGATTGTTGATGTAAACCCAATTATTATGCTAATACTTATCTGAATCTTAATAGTCCCCCTGTAAGAATAAAAAAAGAACACAATTTATAAATGAAATAGATGTAAGCATATCTGTGTGAGAAGGGTTCATTATTGAAAAGATCAGTTAGAGAAGGGGTAATTTGCCAATTTCAGCCATTGCATGCAAGTGTTAGATTTAAGATGCAGACCAGAACTCATCAGCTGTGGCAAAGCAACAGAGTCTAGCAGCTGCTTGTTTTGTAACGGATTCCATTACAGCCCTAAAAATCAAAAATAAAGGTATCTTCAAGGACAATCTCACAGGTTTCTAGTGAGTGTAGAAAATTAAATCCCCCATGAGAGCAAGAAGTTTGTTTAATGTGATTTACCAGAAGAAAAGTGAACAAAATAAGGTTGTGGTCAAATCCAGCTGCAGCAGGGTCTGCCGGCCAAGGAGCCCATGCTCTGCACAGCTCTGTGCTCTCAAGTCTGTGCTCTCAAGTTAGGTTCCCCTGGACAGAGGGACGCTGTGAGTACCACGGTCCTCTGCTCTTTAAGGCCTCTGTGAGTGCCACACATTTCGGATAGAGGGGCTCAACTGGAGAAGGTAACACACTTTGCCTTTTTAATTTGGGTATTTACACTTATTTCCAGTGGGTGATACAGCATATGGATACATTTAAAAAAAAAATGTTTATCTCAGCCTTTTATGGTGCTTTCATAAAAGATCAGTATTTGTTTTGCTGTGGTACTTCCTAGGCAATCAGGTGCCGAGATGAGATTATTTGCTGGGTAATGGGCCAGGTATTCACAGCTAGATTCTTTAAACCTCATTGTCTATTACTGTGGTCAGACTGGCTAGTTCTGGATGGAAAGCATTATTTTCTTAGTAAATGAAATAACAGAAATTTGAAGGAAGCAGAGAGGACTTTGTGTACTTCCCTTAATCAGATTAAATACTTCTACAGTCTTTTTTCCCTACCATGCTTATGATCTGCAGCAAAACAACACTAAAGGTAAAGCCCTTCTACTAGGTGATATGAAGCTACACTCCTTGAGAGATTCCTGAAGGAACCAGGCCTGTTAATGAATGGAAAGAGGATTATGTAAATTCACAATGTCTACATCCACTTAACCCCATTTGTAAATTATTTTTTCCTATTAAATGCTTCCTTTATAATTTTTTTCTCATTACCAATCTTTGGATGAATTTGAATTTCTGTGACACACTATGGGACCTGTCTGATACAGTCTGGATAAAATTTGACTATAGCACCTCATTTTCTCCATGGATTCAGGGATCATGCATCTTTTCACATGGCAAGCTACAGTATGATGTAGCAACTATTTTAAATGTAAGAATTAAACCAATATGTCATTGAAAGCAAAAGCTGTTGCATTAGTGGGCTGTTAATGCAAAGCCCTAGAGGAGACAGTATTCTCAATAGAGTGGAAATTCAGAAACATAGATTCAATTTTTGTACCACCTACAGACATATGGATTTATTTAGGGCAAGTCAAATCTCTTTGTTATACCATAGAATCTTTCTTAGTAAAAATGAGTACTGAAATCTCCCTTTCCACTGTAAACCATCCTGAGGCATGCTCTATTGCCAGTAAATAACAGTGTCACTGTCTTTTTTTTTTTGCTTGCTGGCTGCTTGTTGGAGTGCCCATGACAAGAAGTTTCAGCAAGTTCATAGCAAATAGAATTCCTTTTTTTTTTTTTATAGTCTGTCTATGTTTCTTGTTACCCACTATTTGTCACATGATGTTGCAGCACGATCTTACCAGGTATCTGTTCCACCAGAGCTACATTGCAGGCTTGAGCTTTCTGCCTTAGTCCCATCCCAAACAGACTGTGTTGTACACTGTCTAAGAGTAATAATTTCAGAAGCTGGGATCCTCATGGAGACCTGCAAAATTGCCATTTCTGCCTGTATGCAGCTGGAGCCTAGATTCAAACCATATTCTTTCCTTCAGTGATTCTAATGCATTTCTTTCAGGGGGAGGGTCCCAACATATACGAAAGTTACAAATTCAAGAGCCTGCAATACTGCATGAGTCGAGGGGAGTCAAACCATCCTGCCATGATGGCTGAGTAGAAAAATAAGACAGGGTTAGATATCTATGAAAGTTATGGCCAGACCAAATCGGTATGTTTGCAGTCACTTGCATACAGTATCTATTGTGTGGAAATACCATTACAAATGTCAAGGGTAGAAGTTCCCTGGAGAAAATTTTGAACTCAGACCAGACTGTTCCACGGTGCCACTTTGGTGGTTCAGATGAGGGGAAACTCCAAGTCCCATAAATCCAAGTTTGTGGACTTGCTCATCTCCCTACAAGAAATATCAGTACAATGCTGACACTAATGACAGTGTAACCAAGAACACTGCTCTGCTGCTTTGCTCACACCGATACAAATCAGAGGACATTTCTGAGAAGCAAATGGAGCCAAATTACTGTAAAGCAAATCTAAATCAAAAGAATTTAAATCTTAGTTGATTTAATCTGGAACACCACTTTGAATGAAAACAGGATTTTTCCCACTGAACAGGATCTTTCATTGATATAGGTCAATGTTGTTGTATGGATTTCTCTCAGCTGTGCTGATTTATGCCATTAGATAAACAAGTAGTGGACTTTAAAATCACAGTGAAAGCACATGTTTTTAAATGAACATCTTTTATTTCTTCTAGAATTGTAGACTACTTAGCTGTAAAAGTATCCATTTGTATGGAGTAACAAGCCACATAAATTCAGTTTTCTTTTACAGGGTATTGTACATGCAACTTGTGAGGGGATGCAAATTAAGCTTTATGCATTAGGAAAAGCACTTCCACCTTATGTTTTTCAGGTACTTCGATGAGTGTAAAGCATTCTGGTTACATCAGTCTGAAATAAAATAAGGTCATGGCAGGACTGTTCTCTGTTTAGCAGCATATCACCTAACTACTCACAAGCAAGCTTTCTTTCATTTTAGGTAATAGATGAAAATGGTAACATTCTGCCTCCAGGAGAAGATGGCAGCCTTGCCATCCAGACCAAACCAGCAAGGCCCTTCTGTCTTTATGCTAGATATGTGGTAAGGAATCAGACATGTTTTGGGGAATATTTTTAGTTCACTGGTGACTTTTAAAGTGCCTCCATCCAAACATATATGCTTAGCTTATGAAAACCTGGGGTTTTTTTTCACACAGCTCTGAAGGCATCATAACTGATCTCAGAAGCACCAGGTTTGGTTTACTACTGAAACAAAGATTTCAGAATTATTTCCCCAGCTCTGCTTCTTAATACCAAATTCTTATTTCCTCTGTAGGTATCACATTGGGATGCTTGAAGTAGAGAGGGAGTGCCCTGATAGAGCACCCAGCAGGAGCTGAAACAGCTGCTGTCAGCAGCCCAGACCCTGTCAGAGGAGAGGTAAGGACATTGATATTAGGAGCTACCTAAAGTATCTAATGTATGTGTGTATTGAGAAATCACTATGTCTGTGAGGGAAATCTTGGCTTGTATTAACATTGTGAAGATGTAGACTGGCATTTTCAAATACATTTGAGGAGATGAAGAGGCATCTAACTTCCTTTTGATTTCAGAAAAATTAGGAGCACCTAGGCCAATTTGAAACTCTGACAACGGCTTCTCTGAATCCCAATGAGATCTTATACCATGAAGCAACATCCCCTAGCTATTGAAAAATAGCTAGTGAAAAATTCCTGTCTGCTGGGAATGCCGCTATGTTCACTATGAGTAGTTTTAAGACCCGTTTGTGGAGCTCAACAAGCAATAAAAGCCAGAAAGTTGTCCAGCATCTGGCTTGAAACTTTTATTTCCACTGGCTTGAAAGAAATTTGATTGTAGAAAATTGCATTATTCATCTTAGTCTTTCTATTGAATGTTATTCAAGTTAGTGATTGCTGAGTGTTGCCTTATTTTAGCTCTTTCCTTTAGGTGGTAAAAGCTAATATTGTTCTGTCTCCTGAATTTACATCTCATGATCCTGAAAAATTAATTCTTCAGCATGTGAAAAAAGTTACTGCACCTTACAAAAACCCAAGAAAGGCAAGTATCACAGAGTTCTGAATATACAAGTAGTTCCTGGCAATGCACCCTAAAATTAAAACTCCTCTAATCAAACCTAATAATCAGATTAGAAATACAATCAGATTATATTTTGGAATAGTCAAATTTTGCTTTTTTTCTCCTGGAACCTCTTTTAATCAGTTTTTAAAATGTAACATTGAAAATCTGACCCCATCCTAACTACATAAATAAACACTGCTTCACAGAACATCATAGGCCTATCCTGATAGGATCTGATGTTGTCTTCTTACATTGAAACTACAGATGAAGCTGTATTAGATTTCACTGTGATTATGTACAGGGAAATGAAATGTTCCTTCAACCAATCAAATTGTGTCTATGAGCATAAAGTTATCCTAATTATTTTAAACAAAAGAAACAGATTTTACAAATTCAATACTGTTACATTAAATATATTTCTAGACATTTTGAATGCCTAACTGAACAGAGAAAGATTATGCTTGGATGTTACAGTAACAGGGGATTTGAATACTATAGCGTGGGCGAAAGTCTCAGCTGGCAACAATCAATAACCTGTCAAGTTCCTCAGCAGAGTTATCACAGTTTGCACTGGTCACAGATTATCAAGGTCAAAGGGTACTGCATGTTTGGGGGAATCCCAGCATGATTTTCACATCTCATTACTGGTGGCAGTGGGCTGTGCAGAGGCAAACAGTACTACAGCCTTTCCAGGTGAGGTAGGAATGAAACTCCACTAGCAGAGTATCTAGAATGGTTGAAAGAACTCCAGGGCATGCACATTCAGAGTTAAACATGAATAGTTCATCAGGAGTAGCAGGGTAAGTCCCACCTGGCTAAGCAATCATGCGCCAGCTCCCACCAAAACTCTTCAGAAAAAACTTCACTGTCTGTCTTTGGCTTCCCTCAGTTTCTGCACAGGGTTCCAACAACCGTGATGCAGGGTGTTAAAATTCCCTTCCCTTTTCCCGAGTAACAGCTTTGTTCTGGGAGATTAATTTTTCTCTCCTCGATTCAATCAGAACAGAGGGAAAATATGTTGGATGATTTAAACATAATCCCATTTTTGGAGCAGAATAAGTAGAAATAGATTTAAATTTTTAGGGGCCATCATAAAAACATGTTGAAAAATGTAATCTGGTCACAATTTCAGGATCTGATTCTTTTTAAGCTCCTTCAGATTTCAAATGTGAGTAAGTACTTTTGGGCACAGTAATCCACTTTGTCTGAAGTGAAGTAATCAGATTCTTCATGTAATCCATTTATTCTATATAAGTAATAAAATTTTTAACATAATCTAATTATGACCTTGGAAAGTAATTGTTTTTAAAGCAATCTTAAAAATATAAACTTGGAACCCCAGATTCTGAGGTTTGGTACTGGTCTATATTGGGCTTTAAACAAATCTGGCTAGATTTTCCCCTGAGCCCTGTTCTAGTGGTGTAAATTGCTCATTACGGCAGGGAAGGTCTCACTCAGGGGGTTTCCTCTCTGATGCAGTCACAGACTTCTCAGTCTATACATTGTGTCAGTCATACTCACCAACATGTTAGTGCAGTTTTGTAATGATACAAAACCTGAACCTGACCAGGAAAAAAGATGAAGAAACAAACAGGTGAACCAAAATATTTCTGTTCAGCGTGTGGGCAGGAGTCCTAACTCTGCCCCACCGGCCAGAGTTTCAGGCAACCAAATAAAGCCCCTTACTTGCTCCCTTTGAAGTCCAAGTTGTGCTCAAATTCAGTGGCATGTGATTGTCCCACACTACTGATTTGAGGAATCACTGAGTCACCCAACTGATGAGTTCTGTTTCTCTAAAACGTAACTCGTTCTTTTTGTTGGGCACTGGATGGGCTGGCTGCCTGCTTCATCCTCAAAAGACCCCGTAGCTTTTAAAATCACAGGCCTGCCCCAGAAAAGGAACACAGCTTGGAATTAAACTGTGTCAAACTGCTAAGTATTGTTGTTATTTCTCTTTACAGACAAGCTGGAGTTTGTTCAACAACTACCAAAGATGATCTCTGGGAAAATCCAAAGGAAGAAACTAAGGAACAAAGAGTGAGGAAGAGCTTGGCTTTGCTGCTGAGCTCCTGATCAGAAAGTGCTCATCCTGGACTGCTTTTCTGCCTTCTGGAATCCTGTTCCCTATCAGTCCTAAGAAGTGCTGGACAACCTTCTGAATAAGAGTAGAAGATACCAATTTTTGTTCTGGTGCTTTGGGATGTTTCTAAAGCAATATATTCCCTATAATATTAAATATATGTGGGAGAAACTGCTTTGAAAATAATGATAAAAAAGAGGAAATCAGACTTGCCTTTACCTTTTGCCTTTATTTTTGTATGTGCATTGTTATCACTGAAAGCCACAAAGTATGCAACTATGTGTCAAATATTATTTTGTGAGAATTTTTTAATAATTGTTGATGATCAGACTTCCAGCTTTAGCCAGTGCTGAGTCACATATAGTTTCAGGATTAAATATAATCAAGGATTTCCTGGACTGAGTAGTTAGTTCAGACTGTGAGATATTTCTGTAACAGTGAAGCACAGTTACATGGGTACGGGTGCAGCAGAGGTTTAGATCATCCTTGTTAGGTCACATCTCACATTTCTTGTTACCTCTCTGTAGCACTTGTACCTCACACAGTGCTGCTACAGCACAGCCTGTGTACACTTTATTCTTGCTTCAGAAGATGTGAGTAGTAGTTGAACTCTATGGCCAAGGCTGTGTTTACTGAGAGCACAAAACCACCAGTGAACCAAAAAAAGCCCAGGGTTATTTATCTCAAAATTTCCTGGTTCCGCTGTAAATCCACTATGCAGTACCCATGAGCACATCTGCTGTTGTACCAAGAGCCTGGGAAAATAGCAAACGTGCTGTGTAGTAAAGCTGTTGATGACCTTTCGGGACAACTAATTGAGTTATTAACTGGCAAACAAACACAAGTCCCAGGAGAGGCTGTGCCAAGGGGGTTTTGCAGGTGGATCTCACCTCTTTCATACCCTTAAGCTCTGAAATGGATATTGCTTTGCTTCCAGCTACAGAGCACATAATTGCCTGAGGTCAAAAACAAAGAGAAAACAAATGCACAAAATGCTGTGTCCGTGTAGATTACATCTGTCTAAATGAACCTGATCTTCCACTACTGAAACTAGGGGATAGCTGAAAATTTATTTCTTCAGGAGCAGACTTATACCTCAAATGAAGAATAAACCCCACTCTCTGGAGTATTTGCATGCTGAGAGCATTACATTTTTTTAGGTAAATTACAAAAGTGACTGAAAGCAGGTGGTTTGGGTTTTTTTATTAATCAGTCCTTTGGAGATTCATTCCACAGAGAAAGTCTTTACGCTGCCTCCTGTCCAAAGTGGTGTACTTGAAGTAAGCAACAGACATGCCAGAGAGGAACTGCATCATCTGCCTTGGGTGGTTCTCTACTACATTCACATCAACAGCTGCTCTGAATTCTGCTTTCTGGGAGCAGGTAGTTACATTTTGGTAAGAAAATTAGAAACTTCTCTGGATTTCATTGCTACTACAATGAAAATCACTGGTCAACTGTTTTTTTCCCCTGTGCACTGGCAGAAGGCTGCTTGCTATAGCACACTCACTATTTGTGGGTTGTCATACTTCTTATTTGTCTGTTCTAGGACTTCAAGGACAAATTAGGCTGACCCATCTATGTGTGTATTATTGCACTGAATAACAGTTTATGACATTTCCAAACAGTAGCAAACAGTGTCTCAAAACAGTGTCTCAAAATGTACTTACAAGGTACACGCAGCCAGGGGGATGTCACTAGAGTTATTGCTGCCCCTGAGTGCTCTTAGGAATTTACCCTGTTTTACCCTGGGAACAGGGCCAAATCTGGCTGCCTTGCAAACTTGTGAGCAAACTCACTCACTGATTTCAGTCTCTCCACTTCGGATTGAAGATGGGCTTAATGCCCTCTTGTGTACATATGCTAGAAACACCGTGTGCTCAGAATGGCTCTTTGTGTGTGTCTGTGTTTATTACACAGCTTGAAAGCCACTTAACAGCCACAGTAAAGTGAGGAATGGGAGAAGTCATTTGCCACATGGGGAGAGCAGATAGAAGATATTGTGCCCTGTTACAGAGGTGTGAAGTTCATCAAACCCTGACCCAAACGTTCTTGCTCTGAATCTCACTGTGTGTGCTCCTGAAGTGTAAATTCAAAGAACTGAGCACTGCACTGTGTTCTTCTCCAGGTTTCACTAGGAATTTCATGTGGTTGTCATTGCCCTGTCCATTTTAATTTCTCTGCCCAAGTACATGGGCTTCCGGCCACCTTAAGGCATAATTATCCTTGCTCCCAACCTTGACTGAAAAATGGTAAGAGGAGAAGCAGAACCAGTTAAATAGCAGTCAGATCAGAAAAATGGGGTAACTCTTTTTTCAGATCACCATAACATCAGTAAACACTGTATCTTCAGGCAGTCTGCTGTATGCCCTTTTTAAAAAGTGCTGAAATGAGAGACAAGTAGCCTATAATTACTTTAGCTTTGAGTATCTGCTTTTTCAGAATATCACTGTGATTTACCAAACTGCGGAGAGTCATCTTGTAACAGTGAACTCCACAGCAATAGGTCAGGGGAGTTGGCTCAAAGTCCACAACAAGACACAGAAGAGAGGCAGAGTTGTACATGACTTGTGCAAAGACACTTATGCCAAATTGGATAGTTTACTTAGAAGTAATTTCAGAGTTTACATTCAGTTTGCAAAAGTGACTTGCAGATACTCCCAACACATAGCAATTCAGTGGTTTTCCTAGAAGATTGGCTATGCATTGATGCCTGCAGAGATCCACATGTGGACTCTTAACAGCCTGGTTCTGCCTCTCCATAGTCCATTACTTCCATGGCTGCTGTTTGTGCTTATTGTTTCTAGCAGCATCTCTGTTTCCTGACTCTGATCCTTAATTATACCCTTTATTGCCTCTGTATAGACTCACAGAATCATTTAGGTTGGAAGAGACCTTTAAGATCATTGAGTCCAACCGTAAGCCTAACACTGCCAAGTCCACCACTAAACCATGTCCTTAAGTGCCACATCTACGTGTCTTTTAACCTGTATTTATATACAGTCTATACATATTATATAGCCTATGTGTATGCTCATGTATAGCCTTTATTTATCTAGGTCTTAGTTTAAAAATATTTTCCCCCTGCAGGGCTTATTGCCTGCAGTAGCAATACTAGCAGACTACTGTGACTGCAGTAGATTCACCTGAACCAAGTGTCTCATAATTGAATAGCTGGAGTTCCTGCATCACATTGCTGCCTTCCAGAGCATGGATTTTGTGTCTCATCCCTTTGTTGCCCTGTTTCGTAGCAATGACTTTGTAGTTTGAATTTTTATTGTCATCCTCAGAGCTGATGGCCAACATCTGAACTGCATGTATTTTCTCCACAGAAGTTTCCATCAGATATTACAGGTGATATTTATTGGCACCAGGCTTATGAAAATCTTCATATCTTTATCATACCAATTCTCATACTATGTTTAACCTCAAAATCTGAAAATAAAGCCCCACTGTTGCCATTTCCAATGCCATTGGTGCCATAGAGTAGAGTTCTGTATTAATGTATGGTGGATTATCCATTCTTCAAAGGCAGTAAACCAGAAATGCAGTTAGTCATACTCACCGCTCTTTCCATCTTCTCTCAACTTTTTCAGTGACTGTGCCTTTCTTCAGAAGGTAATTGGAGAAATGAAATCTGCTCTTTCAGGGGTAAATAATCCCCACCATGGAACGTGATGTGTAGTACTAATGAAGGGCTACAACTGCTCAGAGAACTAAAGTGAGCGAGAAGGAGGCAATGCTTGACAATTACTAGGCAAGACATATGAGGAAGACTTGAAAGAAGTCTCACCAGATCACAGATAACATCTTCAGGTAAGCACAACCTATTTAAACACCCTGAGAAATTAGTTTTTATTTAGTAGTTGTTCAAATACTTAGTCTTCTCAAAAATGAAAGATGCCATCTGCTAATGTAAAAAAAAAACCAAAAAACAAAAAACCCCAAAAAACTATAATGCCATGTTTTATTCCTCTTTCTTCACATGATTCTTACTTCTATGAAGGAGGGTGGACTACTAGAGATCAAGTTATACTTTTCTGGTTTGTATCAAGCAGACTGAAGAAGTAGCTTCTTTCTGCAAGAACATCTTCTAGGTCTGAGTCTGCAGTCACTGGCTCAGATCTAAGGGAAAAATAAAATGGCAGCCAATGCTACAAAGATTTCACTGATTAACTCTGAGTTCTGGAATCAGGCTTTTTTTCATTACATGTTAAGGATAGAAATAAAAAGCAATAAGTTATAACCAGACTATGTGAAAAAAGAAAAAGCCTCCATCTATATCTTTTAGCCTCTGAAGCTGAATGTATCCTGAGCACCATGTTCCCATACATATGGCTGTAATTCACTTCACTCTTTTGCAAAGCTTTTTCAGAGTAATACACAACTACAAATGGTATTTTGTGAAACCAAATGCAACTCTGTATTTAAGGACAAATGCAGATGCAGCAAAAGCTTTAGCCCAGTAAACAAATCAATAACAGAATGTGAAAAACCACCTCTGAGTTATTCATGATATTTTGCTATCTAATACAAGGCAAACGCTGGGGAGAGGAAGGGGCACGTTGTTTTCTTTGGACAAAAGTAAGGCAGAGCAAATGGTGCAATGTGGAACATACTTCTGGTCAATCTTTATTGCTTTAGCAACAAAAGCAACAGTAAGGATGTTTATCACATCTCTTCCATATTGGCTAAATGCACAGACCACTCACCCCTGCTTGCTAGTGACTACCCTGGTGTTTGAGTAGGTGTGTGTGATTATTATATCCTGGATTCTGAGACAGAAACCAGGAACAGAAGATGGCATCCATCCTGCAACTAAATCCATGTTTGCCATTAATAGCCTTGTGGGGCTGGGTGAGACTGCTGTGGTGCTTAAAACATGGAAATAGAGTGTACAAGTCATGACAAGTTGTTGGGTTTTTTTTGTTTTGGGTCAGTTTGGGTTTTTTTGAAACACCCAGCTGTTCACAGTTTCAAGCCCCTACTTCAGTTGGACAGAGTAGGAATTGTCAGCTCCAAGGGGAGTTCTCTCAAGAAACCTGTAGAGAGATGAAAAAGCAGGAGACTTAGAAGGGTTACCAGAGCTCTAGCTTACCCATAAGGAGAGGTGGGATAAAATGTCATAAAGAGGTGGACTTGCTGCTCTGTATACATCTGTTCCATTTGGAGCCAACAGCTCATCTGGGAATGTGCACATCATAATACTATTATTGATTTTTCTGTCTCTTGTAGGAGGGAAATAATTACTAAAAAATAGTTCTGATGGTTATCGTCTTCAAAAGCCCCCATATATCTGCTTTTGTGCCATGAAGATTTTACTTGAATTTCAAGTGTTGCAGTCCCCACAGAGCATCCAGGCACTCCACAGATTATTCCACCAGTATCACAAGACTTTTTCATCTTTGAATTTCTCAGATTATGAAGCAATCAGTTGTTGTGAACAGGAAGTACTTGAGTACTTGAATTTTGCAAGTGATGTGCTGGACAAATGGTCTCAAATAGAAAAGGTAGCATTTCTGACCCTGTAGATTCAGTATTTTTAGTGAAACTGTGCCCCTATCCCCAAAGTCAAGTCTAAAACTATCATTGGCTTCAGCGGGACCAGAATTTCCTCCCTTATTTCTATTTTAATATCATCTCATGTTGCAGAGAAAGGAGATGCAATTCGCTTTAGCATCAGAGGGGATGTGGTACTTTGTGACTCGCATTCACTGAGAGCAGTTTGTGTAGTGCTGGGTACGTAAAAGCCTCTAAGTAATTTATGAGCATTCCAAATCAGGTAGATATACACACACAAACTCATACATGCCTTGGAAAAGGGCTCTTTTAAACAAAACATGCTTGTATCCCTGACCTAGAATATGTAACACTATCAGATTCCACTGCATCCCAAAATCTTTGTAAGGAGCTACAGGAGTCTCAGAAGTAACCAGCATGCTATTGATACTAAAAAAGCCAGTCGAAGAAACTCTCTAAGACTCTATTTTAGAGATTTAGAAAGCAGGCATTTTTATTGCAGCACTGGGTACATGGGGGATCACTCCACCTATCGTGCACACCATCAGGCCTAATTGTGCAGGTTAAGTACATGTTCTATGCACATATTCACTAGATATCTGATACATATTCATTAGTTTTCCCTGACCTATTAGCATATGCAAATGTCCTTTATGCAGGCACATTGAAGGTCTCTGGTGGTCTTCAGGAGTCCTCTGGTGGTCTT
>JANZLQ010000064.1:11001548-11014833 GCA_026212715.1 Elanus axillaris
ATACTTCTAAGCCAAGTTATCTAAAAAAGACTGGAGTTCTTGCCTCCTTCAGAAATTGCAAGGCCATCCAAAAGCAAATTTTCTTTAGTATCTCACACCTTTTGCAACATACAGAACTTCTATCTAATACTGACCAGCAAATAATTGGGTAGAGAAATAGTAAGGCCATTGTATTCAGAAAGACATCTTTTATCACAATTTACCCTTCTGTTGTATATAGGAACGAAAAGGACCATCAAATCCAGCTCTGTGATGAATAAATGGAAAAGGAGATGAAATTAAATGGAGCTTTGAAGAGCTAGGTTTCCTGTCCCAAAAAGTGGCCAGTATGCTCTCTGGGACATGCAATCTGCAAAAAGGAGACCGAGTTTTAGTGATTCTACCCCAAATCCCAGCTGAACATGGCTTCTATGCAAACAGGTGAATTGCATCATTCTTAATGGTCTGTAGACTGTTACCTTCTAAGACAAAAGTTGGTTAACAATTCATTTAACAGTCACATTTCTTATTTGACTTTGTAGCTTGAACATTTGGCAATCAAAGGGTCTGACGGGGTAGTCTTTTATGACTGTTGGAATTACCTTCACCATTTTTCTTTCATTTTCTGTGGCTTGTGTTGATTAGGTTAAATCAATTTGGTTGTGTTAAATCAATTTGATTTAACTTCAACAGACTTAAGTTAAAGCTGCAAGTGTTTACTGCCCCAAAGTTACACTTTCTGCTTACATCATGCCTGAAGCAAAGGATGTCATAGAAACAGAAGCTGTTTTGTACTTCAGATCTGCACATCTGTTCAGGTGTGTGGCACTTTTTTCACCTCATTTCTGGATTGAATAGTGCTGGTATTCAACAAATCAGGAGAAGCTATGAAGTGATCAGGACTGAAAGCGAAAAATACCTAATAAATTTACAATTTTATTGCACTTTTGGATGTTATCGTCATCCAAGGGACAACACACCTGATAGCACAAGACATTTGCTATAGATTGCTGGCTTCCAAGGCTAAGTGCATTATTACAACTGATGTGCTTGCTCCTGTGGTGGACCCAGTTGCATCCAAATGCTAGTTTCTGAAAAACAAAGCTAATTGTATCTGAAAGCAGCAGGACCAAGCTTCAGTGATTTGCTTAATAAGTGCCTTCTACCTTAAATCCATCATAGTTATCTCGAATAGATTTCTCATGTTGTTTAAACACACTTTTGTCTCATTAATGAACTAGATACCTTTGAAGGGATGGGAGAGAAGGCAATTTAGTCTCTTTTCTATGAAGAATAGCCAAATTGCTAGTTAAAAAATAAGTACAGTCTTATTATGTCTAGGTTTGTTACAGATGACTATGATATAATATGGAAAAATGGACAGGAAAGCCTCTTTTTTTGACAGCTGTGGCCTATTTACCTTCTAAAGCTCAAAGGAAAATGTTCTGTATGAATTATTCCAATCCATATTCCTAAAACTTGATGATAAAAAGGCTAATGTGAGTAGCTTTTCACTATGAAAGGCTAAAAAGGGCACTGCAAAATGAACCTAATATGTTTAGGAATCCACCTGCCTCACTGCTGAAAAGCAGCTGCTAAAATGGCACCCAACAGCCAGCTCTTCACCGCAGTGCATGGACTGTGGAAGGAGAGGAGAGGCAGCATGGGGAAGGGAAGCAATACCCTGCTGCAATCTGCTCAAGGCCCTGTGTGTGATTTTACCAGCTGGTATTTTGTTAAAAGCATCTCTTTAGCTAAAAACATTCTTTCAAGGTGGGTTCCAAGCTCCTCAGTCACTTTAGGAGCTTTAGAAGATGTACCATGTGTTCTTACAACCACAGGTGTCTGAACTAGCATTACCTGTGCAGCTTACTGTACAGTCTCACTGTATTTCCATCTGCTCCTTCAAACAATTGCCCACTTCAGTGTCACTAAACTGGGAAACAGAGGAAGCAGTAACACTGCATTCTCAAACCTCCTAGAGCTACTAAAACATTGTCAAGTCAATTTGATGAATCCTCTTTCATGCTGGGCTAATATTCCATGGCTCAGTTCCTTGGCAGAGGGTAAAATTGATTTGATAAAACCTACATACTGTCTGGAACTGCGTCATTCCTGCAGAGGCTGTCACTGGCGGTCAGGCAGGTAGGCTGTCTGGTTTCCCCAGATGACTGCCTTGCGAAGTGCTGGCTGTCTGGCTCCAGGGTTGCTCAGCTGTCAGGCTCCCAGTCTTCCCAGAGTGCTGGGCTGCTGTCCTGCCCGGCTCACCGTCTCACCAGATCACTGGCAGCCTGCCTACCTAGTGGGCTAATTGCCCAGACTTCCCAGCTCCCCATGTCCTCGGCTGCCTTAGCTGACTGCAAAGCTGGCCAGGAGGCTGCAGAGCTCCGGAGTGAGGGCCACTGGGCAGCCAGCACGGGGAGATGGCTGGCCTGGGGAGACAGACTTCCCACGCCCGACCTTGCAGGCATGGGCAATGTTTGCATGCCAAGAAAAACCTTTTTAAACATCAGTCCCAGCAAAGAAAAACGGTTTTGCTTTCTCATCCTAGTAAGAGATGAGAAGTATTTCTGTCATGTGCCAGATGACCAAGAGTTTGAGCCTCCTCGTACTTCCAAAACATGACGAGGATAATTAACTAGTGGGAACACCTACCAAAAGAAATGGTGGGTCCTCTCTCAGCTAATCATATTAAGACTAGAAGATACACTTGCTGGGGGGCACTTTGGTCAAACACAAGATGCAGGGCCTTTTGGTGATTGTTAAGGAGGCAAATAAAAGAGACCCAGTTGGCATTTTTACTCTGGAGAAGGTGGACATGAAGAATAGTTGAAGAGCAAGATCAGCAATGCTTTTAATACAGAACTAGGAGTGCAAGAGTGAGGGGATCTTGGTAGTTTCTCATCCCTCACATTTCACTATACACAGTCCTGCATATATTGGGCACAAAGAATCCAAGCTAAGTGTGCTGAATAACACCAGCCACTGTTTCATAAAACCTTTTGGGTTTTTTTAAGGGCTGCCCCTGCTGTCCATAACTGTGTGAAAACAAAAAAACAGGATCCAGTGGCAATCTATTTTACCAGTAGCGGCACAGGCTCTCCCAAAATGGTTGAATCATCCTATGGAAGCTTTGGTCTGGGTTTTTTTTCTCTGTGGAAGGTAAAGTATTCAGCTAATTACATCTTTACAGCTCTGAAATGTGAAGCACACAGAAGAGGTTTTGTATGTGATAAAATTATGATAGGTGATGAGGCTCCCACAATACTGTATGTGCCATTTCTTTTGGTCTCCTCAGCTGAATTGTACGTAGGAAGCAAGGATCTTGTTCGATAGGTATGTGACTCCATTTTAGAAACTACTTTCCTGTTAATCCAGGCTAAATAATGTGTTAGGATACCGTTTGATTTTCTTTATCTTTGCCATCAGTATAAAGGCTAGGCAAAAGGCATTTATTTGAGCTCTTGAGTTTTGGATCAATTTACCATGCCTTTCTAAGAAAAAAAACCCACAAACCAAAAAGAGCCTCACATTCTTAATTTCCACTTGCAGACTCCCTTATATTGGCCACCTTTGTCTTCAGCAGACAGTGGATGAATTTGATTCCCTCAGACGTAACGTGGAATATGTCAGACACTGCTTGGCTAAAAGCAGCTATTGGGAGCAGTTTTGGTCTGTGGTTCCAGGGCACATGTGTTTTTGTACGCGCCATGCCACAGTTTGATCTAAGAGCAATCTTAAATGTAAGAACACTATGCTCACAATGAACAGTTACTCATATTTCATGTTGTTTTCTAGGCAGGCCACAAAACTAAGATGCTTAGGTTTATGGGATTAGCTGTTTTAAGATGGCAAAACCACAAGGTGATTTTTCTTTGAATAAGAATATAATACAGGAAGGATTTTGCAGCACAGCTCTTGGGCACAGGATATTGCCAGCTGCTTCCAATCAGTAGGAAGTACTGGTATTACTTAAAGCTCTCTCCTACTGTATTTCACTATTGAAATGATAAATGAGCTGAATTATATGTAAATTAATACTTTAATTACACTGCTGTGACCCTTAAGAAAGGCAAGTTGGTACTGGAAAACACTGAAGCTTTGAGATTGGCTTGTTCTTAAATTATTTTCAAGCTTCTCAAGGCACTCTGATTTTTAATCTAATAAAAAGGGAAGAGTGCTGCTCCCAAATGCCTCAAAGCACCTACGTGGAAAAGTGTACGTTCCTAACATGTGGGGGCTATTTGGGGATTTTAATCCCATTTCATTTCCTTTCTGAAATGGTAGTTGCTACTTTGGTTTTCTTTTTTGTATAAATCTCTTGGCCTTGCAAACACCCACCTGCAGTGTGCATGGGGTTTCACATCACTGCACAAGATGAAGTTTGATAGTAGAGGCTGCTTTACCTATGGTGAAAGAAAGGTCTTCCCTTTGCTTTTATTTATTGCTCCCTGTCCCTCTCTCTGAGCAAAGTTTCACTGCAGTCAGAAGTGAGGTTAAAAACAAAAAAAAAATGTAAGGTTTATCTCTGCCTGAGTGACTGTGAATCATCTATCTGCTGGTGTTATGGGTGAGAAATGAAGATGTGTTAGAAAATAGAGGCTAAGCTGAGATCTTTATTTTTCTAGCAAGGCACTCATGTCCTGTGTTCTGTCTCAGGTAAAGAAGGATATATAAATTTGCCAGTCCAAAACAACCCTTTAATACAGCATTACTAGGAACTCGCCCAGAGGTCATGAAGACTTGGCTCTGTGCAACAGGCCCTTTGTCAGGACAGCTGAGGGAATTGCAGCATGTCTAAAGATTTGCAGGTCTGTTTCAGAAAGTGTGGGGCTAGATAAAAGACTGACACAAGTAAAATGTTCAAAAGAAACCTGTAATTTTAGGTACCTCCATTTTGAAGTGCCTGACTTTGTCCTAGAGTGAGATGTGGGTTTTACTGAAGTCCTCTGCAAAACTTACATTGCACATCCAGGGCCAGGGTTTCATACCAATGCATGGTACTTGTGTTTCAAGTGAGCATCAGGACACATTAGGTACACCAGTGATTTACCACAGTCCATGTATCAGCTGATGTTTGGGGCACTGTAACACCTTTCCTGAGTACTGACAGCAATTATTTTGCTTTCCATGTAAGTGAGGTTACAATCAGGCCTTGTAATTTGTGCCCTGGTATGGATTAGAAAGGAATAGTTAGCAGCAAGTTTTTTTCCCAAAACAATATTGTTTAACCCTTTTTTTTTGTCAGACCTTGTGTAGCTATCCAGTGACCACTCTGTGGAGCACCCCAACTGCCTACCACATGCTGGTACTGTGTTACCTCACCAGGTACCTCACGTCTGTTAACAAGTGACTGTGCTGTGTCTGTTCAAGCTATTGCCTGGCTCTTTAACAGTCATTTCTATGGGTCCTCATAGCCAACTGAAGCTCTAGGCTTTCTCTCAACCCTAACCCTAACTCCAAGAGTGTCCAGTGTATCCTGAAGTCATGGGGTTGGACATATGGATCATCAGGGAGAACAGAATTTGTCCCTTTCTGTCCTCTGATATTCAGCAATGTCTTCTGTCTATGAAGGTATGCATTCAAGACACTGAAGCACTGTTTGACCAGAGGAGAACCACTCAACCTAGAAGTGATGGCACAGGACAATCTATGAAGGCTACAGCCAAACTGAAATTGTATGTTCAGTTTTTTGTAAAGGGTTACAACTCAACTGTCACTTAGGGGACAAATATTGCATTCCTTTTGGTAACTATGGAACTTGGCTATATATATTTGACTAAAAAGAAAAATGGCATTAGAATATGTGGCAATTACCTACAAGAGGGTTTATTGTTTTGCTTAGAATTACGGCTTGTTTATGATACTGCTTCTAAGACTACTTAAGCTGTAATGTATCTTGAGCTTTAGAGTTCAAGACTCTCAGTGAAGTTCACAAATGTTTTGGCTTGCACAGGTGGAAGATTTAGATTTTATGCTAGCTCAACAGTGGGCATAGTACAAGAGCAGGAATAGCCTCAAGAATGTCCGTGAAAAATACCTGGGCTGGTTGGTTGTCTTTTCCAACAGGCAGTCCAATACGTGCAGATATGAAAGGAATGAAAGTTACGCCAGGTTCCTTGGGAAAGGCAGCTCCCCCTATGATGTTCAGGTAGGCGGTCCCCTTTTCTGTTTGCTGTTGATTTCATAGGAAGTAAAACACAAGAGTGTACAACATACCGTACAAGTTTCAGTACCATACAGTGGTATTCAGGGCAGGCTGACTTTTTTGGTTGAGCTGTTGGCTAATAGTTAAGTTTTAGAACATGACTGTCTTAAAATGGGAAGATATAATCACCCATTTGCCTTTCCTATTGCAGATTATAGATGAAAATGACAGTGTTCTGCCTCCTGGGAAAGGAGAAATTGCTATCAAAATGGATGCCAAGTGGCCATTTATTTTTTTCACTCAGTAGCTGGTAAGCCAAAAATGAATTTCCAGAGCCAGTTCATGCCTGCAGTGTGGTACATTGTCCTGGTTTTCAGCTGGGACGGACTTAATTGTCTTCCTAGTAGCTGGTATGGTGCTATGTTTTGAGTTCGGTATGAGAATGTTGATAACACTCTGATGTTTTCAGTTGTTGCTAGTTTAGACTAAATCAAGGATTTTTCAGCTTCTCTTGCCCAGCCAGCGAGGAAGCCAGAGGGGCACAAGAAGTTGGGACAGGACACAGCTGGGGCAGCTGACCCAAACTGGCTGAAGGGGCATTCCATACCATGGGATGTCACATCTAGGAAATAAACTGGGGAAGTGGGGGCGGGGGATCACCACGCGGAGACTACTGGGTGTCGATCAGCAGGTGGTGAGCAACTGCACTGTGCATCATTTGTACATTCCAATCCTTTTAATACTGTTGCCATTTTATTAATGTTATCATTATCATTATTAGTTTCTTCTTTTTTGTTCTATTAAACCGTTCTTATCTCAACCCACAAATTTTACTTCTTTTCCCAATTTTTCTCCCCCATCCCACTGGGTGAGGGGGAGTGAGTGAGCGGCTGTGTGGTGCTTAGTTGCTGGCTGGGGTTAAACCACAACATATGTATTTATACCAACAGGAGCAGGTGCAATGCTAAAGAGCTGTGGCTCTTCTTGACTTGATGGTGTCCCATTCTTCTGCAGACCTACTATGTGATCTTCAGTTCTGTATCTGCCCTTGTGGTAAGTTTGCCCTTCTGGAAGAAGCAAACGCAAGCTCTTACATTCTTGAGGCAGAAACAAGCAGTGAAAGATAAAATGGGTAGTGTCCAAAGAAGCAAAATTCATCTCTAAGTTTAAGGCTTCTCAGTATTTAGAATATTTAATTGTTGTTTGTTCAACAGGATGATCCAGTGAAAACTGCTTTCACAATCTATGGGAACTTCTATATCACTGGTGACACCAGGAGCATGGATGAGGATGGATATGTATGGTTTATGGGGATATCTGATGATGTCATCAACTCCTCTGAGTTTGTGTATTTCAGTTAAAATGCAAAGAAATGTCTAAAAAAATAACCATATACCTCTCACCTACTCAGCATTTAATTTCTCTCTCCTAGGTATTGTATTGGACCATTTGAAACAGAGTGCCCTGTCACTGAGTCAGCTATTGTCAGCAGCCCAAGTCCCATCAGAGGGGAGGCAATTAGTGGTTACTCTCCTATTCATAAAGCGCTTTGTGTAACAGAGCTTACACTCAGCTTCCACTGAATTCATAGACTTAATGTAGTAATGCAAACTTTTCCATCACTTTACCTGAGGGAAGCAGTAGTTTGTGTATCCTGTATTCCTTTTTTTTAAATGAAAGTATAATCCTTAGTTTCCTAAAGAACATGATGCTGAATGTGAAGGTGTCTCTGGTAGGAATTGATGTACTCTTTGACCCACTGCCTGGAGAATTATATTCTTTACTTTAACAACATATTTTTACAGAAAAGGCCCTAGCACATAAAAACTTTAAAACAGTCCTTTACAGAACTCTTACAAATTTGGAAGCAGAATTTGAAGCTTTGTTCATGTATTACTTAGGACCTTTACTAATATAAGGCAGAAACAGTCTTTTGTCCTAATTTTAGATTTGCTTACAGAAAAGCAAATTTTGCTCTACTGCACATGTGTGACACAGCAAACCTGTACTGCAGGCAATACTCACTCATTCTCAATTAATTGCCTCATTTGTAAGGTTGCTCTAGTTTAATGAATACTGTTTTTACTTTCCCTTTGTAGGTGGTAAAAGCTTTTGTGGTCTTTTCTCCTTTCTTTAAGTCACAAGATCCAAAGAAACTGGCCTGTGAATTGCAAGATTGTCAAGAAAGTCCCTGCTCCACACAAGTACTCCAGAAAGGCAAGTAAACACTAGTGTATTTAAAAAAAAAAAAAAAAATCCCGAACACCTATTTTAACCATGGAGAAGCTAAAACCACAAGATTAGACTCAGTTCAAATGCAGTGACAAAAAAAGCCCAAATATGTACTGTGCAAGAAAGATGTTGGGTATTAATTTAAAGATTATTTTCGAAAAGAGTAGATACAACACAATCTAAAAGCAAATTAGTTATTTGCCCAGTCACCAAATTCTTATTTAAATTAAGTAGGATGGAGACCTATGCTGTTCTGAAAGAAAATTTATAACTGAAATTTGCTCATTTTACTTTTTGCTCTTTTGAATCAGATTGAATGTGTCCAGCAGCTGCCAAAGACAATCACTGGGAAAATCAGACAAAATGAACTGAGAAACAAGGACTGGGGACAGATTTAGTTTTGACAAGCAATCTAAAAAAGCCTATCTCTATCAATTTCATTTATAATGGAGCTTTCCTATTACAACTATAAGCACCAATATAGGATTATATTTCACCCATTAGGCAGTGACTGTGCAATAATGAACAAGGTTTAAAAACTCCAACTGTTTGGTTTTTAAATGCTTGTATTCTTGCTTAAAAAAAAAATCAAGCAAACATCTTCCAGCCACTAACACTTTTCAGAATTACAGTACAAGCAGAAGTGATTACCAGGTGAAGGAGCAGTGTGTTCATTTTAACTCACAAGAGGCTTATTAATGAAGAAATCATGATAGTATGTAATGAAGTTCCCAGAAATGGCCATAAATCTTGCATGCATCCAACTTAAGTACACTGCTTGTATGAATCTTGAAAGCCTCAAGATTTAGGAATTAATTAACCATGAATGTTCAGTAAGTGCAAATTATGACAAACCAGAAGTGACGGAATACGGACATCTTTAAGACTGCAGCATAGGCAGCATCCAATTGTCAGACACAGGCTTGACAAATGGATGGTAGCTATTCAGCAGTTTCTTCTGAAGAACTGTAGGTCCTGTAGGGACACAGATGAGTAAGAGAAAGAAAAACAAACCACAAACTATCCCTTAGTCTATCTTTGTCCTTAGTAAGGTAAGTAGGCTGTCTTGAATCATGATCACCAACATCAGCCACCAGTAAACATTCACAGTTGGCCTTCATGTCTGGTCTCTCATAGTTCTTCCCTATGTGTAACCTAGACATTGTGGACTTTAATCCACACACAAAAAGCTTTAAAAGTTAAAGAAAACAGCAATGGAGGTAAGAAAGCAGAATTTTAATAAATGGGTGGTAAAAGTCATCTTAATTTTCCAACTCTTAAAACAACTTTGAGAGAAGAGGAAAATATAAATTAAACACTGTTGAGAGACTTCGACACATCCTTTTCATTAAACCACGACAAGTAACAAATAGTGTTCTTCAAGATGAGTCTTTTCCCATTAGCAACCCACAGGTTTTATGGCTAGAAATGAAATACTAAAGCTAGACAGTTGTACAGGAAGCATCCTCAAAACCCTATTGGAAAGCAGGTTATAGCTGCACTAGTTTTGTTTGGTTTTTTTTAAAGTCACTGGGATATCAAAAAAGCTGCTGTAAGAAACAGACAACAGAAAGACTTGCTAGCATTAATTTCAATCTGAAACAAAACTAACACTGTAAAGCTAAAACTGTACCAAAAATTAGACATAATTCCCCTTAATAGAGCATAATGGAGAGCTTCTTTCATAAGAAGTTTCCAAGCAGTATTTAAATTTTGAGATCTAAAAAACAAAAAATAAAAACAAAACAAAAAAGACTTCATAAAACTGCCAAAGGATTAAGTCTTTGGAAAGAGCAGCAAAAGGCTATTTGAAGGAAATTACTCAAAAGGATTCTGTTCAGTGACTACAGCATTTTCTATAAACCCTTAAGTGCTGTATACACAGCTAATGTAAACACACATGTAGTTTTTGCTAAAACCATCTGCAATGCCTGCTCTGTACTTCTACTGTTCTAGAACAGTCAAATCTATTACTCTAAATTGTAGTATTCAAGTATTTTGATCATACCAGTTCTTAACATTTGTTTTCAAGATTTAGCATATCCTTGTAGAGCGATGTATGTGTGTGTGTAGATAATCGTCCATCATACAAGAAATTATCAGGTTTAGCTCACTCTGTTGTTCACACAGAAAAATGTATCTGACTTCTATAGTCACACAAGTTGTCATATTACTTCCTTAAAAACCCTCTGCAATCAACTGTCTTTTTCAGATCTCTCATTTCTGTCAATACTTCCTGATAGAGCTGATTCTGCACTGCCTTTTGGATTATGTAGCCATCAGATATAACAAAGCACAGTCAGTATATGTCAGGATGGCCACATTTACATATGCATGCACAGACTCCTGCTTTTTGTGCTAGGTAAAGGCAATGCAGAACAAAGCCATAGAAGAATGACGACAGCAAGCTTCACCAGAAAGGTGAGGAAATCTTGAGCACTCTTACATCTGCTGTAATGTCAGCTCCACCTGCAGTGAGCAGTAAAATTCTTACACGTGGATTTTAAAAACAAGATTTCAAAACAAAACCCACTCTCCTCTTTAAAACGCCCTTTCAGAACTCTAGGGCAACTTCAACAGGTTTTGATTGTGTTTACCTTTCCCTTCTACCTTGTTTTCTACACTGTTAGTGCATCGTTCCCCTTGGGCTCAGCTTCTGTTTCACCTTGATTCTTGTTCTCTTGTTTTACTTCTTCTGAGCTCTTCTCCTCCTCCTCAGTTTCTGGTTTTACTACTTTCGAGTTCTGTTCTTCTGTCAGATTTGATGGGGTTTGTTGTGTGTCTTCTTTGTTGCTCTTCACCACCTCCTGTAGATTGTATTTTCTGAACAGAACATAGTCTCTCACCACACTCAAGCAACAGACGTTTTTTATTATTTCCACCACAATTGTGTATTGTGGGTTATTAAGATCAACTTTGTTTTCTGGATTGAGGCTGCCCACAATTCCTGTAAAACAAGGTGTAGTTTAAAAGATGCTGGGAAAACTGTTTCAGAGCATAAGCATGCCCTATTGAAAGGATAGAGAGAAGGCAACATCCACCTTAGTCGTAACCAATTACTCGTTTTTTATAATTGCTTAAAATAGCAGAACAGAGCAGGACTCTTGGACTATACCACCAACAGGACTGAAGTAACTGAAAAACTATCCCACTGCAATTACCAAGAAACAAAGTACTCAAGTAAGGTGGAGCTATTTTATGGAAATAGTAACACACTATTTAAATATAGCTTCCATAGAGAAAGCCTGATAGCAGTAATTTCAAAGCACATATAACTGGCACTCCACATTATATTCAACGCTTTACTCTCTTCTGCTTGTTGTCTCTTAAGACATCAACACCAACAAGGAATACTGATGTCAAGCTTTTTTAAGTCTTCAAGAAGCTTTTGTAATTCAACATAGAAATTTTAAGCAACAAATATGTATGCCCATTAAGACACTTTCAATAATCTGACGTATTTTACACATGCAGTTGTGGGCTGCTTATATACTTGTTCTTAGTTTTGTGTGAAATCCATACATACCTGCCAATTCCTTAATTACTTCTTCCCTACTCATATGACTGTTATTACGAGCTTTATAAACAATCTGAAAAGTACCCTTATTAGGGGCTTTAAACCAAGGCTCAAAAAACGTTTCCGTGTATTTTTTCATATCCTCCATAAAAGCCTTGCAAGTTCCAGAAATGGGTAGCATGCGCAGAATGACTCTCGTTTTCTTCTTTTTAGTGGCATGCATATCCTTTAGTATATGGTGCACCAAGTTCTCAGGTTCTAGAAGAAAAACAGCTAGGTATGAGAAACAAATTTAAGGTGTTTTCCCAACTCTTCCCCTCCTCTAAATAATAAGCTGGGGAAAGGCATGCTTGGCTGCACTGCTATCAGCCTCCAATCCTTTTCTGTAAAGATTTGTTTTACTATACCAGAACTGGATAATCAAAGATTATTTTGTCAAAGCAGATTCCTCTACCTTTAGTGACTCTGCTAATGACAAAATTCAGTGGCAACACCAAAGGGAATGGGAAACCCTGTATTTCTTTGGTGTACATGAGCTTCTTGGAAGTCACGCTCTGTGGCCTGTTACTAGCTCTGTTTAGAGCAGTTTTACTCCACAGCATTACGCAGCACCAGTTGATGTCCCACCTATGCCCTGGGTTCTGATGAAGACCACATTGTTGGCACCACTCTCCACCGACTGGAACCGCCGCAGCTTCTGCTCCGTCGAGGCACGCATCTGGCCGACCTCCTTCTTCAGGGCAGCCTCAACATCATCCTCATCCTCCTCCCTCTCGCTTCCAGACAGCCGCTCCTCGTGATCTGAAAACTTCACACCAGGCACATCTCTTGTTTGGTGAGTACCAAGCAACAATGCCCACAACTTAAAAAAATGCCAGCAAGGTACCACCATGCCCAGGGGCCTAGAGGTGACGGGCAAGGGCCTCTTCTCCAGCCAACCCGAGTGGCTGCGCTGGGGTTTGCTTACAGAAACCGGCATCTTCGTGTGTGGAGAACACAAGCAGGTTTTCTGAACGTACGGAAAGGCAGAGGAGGCCTCGCGGCGCTGCCCGCCCCGCCCCGCCGGCGTTAGCGCTGCCAGTCTGCGGGGAGGCACGACCTGAGGGGGCCGCGCTCCCCGGCCTCCGGGCCGCCTCCCGCCCAGCACCGACCGGCCGACCGGCCGGACCCTCCCGCACGCACCTGCTCGGGCCCGTAGAGCAGGTCCCCGTACTCGCCGAGGAGGCTGTAGGCCTCCCCCACGCACTTGCGCTCGTTCATGTTGCAGGTGATGAGGATGCCGCGCATGCCGGCCTCCAGCTGCCGCCCGCCGCCGCGGGGTCGCTTGGCCCGCCCCGCCGCCGCCGCGAAGTGCCCCTTGGGCCGCCGCTTCCGCGCCGCCGGCTCCGCCGCGGCCATCGGCTGCCACC
>JANZLQ010000064.1:11015859-11035053 GCA_026212715.1 Elanus axillaris
GGGGGGGAGTAATTAAGGTCCTTGACACTTTGTGAAAACGGGTAGAGGAGACAAATAACGAGGCCTCACTAGAGGCAGGAGTATCATACCGTTTATATCCAGAGAATCCAGTTGGGCTAAAGTAGGAAAAAAGGAAACTTTATGGATTGATGGAAGTCTTCATCATTTACAGCTGCAGCAGGAAGTGGCGTTTAAATCTTACCTGAAGCTCTGTTCCTGCAAAGCCTTTGAGGCTCATATAATTCTACAGCAATTGTTAGACATCGGTGAGAATATTGACCACACATAAATTAAGTCACTAAATCTTTGCGGGGCAGGGGTTGTGTGAAAGACTTAAAGTTCTGGTTAATTATAGTGATAGTCTCTGAATTTGGGCATGTCAGGACATGTTTGAAACATGAAGAAGAATTTCCACAGGCAGCTGTGAGTTGTGCAGAGGAAACTCAGTTAAGCACTCAGAATGTAACAAAGATACTTTTGTGGTGAAAAGTGCTAGGAGACTTGGAAATACCCACCCATTAGTGCTCTGGAAATTAGTTATACACTCTACCAAAAGACTAGGTTACAGGTCAGTTCACTTGCCTACATATTCCTGGCGTATTCGCTGACTCTTATCGCAACCCATTGCTGTAATTTTCTAACTTTTCTGCCTCCTCTGGGATAATGTGACCTTCTGGGTAGGGAAGCCTTTTAAGACTGTTCCTCTGCCTTTCCTCTGGGGGGATTTTGTCACATGCATTTCAGAGTTGTTTAAAATGTCACTACTGCAGACTGACTGTGAGGCAGAGAGCAGCTTTGTTGTTTGGGGGAATCTGTTTTGAATCAGTTTCTCTTTGCTGCAATGAGCATTTCAGGGAGCTGGTTAACATCTCCTATGGTTGTACAGTTTACAAACAGACATGGGCAGAACCCCAGGAGGGAATTCTGGCAAAAGTATAGGACCTACATGCCAGGAAAGACTGCAGTGTCACCCTCACTGATCAGCACCCAGAGGACTGTTCTGTGCCAAAGATGTAGATGTGTGTTAGCAATCTCTGCTGACCTCAGAGCCACAGTTTGAGAATGGAGATATAGCAGGAGCTATTTAGGGCTCTGGCAGCCAAACTCTTATAAATCTCAATGCCCCAATTTAAGCTACAGCTGTCACTAGCTCCCCAGTGAGTGACTTCCTTGCAGGAGAGGCTGAAGGTGGAGGCATAAAACAATGCCACAGCCGTGCCCACAGTGATGCTGGGCTGTGGCCTGGATGGCAGAGATGATGGCACACATTCCCTCCTGCCTCTCCTGTGGGAGCAGAGCAGAGGAGACAGCAATGCTGGAGCACCACATAACTGTGTGCTCTCTGAACATGAGGCAGAGCCCTTTCAAAACGTCACAAGTCATCAGGTATTAACAAAGCTGGTCCAGGCACCAGCTGCAGCATCCCAGGAATCGATACTGTTGTCATGGCTGAACTGCTGTGGTTATCTGAGGACCCCCAAGCTGAGGGGTGTAGTTGCAAAGCCAGTCACAAGGCTGTTGCTCCTGTGTTGCACCAGCCAGAGCATGAAAGATGTCATTTGGCTGTAGCAAGGTCTTCTGACTGTGTTCCTCCATGGACTGGTGGGTGGGAAGAGGGGAGGAAAAGGAAATGGGAGAGGTTTGGGATTCACATGTTCTGCCTCCACTCTGATCTCTGCAGAAACCTATCAGCTCTTCTCACTGTGCTGGACTTGGCTACCCCTTGTGTGAGTCCAAAGTACATGTAAGGAACACAGGAGTTGATCACTGGACACAGTAATGGTGCAAGAGTGGGATATGTGGCCAGAAGCCTGAGATCTGTATAAGGAGTCAAAGCTGTGACACATCCCGGCACTGAGGGGGCTTTACTTCGGTGCAAGGCAGAGAGGCAGTAAGTTGGGATTGACAGCCGTTTGACAAGGTAACTGACCCTCCACCTACCCCTGCAAGCTACTGGCCAGGACATTTTCTGGCACTGGAGCAGTGTGGATTTGCCTCTTGTCTATCCACATTCCCTCTTCTCCCTGTCCCTTTCTGTCTTTCATTTGTCTGGGTTTCTCTCCTCTGTTTGTCATAAGCAGATTGAATGTTACAGATCCAAAAAATATCCCTTTGCTTCACTAAAACACTTAAAATCATACGATTTTACAGCTGGATAGTTACTTACTCTATAAGGAGTATTTTGTAATTAGAAGACATTTGACAATGCATGAAAATAATGACTTTGGAATTTGGACCTCCCGCTAGGTTGACTCTTTCTGAGAAGTAAGGCTTTGCATTTTGGATCCTTTTTCAGGGAGTCTTTTAAAGTTTACCTGTTTCATAAAGTGACTCTTTTTGCTGATCACACATCAAAATAATGTTTAAAACAATAGTACTTAGAATCTTTCCAGGGCTTTGCTACACTCATTTCATTCCTGGGAACCAATTTATCCCAATGCTGATAAACTAGAAAAACTGTAAATATATTTGTACTAAGAGACACTGTCATCAGCCAGTAGTTACTGCGTGATTGCTGGATTATCTGTGCAACATCTTGGTCCACACTGTTACTTCTGTATTGTCAGTCAGTAGCTGTCGATGCAGAAGTCACGGACACTGCACATGACCAATATGATCAAGCAAATGCCACTTTATTGCCCAAATAGCTTGGCTTATACATACATTTTAGTTCCTGCTCATGTGTAAGCCATTTGTTGATTGGTTAGCATGTGCTGTCCACGTGCCTGAAGCAATAATTTGATTGGTTAAGGATTTCCGATCATGCAAATGGTTCCCTCTGCCAATATTCTGTCTTGTATCCTGCTTTCAGTCACGTACGTCTAACCTTGTTTTACTTTTTTGTGCCTGCTTCATCAAACTTGTAGCAACAGTTCATCCTTGAGGCCTGCTTTTTGCAGAGGCCTCTGGCTCACAGATTAATCAGTCTCATTGTGTCTGGATTGTTCACTATGTGCCCATTGCTTTCCAAGTATCCCACAAGTAGCAGACACTTAATTTGCAGAAGTCAGAGTTGAAGTGCTTGGGTAGCATTCAGTGCCTCTCTGCTCTATAAGGCAACAGAAATGTGATCTACAAGATTAGCAGGGCTTGTAGGAAGGAAAGGAATGTCAGTTCCAGGAAAGCTGTGACAGTGACAAGGCTGAGTGCTGCTGGTTGAATGCAGGTTGAGGATCTCAGCTACATGATGGTCACTGGAGAGCAGGGGCCAAACAACGGCCAAAGTGGAACCATCCTCAGCAGTTACTCCAATTAACAGTTGAGATTGTTGTTCCAGTGTATTCCACTGTGTAGTAGTAAAAGCTGTTCTGAAACCCCATGGCTAATACCAAGTTTGTATCTGTATCACTGTAGCATTTCTTGGAGAGATAATCAGTAAGGAATAACCTTGAAGAGACTATTATGGCTCTTGCTGTTGGGCATTTTTTGTGGATGATCCCAAGTGCTATGTCCCTGCGGGCTCACCTGAGAAGATCTCTCCAACTTGGCAACCGGTGCTACCCAGTTCACGCCTCTTTGAGTTATGAAGCCATAAAACAACAGTACAGACCAGAGGTGCCAGAGTACTTCAACTTTGCACAAGATGTGCTGGACAGATGGACTGAAGTGGAAAAGGTAACTGTTACTTGGCTTCTCTGATTCTGAAGTATTTAATGCTGATCTTTAATGCTGAGTATCCGACAAATCCAATAACCAAGACACTGGGGTTATGTTCTGATTATAAACTGGTGATCATTTCATGTAATTTGAACCTGTAGATCCCTTAGGCTACATGCTGTCCTGTCCACAAGTCCAAATAGTTCTTTCTTTTAATCAGTAACTCCAGTGAGATTGAGTGTGAATAAATAGATGCCTCATAAACGAGACTGTGAACTGAACCATTGTAAACCTTGCATCAGTTCCCCCATCAGCCATGACATGCGTCCTACCTGGATGTGCCAGGGAAATCACTTGACCTCTGTGTGTTTCATTGCTTGCCTGTAAAATGAATAATAAATACAGTGTAATGTCAAACCTCACCCACCTATCCCAAACGTGATTTCTTTTGCATCAAGGACTTGGAATCTACAGAACTGAACAAGTTTGAACCCCAAACCAGACATAAGCTCTATGCAGGCAAAGGGAATAGAGAAAAAAACCCATGAACTATAGGTCTGTCACCTTTCTTACTACATAGGTCTGGTCTCTATGGATGTAGGAGGACTGGTTTTGCAGGCTCAGGCTGTTAAAGATGAGGGGCTAAATGTGGTTATGTCCAGCCTAGCAGCAAGAACAGAGCAGAGGTATCACCTCTCTGACATAATTGTTCCTTTTGCAAGAAAAACAGATTTTGGCAGGCTGTAAACAAGAGATTTGCCCTTTGAAGTGCACAGATGAAACCTGCTCCCTTGAAAATGAACCTTAGTGTTATTGTACCTTCAAATAAGTACTAAGGTGTCATATTCTTGCTGCTCCAGTGAATTTTTTGCTCAGGGGGTGACTTAATACACTACTACTGCTTTGGCCCCCTCTAAAGCACATCATATGCATACATTTCAAATCACTTTACACATCAGTTAGGTGAGACATTGATTAAAGGTCACACTGTGTGGGCCTGTGCCTTTGAAACTTTGATTTAATTTTCAGAAGTACCAGACAGGCCCAATTCCAGATGAAGCTGAAAATGAGCTCTGAGGGCTCATGAGACTCTGGGGCAGAACCCAGAGGTACTCACATTCATCAGCTGCTTTGTTGGAATGACCTGAAACAAAAAGATTCTTCTTTCTCTGTGCTGATTACTGTACAACCTTTTCAGAGTGTAAGATGAGGAACTCAGGAAAGGAATACAAATTTAATTTCCTAAATGACATTTATAGGCTGTTCTTTCTAAGGGAGAATTCTCTGCCTTATTTGGAATCAGTGGCAAATTTCTATTGCATCTCCAGGTTTCTCCAGCACTGGATAAGTGATGAATGCTTTTCTTCCTCAAAGTTAAGGTAAAGGCAATGTGTTTCTAAAATGAAGCATTTGTACTGTACTGTGTTGTTCTGTAGGAGGGAAAAAAGTCTAAAAACCCTGCATTATGGTGGGTAGATGGTGCTGGAGAAGAGGTGAGGTGGAGCTTTGAGGAGCTGGGAGCGCTGTCGAGGAAAGTGGCCAATGTACTCTCTGATGCCTGCGGTCTGCAACGGGAAGACAGAGTTATTCTGATTCTGCCCCGGATCCCGGAGTGGTGGCTGGTGAATGTGGCTTGCATGAGAACAGGTTAGCAAAAGCATAGAAATGGTATATAGGTACAGAAATTGTGACTTAAACCAATCTATTGCTATTTAATGCACTCAGAACTACCTACATGCTAATGAGGATGAACAAGTATCATGCTGGTCAAAACCACTCTTCATGCAAAGTTTTTTCTTCATGGTGCTTTTAGGACTTTTGTGCATGCTCTAGCTATTAAGGAAACGCTGTGAGTCCATGTGCCTGTGTTATTCTTCTCTTTCCAGCACTTGTGATGCATTGCAAATGCACCCTCTTGCTAACTTGCAGTGAAATTAGCCCACACTTAGCTAAGTGTTTCACATGTTCCCCTGTGGGAACTGTTAAATACTCAAATTCCCAGAATGTCTTCGTACCTCACAAACACTAGCAGTATACCTTGTGAGGCAACAACTATGTTTAATGTAAATAAGTCAAGTCCAGAGAACTAGTATGTCCCAGGGGCAGTATTTTCAGAACAGGGAAGGTTATTGTGTTGATTTCTTTTACTGTCCCGTGACCAAGATAGTATTTGCTAACTTGTGCTAATCCTCACAGCATTTAATCCACCAAGGAAATCAGTATATTTACAAATGTAGTCCTGCTTTTAGTACAGGTCTGCCCTACTCAAAAGAACAAAGTAAGCTGAAGTCTGCTTGTAGATATAGAGGTTATTCTTAAACGTTGAGACTGTTTTTCCATTCCCCTTCCTTCCCTTTAGGAACTGTCTTGATTCCTGGCACACAGCAGTTGACAGCAAAGGACATTCTTCATCGACTGCAGAAATCCAAGGCAAAGTGTATCATCACTGATGATTCTGTGGCACCAGCTGTAGACTCAGTTGGGGCTCAATGCCAGTCTCTGAAGTTCAGGTTGCTTGTGTCAGAGGGCCACAGAGAAGGGTGGCTGAACTTTAAAGATCTCCTGAAGTGAGTAAATACTGCTGTGAAAGCACCACAGCAATAATGAAAGAAAAGCACAGGTTTGTTTTGAATACGAAATGTTGGCACACACCAATATATTTTCACCCTTCTAAGACTGCACAGTGGAAAAATATCAATGTTTATAACACTTGCTGCAGTTATTTTGGCTAAATATTTTCAAAAATGTGTAAGTCACACTTTCAAATCACATTATTCATCATTTTGCTTATTTTAAGAAACGCTCCTTCTGATCACCACTGTGTAACCACAAAGTGTCAAGATCCAATGGCTATCTATTTTACCAGTGGAACTACAGGATCTCCAAAAATGACTGAACATTCTCACAGCAGCTATGGTATTGGTCTCACAGTAAGTGGAAGGTACAGATAACACTTTAAATCAGACATATTAATGTCGCGGGTCACATAGCAGAAGGAAGAGAAACGCAAGATTTTTACCAGCAGCTTTTGTTTCAGTAGTTAAAAAAACAACAGTTGTTTTACATCCCAAAAAGTGTTGGCTTTTTTTTCCATAAAACAAGACAGTTTGAGTCCAGCTGCCTTAGTTCATAGAGAATACAACAGTCATATAATCACTAACTTCTTTTTTTTTTTAACTTTTTTTTGTTTAACTTTTGGTAAGGTCTTCATTGTATATAGTTAATAAATTTCCCATGAACACAAGTTTATGAAGTATGTACCATAAAAGGGGAAAAAACATGGGTCTGTTAGGCTTCTGAATTCATGTATGTCTGGATTAGACACAGCTCCTGCAGGAACAAAATGCTTATAGTTCAGAATCTTTAAATTTATAAAGCAATGTTATTTATAAAATTGATATGGCAGTACACTTCACTCTAACAGGCAAAGAATAACAAATCAGAAAATACCAAACTAGAAGTAAGTAAACAAAAAAAAACCCCACATCATCTCTAAAAATGAGTTCAACAAAACCCCAGCAATTTCATACATATTCATACAACACCATATTCTGAAGTGGTGGTAACTTATCCATTAGTATATTTTTTCCCTTAGAAAAATGGAACATCATTCTATCCTGATGACACCCTTGCTATGCTGTGACTTACTCCTGCTCAGAAATTCAGCCTTTCCTAATTGCCATTTACCCAAGATAACCAGTGATGGATTTGTTTCACTGGCACATCTCTTGTTGATATTTTAATATTTGCCTTATTCCTGCCAAATAGAGACTGTGGACCATTTCCTTATGTTACCAGGTACTGGCTGGACTTGACTTCCTCAGATATATTTTGGAACACATCGGACACAGGCTGGGCAAAGTCAGCTTGGAGCAGCATTTTTTCACCTTGGATTCAAGGGGCGTGTGTATTTGTACATAAGATGCCACACTTCAACCCAAGCATTGTATTTGAAGTAAGTGGAGGAGAGCCCAGCAACAAACAGCACTATACTCTCTGGCTGGTCTTGCCCAGGTTTTCATTTCCCCTGGTGCTGCGTGGGGGCAGCAGCACACAGCACAGTTATAACTTTCAGCAGGTGGTAACCAGCCAGTTAGTTAAATTGTGAGTACTGCAAATATATACCCCAAAACAAGAGCATATCTGATGTCCAAAGAGTTTCATCATTTACTCTGCTCTGGATTTGACTGCATAAACCTGCAAACATCCATTATTAGGCCTAAAAGTAAAGTAAAAGTAAAGTAAACCAAGAAATTGTTCTGGGATTTGTGGAGCACTTTGGTGTTATTATTAAAGTAAGTGACAATAACAGATGAATGAAATTTTCAGTTGCCTGCACTGTGTAATTCAAAGTTAAGGAATGAAGAGGCAGCAAGGTTGAATTTCTTTAACAAAAGATACCAACATTATATTCTCTTACATCCTCCACACTCCAAAGTCTTCATCATTTGAAAAAGACTGCCATGTTTCATTTTGTGTGGAATGACTTTATCATCATATCCATGTTAATTAGGTGGCTGGAAATTGCTAGTTAATACTAGAGTGTGCTGAAGAATGCTGTCAGCTGTAACACCTACAGACCATCTGAAAAAGTAGCCTGGTTTCACTTGTTTTCTACTTCAACTGCAATTATGAAAAAATTCTGCAAGAGAAATTGTAAAGCATTCAAGAGCAAACAACTTTGGTGTATTGAACTAATTGTAAAATTATGTAGATTCTATTCTGAAGAAGAAACTAATTAAATGTAACTGCTGTGTGTTGGTGTTGGCAACTACAGAGCTAACCACTTTTAGGACACTTAATGTTTTGTTTGTGTGTTTCATAAGCTGGATGCAGAGATCATTATATTATCTCTTACAATGAAGATGAGACCTCACAGGTTTCAGTATATTGGCAACATTTACTTTTTTTTTTCCTAAATTCTCTAGAGTCTGTCAAGATTTCCCATAACCGTCTTCTGTTCTCCTCCAACTGCCTATCGAATGTTTGTGCAACATAAGCTGTCCAGGTAAGCAAAAGCAGAGTATCGTTGTTGGTGTATTTGATCAAAACAGTAGACCAAATGGTCATCTCACCTTGATTTTATTCCAAACGTACAATGGCATAACAGTAACACAGCTCATGTATTTCTCAACATTTTGAATCTTAAGTATTAGGAACAAAGTCAGAATAAAAATTTAGGGATATCTTAACCACCTCAGATTTCATAAATTACAGTGAACTTGAATAAGACTTTGAAATGCAGTTAGCTGAGATTGTAACAGGATACCCATGATATCATGATTAATGTATCTTTAGAAATGCTTTTATAATCACATACCCCCTCCGTTTGTTTTTCCACTTGTTCCTCCAATACTATAAGCTACAGGAAGTGCGTGTGTCAGCACAGCTTGGTGAAATGTATGAAAGATTGTTTGGCCTCATTTAATTCTTCAGTGAGTTTTTATTGTTGTTAGGGTTGAACTTTGTTATTCTTCTTCGGTTTAGACCCCAGTTCAGATTCTAGGGTTAGAAACAGTATATCAATTGTTAATAATACAGAAGTAAACCAGTAGGTTTTCTTTTTTATTTGCATTTTTTTTCAGATTTGTTTTTGTGTAACAGTACACAGTTCAAATGGAATGAATAGGACTCAGTACAAATTTTGGGGTTATGTAGAAAGGACCCTACAATACAGGAATACAGTAGTCAGTGGGACATAGCAGATAAATGACTGCCAGTTACTTGGTTTCTCTTTCCCACTAAGCTATACATTCAAAAGCCTGCGGCACTGTGTGAGTGCTGGGGAGCCAATCAACCCTGATGTGATGGAAGAATGGAAGGCACAGACTGGGCTGGATATTTATGAAGGCTATGGACAGACAGAAACAGTATGTTATGCTTTACAATGTAAAAAAAAGTATTCTTTACAGATACAGGAATAAATTCCATTCAGGTTGCCAAGAAAAAGTGATTGAAATGATTATACACAGTTAGGACTTTTAAGGGGAAAGTCAATTGCAATAAGCAACACTGGAAAAATGTAGCTTTTGTAAACCTTACAGCAATCATAACAGCTTTACCCCAAATGCAAGGAGTGTTTTTCATTCCTGTGGGCTTTGGGTTGGGAACTAACACAAAAGGGGTATATTCCTCTTTACTGCATTCCAAATTCTGCTTTAGAATCTATCTTTAGAGCACTCACAAACATTATGAGGAGCTGTGGGCATGATTCTGAGGGCATAGTTTATTTCTAGAAGTTTAGTTGTTGGATATATGTTTATAATGAAGGCAATTAGTATGTCTTACAGAAATACACAATATTAGGTGAGATTTTTAAACCTAAGCTAAAGACTGAATATACAAGCCACAGTTTAATTTTAAAAAAACAACCCAAACCCAACAACACTTGTTACAGGTGCTGATCTGTGGAAATTTTAAGGGAATGAAAATCAAACCTGGCTCTATGGGAAAGCCATCTCCAGGGTATGATGTCAAGGTACCGTACCTCTGGGGATTCAGTCTCTTTCTCTTGCATAATCACATTCCATTAAAGAGGTTTGAAAGCTCTAATATGGAGTTGTACCATCACTCAGCAGTGAATGAAAGAGTGAAGAAATGCATGTTACTGCCCTAAACTGAGCATGCAGAATAAGCAATTGGACTTCCCTGTTGCACCGTCCTCACTAACATAGATGACAGCCCATATAAAACTTTAAGGCAATGATAGAAATTAAATTGCTGAGTTGAAGAAGAATGGGAGTGATTATTGTTTCCTGGTGATAACAAAAGTACTGAAGCAGATTCTAGCACCAGATCAATTTGCAATATGGGTTAAGATTTTTAGTATCTTTCAGTTCTTAAGTTTTCCCACCCAGTTACTTACCATCCTCCCTGGGGTCTTACTAACTTCCTTACATATTTGCAAGGTACTTGGTATTCCTCAGATAAAAGACATAGTGCAAAGTGCAGTGGAGTTGTAATAATCTTACACTTCAGTTGTCAGAGTAAGATGCCCTACTGCTCCAAATCATTTCCCAATAAAAAAAGAACTTTGATTATGTATTTTAAAAGTGCTACAGGATTCTATAATTTTAACATAATGCTTTTTAATTTGGCTCCAAGATAACAAAATTGTGTTTTGTTTATTTTTAGATTATAGATGAAAACAGTAATATTCTGCCTCCTGGAAAAGAAGGAGATATTGCCATCAGAGTAAAACCTATGAGATCGCTTTTTCTTTTTACTTGCTATGCTGTAAGAATATTTCTACAGTTAAAGTAGATACCCTGTTAAATCTCTGTCACAAGGAATCTGATGCCCCATTTCATTTACTTATACTCTGCTTACCGATCTGAAAACCTGGGGGGGGGATTTCCATTTTTTTTATGCAGATTCTTGGTCTACTTATACAAACAATTACATGTTTGATGAGATTGTCCTGCCTAGCAAGTTAAGATCTGCTTTCTTTTGATTGCTATCACCTTAATAAAAACAGAAATGTTGACAGAATCTCTAATCCCAAAATACTCTTTGGCCTAAGGGCTAGAGCCCCATCTGAGAAGCAGGACACTGTTCAAATCCCTTCCTTCCAGATTTGGGCTCCATGGAGCGTTTCACACATGGCAACGTTTTTCAGTTTTTTTCCATGTTGGTTAGAATTTTCAGCCCAACAACCACAAAAACAAATGCGTAGTGCTTTCAGTTCTGACACCAGGAAACCTTATTAAATTTTATGGATAGTATCAGCCTACAATCAGGTCTTTGGAGCAGTACTGAGCATCTGCGAAAGGAACACCATGTGGGGAAAGAAAACCATGCGTACTGCATAGAAAAATTCAAAAATGCAAGTCAGTTGCATTTGCTGTAGAAATAGTGCTTATTAATTGTGCTGTGCTGAGCCAAAACTTTTCTGGGAGTAGAAAAAAAAATCTCAGGATAAGAGATGCTAGAAATACAAAGGAAAAAATCATTAAAGGCTAATCACCTAAAAGCAAATTATCTGTTCCATATGTCGACATATTTTCACAACCTTCAGTGGTTTCTAAAGCCACGGGGGCATAATATGATTAAAAATTTAAAGTCCATCACAAGTAGTGCAACTTAATTTATTGCAATTTATGAATTTTATAACTAGCTTTGTAGCTTAGTAATGAATTAATAATTCTCTGTTATTAATGTACCACTTGAATCTGCACAGGACTACAACATGAAAAGCTGAATTTTTTTAATATTTGACTGTACCATAACTTATATGCTAAATATGTTAGAATGCAATGTCATGTAGTTTTCATGTAAAATGCAATTCAATATTTCCTAGGATGATCCAGAGAAAACAGAGGCAACAATACGTGGGGATTTTTATGTCACTGGAGACAGGGGGATTATGGATGAGGAAGGATACTTCTGGTTTGTTGGAAGAGCTGATGATGTCATTAATTCTGCTGGGTAATTTAACTGATTAACAATAAGTCATTAAACTTGAGTAACATAGATGATTCACATGAGAAGTTATGTTTATGTGTTATCACTAAAAGCCCTTTCCTCTGTTTTAAAGATACCGTATTGGACCATTTGAAGTAGAAAGTGCCCTAGTAGAGCATCCTGCAGTTGTGGAATCAGCAGTTGTCAGCAGTCCAGACCCCATCAGAGGAGAGGTAAACAAGTTAAACAAGCTTATATATTTAAATAGCGTTGTGCATACCAATGCTAATAAAGCCCAACTTCCAAGGGATTTGTCTATCCAGGGATTTTTAATTTATTTTTTTTAATTTGAAATGAAATAAATTCAAGATGGTGTTTCTACTCTGTCAGACACTGGAGCATCCACATTGGAAAAAAATGACCAAGGCAGTTGCATCAAATCCAATGTAACAAAAGCACCATTTCACGTTTTCCCTTTCATTCAAATAGTTACATTTTTTTGTCTTTATTAAATGTATACAAACTGCCTGCACAATCCAGACCACTGGTGAGTGCACACAGACTTCGGCAAAGCTTTCTGTACCTGCCCTATACATCATTCTACAGTTTGCCAGTAAATGTTTGGTTAAAGTTTCAAATCTCACTGTTGTGTAACACTGTTTCACTGGCATTTAAACCATTGCTGCCATAACTTCTTTAGGTAGTGAAAGCCTTTGTTGTTTTAACATCTGACTATGCTTCACGTGATCCGGAAAAAATGATGGAAGAGCTACAAGACCATGTTAAGAAAGTTACTGCTCCATACAAGTATCCTAGGAAGGTGAGTACTCAAATACCCAAATAATGCTCACTGCCATAAGACAGTGGGGGTTAACTGTTATGTGGCCTATAGGCCAATGCCACTGAGATTAAGAAAAAGTAAAAATTTAGGTAAACTGTATCTTATTCTGTATTGCAATTTCCTCTGTTTCCCCATAGATGGAGTTTGTTCAACAGTTACCAAAAACTATTAGTGGGAAGATCAGAAGAAATGAACTGCGCCAGAAGGAGTGGAGAAAAGATTAGAAGTACTTGTTGCTTTTTTTACAGGATCTTGCAGATTTACACAGTAACGTACAGTAAATGATTATACTATGCCCTTTTTAGTTCAGGTTTGAATAAATTCTTCTCTGATTCCCAGCATTTGGCTGTCCTAGGTACTACACTAATAACTAATAGTACAAAACAGGTAGACTGATTGATAGAAATGAAATGGGAAACTCATGTAGTCAAGAGTGCAATAGGTGATATGTGTTAAATAAACTATTTAATGAACCGTCACCAGCATTTGATCTTTATTGTTATTTAATTTACATGATAGAAAACAATAAGAGTTTAAGAGAACGCTATTGCTTCAAGAGTCACTTTTTAGAAGTGTGACAACTTCTAAATACATTTTTAAAAGTTAGTTATAATCATTACAAGTATATTTAGAAATAAGTGTAAAATGTTTCATTAAAGTGTTCTTTAAGGACTAGACTAGTAAAGAATTTAAAATACATGATAAAGCAGAAATTTAATATGTGTAACAACAGTTGCTCATAATTTTAGCTCTTAGTTTTATCTGTTCTCTCACACTTTGTTAACAAGATACTTTATGATATATTGATATTTTTGTATGCTTGAGTAATTTCCATTCTTATCTGTGTTAACAAAGCAATGTCATTTTTGTCCCATTCTCAGAACATATATCTGACATCATTGGACTGTCCTGATTATATCAAGCATGACCAACTGAGTTTAAGATTCAGAAAAAAAAATTATCAATTTTCAAGTTCTCATAGAGGGTCTAAGACACAAATATTTTTTGTTGGAAGAATTTCCTAAATTACTATCATAAGTTCCAAGAGAGGTCAAAGCATCTGCATTCACGGTGAGACCATTAGATTTCTCTTTTAGAAGCACATATTCCCACTTGAAGTATCCACAACCTCTCTTATTACCTTCATGCTTGCCAACAGGACAACATAAAAATGCTTTGCCATGATTTGGACCAGCATTTGACACATACAGTTTTTTAGCTCTTCGACCACAGTTACACAGAGGGGGAGTTGGTTTTCCATTTTTCACAGCTCTTACAGGCTGATTCAAATTGACTGTGGAGTTCAGGATGGTAGGAGACACTTCAGGCAAATTTGAACTTCTTAAAGGTAAGGAATGATCAAAAGATGCAGTTTTCTCTTGATATATAGCAAAAGACTGTTTTTTTGCTGGTGGGAATGCTTTTGGACTAGTTGGCTTTCTTTTAGGAACCTCCAAAGGAGTAGAATAATTTCCAGTTAATGCTGATTGTGCTGAAATAGCATTTACCTTTGCAGATGGCAGCTTAAAAACTGAAGAATTTGAAGTCTGCCTTTGTATTGTTCCTGCGTTATAGATAGTAGTATCAGGACTTTTGTAAACGATAGATTTCAGAGGTTCCACAGGTACTACAGTTTTCTGCAAACTTTGATTATCTGAACTCATCAGAACCAATTGTTCTGAAATTGTTTTCTCTTCAAACACTGTTAAAATATCTGTACTTGAGTCATCTTTGAATTGAACACAGTCTGAACTTTGTCCATATTGAGATTCTGGTATTAAAGCGACATCTTCCCAGTCAGTCAGCAGAGATAAGCAATCAGAACTAGTACTTATATCCTCACTGGAGATATTAACTGAGGAGATGGTAGTGGAGACAAGGACTAGTCCTGATCCATGTACTGGAGGGCTGGGTCTGGCTGTACTCAGAGGTTGCCTATTGCTCAATCGTTGCTGAATGTCTGTTGATACCATACTGGGAGATTGCTGTGTCTGCTCAAGAGGAACACGAAATCTGTCAGTAGATGCTGTTGAAGAGCTTCGGGCTTGAGCATGTAACTCAGTCCTTGAGCTGCAGCTTGGTACAATGTGGACATCTGCAGAGAAGTCAGTGCAAGCAGTCTGTTGGTCTTCAGTTTGTACATTAGAATTTATCTTCATTCCAACAATACCATTCTGGGTTTTCTCAGCCAGAGAGTTTGTTTCACAAGTTCCATCTCTAGATGTTTCAGATCTGCTATTGCTTCCCAGTGGAGTCTTGTCAGCGAAGTTTGTAGTCAGTGTTCTGGAAATTAAATTATTCTTCAGATGTGCCTGGGGAGTCTGTAAACAAAAGGAGATTTTGGAAAGTGAATATCCAGAAGTTTTAGGAATCAATGCACAAAACTAATAAGCATATCAGCCTAGGGATGTTCTGTTCAATTCATAGTCGAAATGCTGGGTTTATTATTTGAATAGCTCACCTTTCATCTGTATTCCAGGCTACAAAGCTAGTAGAAGGGAAGATACAAAGTAGTTACTAACCTTATCCAAGGATTTAGTAACCTTCAGCACACATCCATCACAAATCAGCCTCCAAGCAAGACGGGCAGTATTCCGAGAATCATCTAACCCTTCAAAAGTATGGTTATATTAATGTCTTCTTTTTAAACTACTACTGGGGATAGTTCTTATTAGAGGAAAAATGTAACCTAGGTAGGATTTACGTAAAAGTGACAGGGATTCACAGAACTCCAACACATAGTTACCTAGTTCAAAAAAGGGAAGCGGAAGTAAAATATTCCAAAAAATTCCCTGTGCTGAAACATCTGAAGGACCAATCCATAGAGCTGAATACCATTTTTAAAACCTTGCTCTGTTTTATTAGTCACGTTAAAAAAAAAAAAAAATCCTACTGTGCTAGTATTCTCTTACACTGATATGCTGTCCAGAGCTATGAGGTAAAATCAAGTTTCCTTATCCTTCCTCCACCTGTTTTAATTTGCACCCTAGCAATTCAAAAATTGATCTTATTGAACATGCATTCATTAGCACTAGGAGAGATTTCAGAAATAAAGCATGAGGTTAGAAATAACAAACATTCTTTGAAGCATCTAGCCTTTCTTGTTTTGATGTTTGTTGGAGAGAACATTGCATAACCTGGAAACAATAGTTACTATTTAGAGTAATGACTAGCTATTACTAGCTGCTTTAGTTTAGCTAACTAAAGCTAAATAGTAGCTATTTAGCTTTATAAAAATACATATATTAAAATGAGGATCATCATATCATACTTACCAGAATGTTCCCGTCCTGCAAAAGCTATCCCCAAATCCTGCAAAGTGCCATTTAGCCCTTTAGGCTTCCTATTATAGAAGGCCTAAGGAAAAAAACCACAGGTGCTTAACATAAAGCATTTCAAAACCTCTTCATAGTGAAGTGAAAACCTCTTCAGAAATATCACCTTATGAAAAATAAATCTCACAAGACAATTGTGGAAGTCAGGTATCTTCATTTTACAGTCAGGATAAATGAGCGTAAGACTGTAAGTGACTTACCCTGTAACAAATTAGAAGGGAAAGACACATTAATCCCTTCTCTCAGTCTTACACTAATCCAGTCTGTCTCAACTCTGGAGTCATTCATTTGCAGTTTATGGCTTACATTGATGAAGGCCTTAACAGAGCAGCATCCAAGAATACTACTATATATAATGTCTTGAGATATTTAACTTACATATTGCAAAGGCATGGGCATTAATATGTTTGGCATAGGTATAAGTTCTTTTTAAATGAGAAGAAGTGAGTATTGCTACTGCTCCTAGTATCTCATTTGATCACATGAAAGGGAGACTATTCACACTGTTTATCTTTAGAGACCTAATTCTGCTACCTAGGTTAAAAGCCTCAGCACCAAGTCTCAGGACAGGTAGGCTCCTAGATCACCCTTTCAAAGTTTCCTTGACTACACAGGGAAAGGTACACCTAGGTGCTGTTAGCCCCCAAGTTAGAACTCTGTTGCAGTGTAGACTATGTAACAAAATGTACATTCATTTTTTTCAGTATTATTCCTGCTATTCAGAATATACTTTCTGGTCCAAGTGCAGGTCACGTGCTAGACCTTTAAGTAACCCTAAACAGATGATGCTGCTGACAGTTTTCTACGCAGCAGTGTAGGGCAGCAACAAGAACACACAAAATGAGGGAAGTTAGGAAGCAAGCAGAGGAAAACATGTCAGGAAAGGAAAAGCAGCTCAAAAGATTCTCCTGATTATCATTCATTTATCTAACAATAACACCAGGTTGTTTTTCTAGCATTAAGATTTCCGTTAAAATTCACACAGTTATAGGGCATGAAGTTTGTTACTGAGTGACTACAACATGGAAAGAAAACAAATGGGTTACTCCAGTCACTGGAACATACAATATTGGCTTGTAACCTCAGATACAGTTAGCCTTTGAGATTGTAAGAAGAGTGTCAATGTTTCACAGTCTATCAACCTTCTCACCCTGTATGTTGCTTTGAGATCAATCCAGGAATTTAAAATGTCAGGTTTTCGCAGCTGCTTCCTTTTACACTCATACTGTAAACACACACCCAGGTCCCAATCTGCACAGAAAAAACCCACAAATAATCCATCACTGAAGAACTGGCCTAAAATCTACATAAAGCAGTGTAACATCAACATACTAGTAGTGTCCTGTACTGCTGGACAGGAAGCACAGGCTAATGAAGGCTTTGTACATGCAAAGCACTAGGGTTGCTGCAATGGGACACCATGATAAGTGAAAGCCTGTTGTCAGTAAAGAATAGGTAAAGATCTCAAAGACCTCATTAAATCATTTAGACACATTAAGAATGGTGACACAGTTCACTATACGTAAAGCAGAAAAATGTAACAATGTCCAACACTGGAGACAGAGGTGTAGTCAACACATCAGGGTTCAATGGATTTTGTATTTTCAATCTTATCCCAATATTGCACATCTTTAGTACCCAATAACAGGATCTGGACTCCCTAGAAGTGAAGCTACAAGCTCACTAGCACCACCAAATGTTAATTTTTTGTGTGCATGACTCCACAGAAAAAGAAAATGAAAATTTTATTTACCTGTCCAAGTAACAAAGGTACATGCTTTTGCTTCTGAAGTAGAATTACTTAGAAGATCAGTACTGAATATAATTTTCTTCTCCTTTTGTATCTTTTGAATCCATTTCAAAAACTGTGATAAACAAATGTTTAGAGGGACCCCTTCGTCAACCTGATTCTTTGTGAAACAGAACAAGAAGTATGTACATGTTAGCGTGCACTGATACTCATTTGAGGTTTATTTCTTTTTAGCCCTTTAAAGGTCTCTTTAAATAAAAGAGTAAATAGCAATTATACCTGTGTTATGCCAGTTAGTTCTGTACAAAATTCTGAGAGAATAGGATGCTCCTGGGGCTGGACATAGGTGTGGAACTCAGATTCTATCTCTCCTGTTGAAGTGTTTAACAGGACTGCTGGAAATTCAACTGTGACAAAAACAGAACGAGAAAAACAAACAAAACCAAAACACAAAGCCGGAAAGGTTGAAGCTGTTCACAGAAATTAGTCCATTTGCTTTAAACTGGGGTTGAAACGTCAGGAACTAGAAGGAACACAACGCGATGCCGACGCAACGTTCAAAGCTGCCTCCTGCGAACGGCCGCCCTTCTCCGCCCCCCCCGCCTCCCCGCGCTCTGCCGCGTCCGGACACCCAGGGCCTCCCCCCCCGCCGGGACCGGGACCGGGACCGGGCCCCTCCGCCGCACTCACTGATCTCGGGCCGCCGCCGCCCCGCGTCCCGCCAGCACGTGGCCTCGAAGTCGACGACGAGGAGGTATCCGAACCGCTGTCCCGCCGCCGCTCGCCCGCCGCTCCGCGCCCGTCCGCTGCTCCGTGCCAGCCCCAGCTGCCTGCGGGCGGCAGCGGCGCCGCCTCAGCACCCGCCGTGCTGAGGGGACCGGCCTCACCCTGCCGCCCCCTTCCGCGCCTGGGACGGGCGGACACCCCCCGCCCCAGTCCCGTCTGGGGCCTCAGCGGGAGGCGGCAGCCGCCGCCGCCCTCCCCCCCCGGTGCCTAGCCCCGCGGCCCGCACCTGGCCAGGCGCTTGGTGGCCATCTCCGCCCTCAGCCCCCGGCGGGCGGGCAGCGACCGCCCCGCAGCGGCCTAGGCTCCGCGGCGGCCATTTCAAACCTCCCGCCGGTGTCAGCGGCGCCGCCCCCATCCGCGCCGGCGGCGGATCGGCTGCTCTGGCCTTGCCCGCAGGCAGGCGCAGGTAGCCGCGTGCCGAGACGGCGTGCTCCGCGGTGTGGCTGAGGTGGGATCCGCGGCTGAGGTCCTTCCTCGGGGGG
>JANZLQ010000064.1:11035129-11061408 GCA_026212715.1 Elanus axillaris
CGTCAGGGGCAGTGGGCGACCCCGCCTCCCGATGCTGCTGGGGGAGCCCCGGCGGTGGTTAGGCCGCTGGGGCCTGGCCCGGGGCTGACCGACGGCCCGGGCTACCGCCCCGCCGTGAGGAGCCGCGGCGTCGCCCTCACCGCCCGGTGCTTTCGTCCAGGCCATGGCGAAGGCTGTCTGTGTAAACGGGCACAAAAGGCCCGCCGGTACCGGCGAGGAGGAGGGCGGACGGCGGACAGCTCGGAAGAGGAGGAAGGTGGATGGCGGCGGCCCGGAGGTGAGCAGCGGAGCGGGCCCGGAGCCCGGCTTGTGAGGGAAAGGCCGCGGGGCTGCGGCCGTAGGCGGGCCTCGCTTCCAGCCTCCTGCCGGGAGGTTTGTTGTGTCACGCGTTGGGGTGCGGGAAAGTCAGCAAAAACGCGTGTTACTGGCAGTCTGGCTAGAGGGTTGGCTAAAGGTACTGCCTGCAGGTGTGATGGCTTAGTTTCCGCTCCAAGAAATGCAGAAAGGAACTCGTTCGGAGCGCGAGGCGTTTCTGTTTTAGGAATAATGTTGAAAGATAAATACACTCTCCAATACAGTTTTTTTCCTAAACAAAGCAGATCGTGAAAGGAGCATTGTGTCTGCTCAGCACATTCACACCTGAAGGGTGCAGATCGAGCCAGAGTTTCAACCTCATGGTAACACCTTACTCACCCAGGTTACAGCTTACTTGGTGCCCGGTATGGGAGAAGAGCAAGCATGTCTGACCTCTGAGATCGGTCTTATTTGTACCTGATGAGAGACTGAAATTCCTGTGGTTGGCAGGTAGCCTTTGCTTGATGAAACAAAACTTCTGCTCTTTGGTTGGGTTTTTTTGCCAAAACTCTCATTAGGCTGTATTGAAAACAACAGTGATGTTACTTATTTGTCTAACTTGGCAAGAGGGATGAGGGACTTAGCAATTACAGCACCCTGTGCTACTATTACCAGGTGATTCTTAACCACTTGAACCTCAAAGGCTGTCACCTCCATTTAGCTTTCTTACCCAATGACAAATGGCTTTAGAAGAGCACCAGCTCAATTCCACGTGGGCAAGCTCTGTCAAAATTAATGAGCGCAAGGCTTGTTAGTGCGGTGGGGAAAACACAACTTCTGGTAGTGTTTATCCTGTGGGATTTGATATTCTGTAGTATTCTGTGGTCTTTTTTTCTCTTTCCCATACACTGCAATGTCTTTTCATCACATAAGAAAAGAGTATCTTTAAAATTTTTACAGGCCAAAGAAGATCCATTGGAACAGGCCATATGGTCAGTGGAGGACTCCAAAATCACACATTTACTTACTGATTAGCTTTTAGGAGAATTTGTACATTTAGGCTTAAAGAACTGTTGTGTTGAACTGTGTGGTACAGTCTCCACTCCCTCTCATCTACTCAGTGCTTTCTCCCTGCAGGTTCTTTTGTATTTTATGGAAACATTTTTTTTTTTCCTGCAGGGGTCAGCAAACCTATCTGCCAAAACGGATCACATAATGTAAATGAAGCAAATGGGTTTCAGTAAAACCTTACATGAAGTAGCTGCATATAACACTTGTATAAATGCCCAAAGCTCTACAGCAGCAAGTGGGTGAATGGGTGGAGAGAGAACATTGTGTTTGCAAATCAAATAGCTTTAAGTCCCCTTAGTGTGCACATCTACTTACATTAATCTTACTTAATAAATCTTTGAAGTTAGAGTACTTGGGTTGCTGAAATATTGGTAGTAAATTTAATATTAAAGTGTGATCTGAAAGGAAACTTTTGCCCGTAATAAGTGGATGAGTTGATTGTGTCCAAGTAGTTTTCTTTTACCACATTATTCACTTCATTTTCCATGAACTTGTGTGATTACATAAAACCTTCCTTTACCAGTGTTTCTGTTTTTACAGGAAAAGTCATCTCACTTGTCAGCAGCTTTATTTGGTGAGGACTGCGAAATCAGCCATGACCAGCTGTATGAGTTGTTAAAGTATGCAGCTTTGGGAAAATGCCACAATGCAACACAACCCAGGTATAACACATTCATGTTCAGGAGTCATCCCTGTCTTGTGTCCTCACATTGTTGTGAAAGGCATACCTAAAAGTATATTGGCCATGCTGGTTTTGGAATCCTTGCAATGCGGTTACCATAATGACAGCCTGTATTATGTAGATACAGTTGTTGTTAGACTTGGCCAGAGACCAGATTTCCTCTTCTGACAAAAATTCTACCATTTCATAGTTTTGTTTCACGCAGTTATAAAAAACTAAACAGTGTTATGAAACCGAAGAAGCTTCACACACTTGAGAAACAAAATACCAGGTTAAAAATATTAACACGACACAAAAAATACTAACACATTTCACATCAGATATAATTGAAACAGAGTGTTCTAGTGTTTTGGGAAAAACATTTTAATCACTTTGCCCTTTTTCAGGGCAACTTCTCAGCAATGGAAGGGAAAGGCTGAGGAGGGTATGTAACCTCACATGGCAAAAATACCATGAAATGTAATGAATCTTGACATGAAACTTAAGACAAAAATGATCCCACTTTAGATTTTTTAGTAGCGAATAGCAAATGATTTTGTGAAACTTGATGCCTTAATTCACTAGATTGCATTACTGCAGCTGAAGTTACTCAGGTGTGTTCACATGCTGATGCATATAAATGAGGTATAAATGTCTTGAAATTGTAGTGCAGCAGAATTTTGCTGCAATTAATTCTTTCTCTGTCTCCCATATTCTGTTGCTTCCAGGAGTATGTGGCTTTTTAAGATAAGCCATAAAGCCTTTTCTCATTGAAGTAATCTGGCACTTTGCCATTCACTGACTTAAAAGCTGGGCTGGTTCCAAGTTTGTTTTTAAGAATGCTTGATAATTGTTTTGCTTTATTTTTTGTTTTTAATTATTTTTTTTAACTGCAGCTGGTGCCGTATTTATCACCAAAGCCACCTGGCTGGGGTTGTGGTTATTGTTCTACATGAAATGAGCCAACTCCATTTCTACAAATTCTATTTGCAGTTCAAACACCTCAGAAAAGTGTTCCGGCATGTAAGTCCCCAGACAGTATTGCTGTCTTCTAAACTTGCTTCCAGTCCTGAAACCATGTCCCAAGGATTAATTGCAGCAGTGAAATGACTGCCTTTTCCAATAGGAAGTGGTCATCTTTGACTCACAAAGCAAGCTAATGAGAGGATCTATTTGTAGCCATTGTCAGCTCAGAACAAAGGCCAAGGCTTTGATATTAGAAACAGGTTTTCAAGACTTGATGTCTTTGAAGCCTTACCAGGTGAAAAGTGTATTGATGTTTCAGTCATCCGACTGTTATGCTTCGTGGGTCTTCAGAATGTCAATGAGATTTAAAATATCTCGGTTAATTTGGAATTTACTCTGAGTGAATGAGGAGACTCTCAATAGAGCTATGCTATTCCCACTGGCTGAAAAATCTCTCTTTTACTATTTGTACTTTATATCAAGTTTCTCCCATTTCCCCAAAAGATTATGAAAAGAATTATTTTAATTTTCTGAGTTAGAAGCAATGTTTTTGAAGGAAGACTTCTAGAGAATTCTCCCTGACCTGCAGCAAATGCAAATTGCAACTTAACTGGAAAGTCTGGAACTTGTTTTAGTTTCTATCAAAGAAGGTCTTGAGAATTGCCTTCTTGATCATATCAAGCAAGGCAAATCTGTCCCTTAGTACAAAGAATCCTGTATCGTCTGTCATTAAAACAGGTTTGGCTTGTGTTGAGTTGGTTTTTTTCTTCCTTGCGAAAACACCAAACATATTTCCACTACTTCGTTGTCTGCCTCCTCTAAATTTGGCTGGTTTGGGGATCAAGAAACATCTCATTTGCTTGATATTTGTGCTTCTGTTTCAAAGTTTCTAACACATCTCTTTTTTCAGAGATTTACATTAACACCTTCTGCTAACTTGCTAGCCAGCCTGTATGGAGAAGGAGCAAACCTGAAACCTCAAAACACTGCACAAGGTATCTTGTTTGGTTTTGCATCATCTGTTTCAACCACAGTGATGCACTTCCAACAGTAATTTATGACTTTGCATCCTGTGCAATCCCAGCGTTCTGCTATGGTAAACTTTTTTACAAAGGAAAATGTACAGTGGCTTAAAACGTGAGACTAGTTACCCTAACTAGGTCAGTAACTCTCTGTTGGGCTTATTGTCATGAGTAAATGCAAAAAGCAGAGAGAAAGTTTTTAACATGCTTAATCCAAAATTCTGATGCTTCTTTACCCATTTTGTGATTATTCTAAGATGTATTTAATAAAAGATACAGGGATATAAATTAGATTAAAGCTAAGTAGTTACTCATTTCTTCTTAGTTTTCTGTGTTATACTGAGCAGCAAATCCAGGTACAGAATGGGTGTGTTGACGACTGATTTCCTATTTTTACACTCTTTATAGAGGTGATTGTAATCCAACAGGCTTGTACAAAACCTGCAAGAGACTACAATGCGAACTTCACTGAAATTGTTAGAAGTATAACAAAGAATCTTGAATTCAAGTCCTAAATGGGAGAATGAGCAGCTATTACTTTCAGTGTATTGACAAAGTCCTCTAGCATCCTGACTGTAAACCTACTGCACAGTCACAGATCTGAGATGTCAGGTATACTTTTCTTTTAAGTGCCATCTGCAGAGAGTCACCTACAGGATAATTTAACTTTATACAGCTGTGGATTCTGGTGTCAGTTCAGTGTTTGCATCTTTGTGAGCCACACCTAGAGCACATTTTCTCCTGATAATACTTACAGGAGAGAATTTCACAGGGAAGGTAGAAAAAAAAAAGATGACTTCTACAGCTTACATGAAGTAACAGATGATTATGTTGTCATGCTTACAAGGCAAGTTTGTTCTCTCTATTTCTGAAAGGAATGTGAGACAGAGGCTTGTGATGTGACTTGCTTGTGAATCAGCCAGCAGTGTCAGTAGCTGAACTGAGAAAAGATTCAAGTATCCTGAGTATCAAGTATATTTTATATATATAGTATGTACACTGTATACATTACATAGAGTATTGTGTGTATATAATTATATAATGTATATAGTGTGTCTATATATATACACACAGTAAATGCAATATAAACTGGAGATCTATATATATAAAAATGGGGGGGAGAGAGAGAGAGATACAAATAAACTGGAGATAGACAGATAGATCTGTCTGTCTGTCTGTCTATCTATATCTCCAGTATATTGGTTCAGGTAGTGTTTTTCTTTGAAATGGTATAGCCTCTTAGTGTGCATACTAATGCAGAAAACTGACTGCAAGTAGGGAGTGCTGTCTGAGCTTGACAGATGCTCCTATATTTTACAGGTTTGACTTCCACTAGCAGTGAATGTATTCCTAAAAGCTCAGACTTGCAATGTGATCCCATCATTCGGAAATATGGAGAAAAAAAACGAGGCCTTACTAGCTACACTCTAACTTTAGAAGAGCAGAAAAAAAATGATTATCCCATAAAAGGTCAGTTTTTGAGGACTTCTGTTGTTGTTCTGTTGTTGTTCTGGGTTGTGGTGGTCTGGGGTTTGGTTTTTTTTTTTTATTTTGACAGTTAGTGATATGTTTGGTCATATGCTGAGTTTTAGAAGAGAGAGGTCTCTTTCTTATTCATGGGTCTCTTTTCATTCTAGGCTCCCCTGGATGTAAAGGCTATATATATACAGAGTGTGATCAGCAGAGGACAGACAGCAGCCCCCTCTTTGGTCTGGATTGTGAAATGGTAAAAATAAATGTGTGTGGCCTTGTAAAATATAGTCAAGCAACCAGACTCCTACCAGCTGTTCCAAAGTGAGCCAAGCACCCTGTGTGTTTGCTAAACCACTTATATATATTAACATCTGCTGCCAGTCCCTTCATTGATGGTACCAGTGCTAGTGCAGCCATGGGAAGGACTCAGGAAGTGGTTCTGGCAGCAAGACACAAATACTACCTTGAGCAGGGCAGCAGAGAGCTCAGTTCTGCATTGGCTGTCAGAGCAGCAGCTGGATCTGCCAGGCCCATCAGGAATGCTGCAGTTACCCCTGACACTGCTATGGAATTCTTGCTCCCAGCCCTCCCCAGGGTTTGGGAAATGAAAGATACTTCCCCATCACCCATCTTTCCTTTAGCCATCAGTTCTTCTGGCAGCATGCTGCTCCTTTAGTGCAGTTTTGACCTTGCAGAGATGCCTGTTTGGCATCAGTATTGAGTAACTAACAATACAACCTGGGCTCTGCTTTTAAATTTTACATCTTCTCTGGTGAAGATGCTCTCAGTGACAGCTCTGCAGTGCAGAGCACAGACTGATTCTATGAAATCAACACTTCTTTATAATAGTTTTCTTTGTGTTCTGCTTGTCTGTGTGTTTGCTGTGCTTATGGTGGGCATTTAACAATTAAAATGAAGCATACTACAGTATAAAACAACTAGCTGTGAGTGGTAGATCTCTTAAGTTGAGGAACTCCTTAGTAGTGATGCTGGCTGCAGCCAAATGGGATGTTAGCTGAGGTTTTCAAGTGGGAGCATCATGCTGATTGAACAACTGCCTCTGCTTCTTCCTGATAGTGCCTGACTGCAAAAGGAAACGAAGTCACTCGTGTCTCTTTGGTGGATGCACAGGGTCAGTGCCTCTTGAATGAATTAGTCAAACCTGAGAGCACAGTAGTGAACTACCGTACCAGGTGACTTGCACATAAGTTTCTTACCTCTTCATCTTCAAGAGCTGCAACCCTTTCAGATTAAGCCTGTTACACGAGAGCTTTCAGAAGGCTTTGGTTTGCACAGATGCCTAGTGCATTTCACTCAGTGTTAACAATACAGTTCTTGCTGTGTGTTCAGCATAACCAACATTATGTATACACTCTTGGCTACATAGTGCCCATGTGGCTACTAGGCAGAAGCATTACCATTCTGCAGTGTTCTAGGAAAAGTTCTATTACAAATTAACAATACACAGTACAAGTTAGTCTTTATCACTGGCTATAAAATAAGATGGAGGATGAGTGCAGGATTGCAGTCTGTGTCTCTCTGCTCCATAGCCAAGTTTGCTGATCTGTAAAAAATGAACAGAGCAGCTCACCAGCTTGTGGGCTGGGCTCAGTATTATAACAAAAGCAGGCAAAACTCAAGCCTTGTCTTCTCCAAAACCTTGTGCTGCTTTATGTAGGAGAGGGTGTGGCAATCCCCTCAGGTTACTTGGAAGCATCTCCTTCCACAGTCTTGCAGTATTTCCTTACCGGTGCTATCTGATGCTAAGAACTGTATCACTTAAGAATAAGTTATACTTGAGAGAAACTTTTGAAACAGATGTAGTAGCACTCATAGCAGTTTAGTATACCTGCAGTATATCCTCTTATAGTACATAGCATTCTGTTATTAGTTACACTGAGTTCATATTTTACATGCCCTGCTTGTAATATTCTCCAGTAGGTGCTGTTGCTAATGTGTTGCTTTTACCTCATCCAACTTCTGTTTTGAAGATTCTCAGGAATCACAAAGAAAATGCTTCTTCCAGTGAAAACAAGACTGTCAGACATCCAAACCAGACTAAAAAAAATGCTTCCCCATGATGCAGTATTGGTGGGTCATTCTCTAAATGCTGATCTTCAGGCTTTGGAAGTGAGTATACTTTTAAGAATATTTTTCCCAACCCTGTGATACTCATTTCAAACCTAGAAACTTTAAACAGTTCCTTTTTTTATTAGTGAATACTTGTTAATTGCTTTTTATTATGACTAACCTTATGTCTGTAAGGATTTAAAAGAGAAAGACTCTCCTTACATCTGTAAAACTTGTGAGGGGCTGTTCAGAACCCAAAAGGAAGGAAAGAGTCTGTCCAGACATAGATACGGTTGCAACCTCTCTGCTTCAGCCAGATGCTTCTGATAGCTATGTCATGGCAAGAACTGAAGTCCTTCCTGTATTTAATTTAATCAACCTAAAATGCTTGAATCATAATTAATCTTTCTAACCCAATCTAGGTCTTCCCAATAGAGTGTCAGAAAGGAGAGTTGGGCTTGTTCATTATTACCATCTGCTTTCTTGTTGTGGACCAGTTATCTATCCTGAGAAACTGGCAACTGAAGTGAGAAGGCAGAGACACAGATAACAATGGTGTTACTGCCCAATTCTATATGATTGCTGGTCTTAACTTAAGCTGGTGATGTTTTCTCTCCTCCAGATGATCCACCCCAGTGTTATTGACACTTCATTGCTTTTTGCCAGAAATGAAGGTCGAAGATTTAAGCTAAAATTTCTAGCCAAAGCTGTTTTAGGGTAAGAATATTACTGTATTGTCATGGGAAATACTAGAAACTGTCACAGTGGGTCATAGGATCTTGTGCTTGGACTAGTAGCATCAGAATTTATTTTTTTTTCCCCACTAAAATTCAAAAGAAATGAACAGGCTGTGCAAATAGACATGGTAAAGAAGAATTTACTGCCTGCTTGAAACATCAGGCAGCATAATGAAGTGGCTTGTCTTTGAGCAAGCAGGGTCGCTGTGGCCCAACCAGATTTGAGTAGCTTTTCTGCAAGTAGCAGTACCAGTGTATCAGATTGTAGAGCAACAAAGACACTCAGGCTCACACAGATGAGATCTGTTGTAGCTAGTGAGAAAAAAAGGCTAATGTGTGAAAGAATGATTTACTGACTTAAATCATATTCCTCAGTATACTAGCTACCACTGGATAGTATGTCTTAGAAATACAGTTCTCACCTTTCACATAGTGAAAATTAATACTCTACAGTGCCAAACTTGACTGAGTTGGAGGTTGTCTCCCTGTGTATAAATTGTGAGTTGGGTCATTGGTCAAGGAAAGAAGTAAAATGAAAAATAGTCATGCATCAGAGTACTAAGTATTAGCACTGCTTCTGTCAAACCCAGTAAGCAGTGTTTTGCTCAACATTGCAAAAACATTTATTGCAGTAACTTTTGGGAATATTTCAGAAGAATGCTGCTACACAGAACTGAAATCCTTTTTGGAGAGGGGAAAGATATTTTGCATGAAAAGGACCCAGTTTAGAAAAGACAGGATGTTCGTCAGTGTGGAAAAACAGATAACCTGCCTGTACACCTAATTTTGGTGCCCTAGGAAGGAGATTCAGTGTGAACAGAAGCTTGGGCATGATCCTGCAGAAGATGCTAGAGCTGCATTGGAACTGGCTCAATTCTTTATTGAGCAAGGACCAGCAAAGGTAGCTATATCTAATTAAGAGTTCTGTCCTTAATCACAGAATGTACAATTGTGCTTATGAAGGAAAAAAAGCCATTCCTGCCCATCCTCTTGTTGATTTAAAAGAGAAAATGAAGCTGTGATAATGGCCTCAATTTGGACAGCTTGTTACTTTCAGCATATATTCAGGTATCTTAATAGCCTGAGTATTGCCAGTGTTCCAGTACTCCAACACTGACATGAATCAGCACTGCTGATCTTGAAGAGTGGCATTTGGTAGAGAAGAATTGAGACACTTCCAGCCTATGGGAATGCCTGTCATTTTTCCAGATGAAAGAAGTGAGAGACCTTGTATGTTGTGGTAGTGATTCATCTGGTTTTATGAGTCTCCTGCTTGTGTTGCTGATTTCTGAGAGAACTTTTTTGGAGATGATTGCTGGTTGATGCTGTGAGTACTGCATGCTTGAAAATTACAACAGAAAATAATAAGACAAGAAATTAATGCCTGTTCTTCACTACTGTGGAGTGTGCCTAGATGACTCATAGAGAAAGCATATGCTTTTTGGTTAGCTACAATTAGCTGAGATGAAAGCCGACTACTAATCTTCTTCCTTCCCCAAGGTAGCAGAACTAAACTTGGAGACGCTTCTGACAACTGAAAAACTGGCTGATGTTTCACAGAAAAAAGCTGTGTTACAGCCACAAGGATGCAGTGTCCAGAAACAGTTGAATGAGCCTCCACACTTATCCAAACCATGGTAATAAGATTCTCAGATATGCATGGTTTTCCTTCTGTTGAATCCTCAGTAAAACCAAAGAGTGTGTTATGTTTTTCAGAAGCCATCAGGATCTTCAGAGACATACAAATAATTGTAGCATAGTACTGAAAAACTTTCAGAAGTTGCATCTTAAATTTCACAAAGCATTTTCTAGGCTTCTTTTGATGTTGAGGACAAGAATATTCTTTCACATATCTTTAATGAACTGTGTAATTTTTCTCTGACAAGCGCTTCTTGAAAGCTTTTAATTCACCATATTGATAAGTACTGTGATTCACAGCTTTTCTGTGTTAGTTTTTTAGACTGCTTGCATGTGACTGGGCAAAAACCCCTCCTTTTGGGCAGACAGGAAATGAACTCTTCTGGCCTGTGTCAGAGTAACCTGAGCACTTCAAACAAACAGGTGAATGGACTTAGAGTGGGTTGGTCTAAGCAAGCATCAAAGTAATATCAAAGTTCTTGTTCTGGGGGTGGGTAGATGAGTCCTATTTTAAAAAGCTGACTGACAGTACTGTTAGCAATAGTGTTAATATCGCATTAGCTAAATCCATTTTAACATTTGGAAAATAAGCTTTGATCCTCTACATCCTCTCATGACTCACGAAGAATTTCTGCCTGAGGGCTTCCTTGGACAATAATGAAAATTAAAGTTGAGAATTAAATTCAATAGCTTTGTTTCTGATCCTTTGCAGTACAATTGTCTTGTACACTCTTTTCCCTCCAGATTCTTCAGAGGGCCTTAGAAGATGTTCCCCTGTCCACGTTCAGTATCATTCAGTTCAGTTTGGGTCCAGAGTACATTGCATCTCACCTTCTTGCTGGACTTTATGAAAAGGTACTATTTTTTTTGAGAATAGTCTTCATTGCTGAGCTTAGAAAGAGACATTATTTATCTGGAGGGACCAAGTAGTTAGTTCCTTTGCTTTGTGAAGTTTCTTCTCTAATCTGTGTTCCTACAGGTGAGAAGCAAGCTGACTGACATGCTGACAATTTATGCAGGTCCTTTTGAAGAAAGCTTTTGTCTGAAGTCTGTGAAAAAAGAATTTGGGAGATGTGGGCCAATCCAGTCTCTTACAGTGGTAACTGAAACATATCAGGTGAGGAGGACTCAAAGCATGAAACTTGCTGACAGGCATGGAAGGCCCAAGTAGTGTCTTGGAAAGACATGGAGTAGAACCACTGAAATATCAGCTATTCTGTCTGGGGTTTTTTTTTCTGTTGGTTTAGTCATCAGCTACAACAATTCAGGGTATCTAAAAGCTGCTCCACACAATGACAAGAATAAACACAGCTCATGTGGCTTCACGGTGCTGTTCACGGTAAAGGGCTTTGAGCATCGGAGAAGCTGAGATGGTTTTTGTCCCTATTGAGAGAACTGATACTCTAGGGACTTTAATGGCCAAAAAAAAAAGGTTGCTGTTAATTGAGGAGCTAATGCAAGGGTTTTTTTTAACAGCTCTGGTGTATGGAGTGTTACATATATTACCCTGAAACCTTTTTATATTATATTTTTAAAAGAAAACATAACTTAATACATTGCAACCTGATTTTTTTAAAAGGGAGGGCTAACATGTCATATTGATAAGCCTGAACTATCTTATCATTCTGTTTCAAGCCCTATGTCTGTATACAATATGAAGTGCTGGAAGCTGCCCAGCTTGCTGTGGAAAGCCTAAATGGAGCTGAGGTAGCAGGATCCTGCATTAAGGTAAACAATGCAAACAGCAAAAGTCCAAGTTATGTTGAGCATAGGAACAACATCCAATATGTCTCTTTTAACATCTACTTACAGCATAATGTCTGGGTAAATGCTGGTTGGTTGTACTGTTACTATCTCCCTGTCCCTGGACAATTTAGGGCCACGGGCAGAAAGGAAATCATTATAACCCTTTTTTTTCCTCTCTGCCTGTCAGCAGAAGGGAGGTTAGAAAGCATTCTGACCTGTAACTGCAGCTTTAAAAGGAAGAGCCAAGTAACAGCATGTTAAAATGCCATATACAACGTATGGCATTCTTAATGTTGTAGTGTTTTTGCATTACAAACATGATCTCTCTTCCTCTTTCATGACTAATTAAGTTAGCCTTCATTAGTCATACTTTTTTTCAAGGGAAGAAAAATAGCCTGTCAACTTTGGTTTATAGGAGAAAATTTAAAATAGAAACTCAAAACACATAGCTCCTTGGGCTGACATGCTGTGTTTGTTCCTGCTGAATCCACCCCCAGGTCCAGAGACCCATCACTGCAGCAATGCTGGACTGTGATGTTTGGATAAAGGAACTAGAACTGGACATAGAAAATGAAGGTGTGATTTATGTGGCGGGTCTAAAGGAGTCATTAACAGAGACAGACTTGCAAGAAGAATTCAGCCAGTTGAAAGACCTGGAAACACTGTTCCTGCCAAAGGATCTCCAGAGTGGAAAGCACAGGAACTGCTGTTTCCTCAGTAAGTAGCTTCACATAGAGCCTGCTTATTTCCTTCAAATAAGCTCATTCAGCAGCCCTTAGGACTTTGCACAGCCGCAGCAAGAGCTACTGAAACTCATGTATACTCAAAGTAATGGTATTTAAAATACTCCAGTAAAAGCATGTATTGTTTGGCAGAGCAGTTTACAGCTAAATATTTAAAAGGAAAAAAAACCTGCATAAAAAAAATAAATCTTTACTTAGAAAAGTTCTAGGATAGTTCATTGGCTCCAGTACCTCAACATGAGGACTGGCTACTGTGCAGCTTCACACAGACAAGTAATCACCTCTAAAAAGGTGAGGTGAACAACTGGATGAGTGCTGTTGCAGTCAGTTGGCACTTCTGTAGTCTGATGTTTACCTCTAGTACGATGACGATCTGCTTGCTGCAATGATTTCAGTTTCTCATCTCCCTCCTGCTCCACACCTTCAGCCCTGCCCTACATGTGCCAAGGAACAGGGGAGCAACATCACTGCCAAAGCGTATTCCCCTTCTCTTTGTGTTTCAGAATTCCAGAAATCACAGAGTGCTCTGGATGCCCTTGAAGTTATAAATGGATGGACTGTGAAGGGTAGCAAACTAAGAAGTAGGAACGCTCTTGCTTCAGGTCACCTCTGGAGATGGATTTGGCAAATGAATCACAGCAATGGAAAGCGAGGAGGAAACATCTTTTATGAGAAAACAGAGCAACTGTCTGACTCTGTGAGTTTAAGCCTAGGCTGACGTTCTTTGCAGTTAGTGAGGAGGTATTGCCCTGGGAACCAGGAGTGATAACTGAGCACTTAGGTGCAGAGCTGCATGTAACAGAAGGGTCTCCCTGTGCTGGAGCAGAGAGGCTGCTAAGGATCAGTTCCCATAAGGCAGTTTGGAGAGGTCATACCACTTGAGATAAGTTGATGGTTGCAGGGTACTCTATAACCTTAAAACGAGCATAGCTGCTCAGGACAGCAAGTGATGCTACACAGGAAGTGAAGCCTACCACTTGAGAGCAGACAGAGCAATGTACAGGTGTGGCAAGGGGTATGAGAATCAGAGGGAGAGGTGACTAGTTGTGTGGTTGAACAGGAAAGAACAGCTCCAGTTGCAGCTCTCTTTTTTACTGGAGGAGGCTGCAGTGCCATTTGAGTAGGGCATGTGGTTCTCCCTGCTACTGTCCTCACCTGTTCAATCCCTGACACTGCCCAAGGGTCAGTCTTGCCACATTCACTTTTAAGTGTGATTGCTACAGATCTGCAGATGAGTGGGGAATTGTAATGCTTATATTCTGTTATGCAGGAGCAGGATCTAAGAAAAAAGGTGAAGAAGTTAGACCACCATATCAAAAAGCTTTATAGAGGTCTGCAGAATAACACTCTGTGCATTGTTCTCTTCCCTGGAGTGAACAGGTAACTTGCCACCTATTCTGCAAAGAGCCAAGGAAAATATATAGCCAATTATTTTTATCTTAATCTATTAAAAATTAAAACCATGCACAAGGAATTGAAAGCCTGAGAGAAGGCCTGAACAAGCTGTTGTACTTATTCAGTCTGACTTTCATGTTAGGCCAATGAAACCTCAAGAGTAAGTTCTGCCCATAAGACATGACAAGCACAAGTGCTGAAACCACTTACGTAGCTGATGGTCCAGATTAGCAAGGCTGAAATACGCAGTGTTGATTAATTATACAGGTCTTCTCAGTTCACCTACCTTCCCCTGTTAGATGTTTCATCCCTATTGAGAACAAGGCAAGTTTTATGTGCCCATGGGAAAATTGAGCAGAGTTTCTACAGTAGCCACTTTTTGAAGTGTTTTTGGTGGGGTTTTGTTTGCTTGTTTTTAAAACCACCCAACTGCTGCAGCCAAGGCATCATCTACCAGTTGTTGTCTTGTGGTGCCCTCATGTAAATGCTTCAGCCATAGCTGATCAAGGAGGTGGTTCATGCCTTTGTTCTTACATGAGGGACACAACTGGAAAAGAACATTTTCACAAAGTCCTTAAGCTTTCATAGGAAGGGGCAAGTCCTAGAGTTGAGTTGGGCTTCAACGCTAATATCAGGGATGCATCCAGATGGGATGGGCTTCCTGCATTTCAGACCCTGGGGCCTGAACTACCACAGTTGCTCACTGCTTAATTATTAACCAGAAAGGTTAAGTCATTCCCAGGCAAGGCCCTAGTTACTGAGTACATGCTTACTTCAGCAGTCTTCTTTCTGTTCTCTCACTGTGTCACTGTTCAGTCAAATAAAGGTCACATGTTCCCTTGCTTTTCTTCAGCTTCCCTTCAACAGATGGGGCACTATTCCTTTTGGAGACAGAAGACATGCCCTGAAATAGAAGCAGGGAAACAGAGCTGCTCAGCAGCATCTCTTCTGACTGGCAGGGCAGCCAGGCCAGGCTTCCCTCTCTTGTTTGCAAAGCTTCCTGTGAGGAAGCATGATGCCATGTTATCCTCTGCACCAAACCATGTCCCTAGAAGGGAGATGCATCCCAAGCAAAGCATATATTTAGGCTTAATGCCAGTGACAATCCATTTCGGCAAAGTTGCATGCCAAGGGCTGCTCTTGGTGTGATTTGCTCCAATTGTTAAGTTTCTAATAACTTTTTTTTTTTTAAGAATAATTTTTTAGGTTTGGAGTTTCTTTTAAAAACAATTTGTTGTCTTAAAGATCATTGAGCTGTTTTCCCCCACACCAGAGAATAATAGCATATAAAATGAGAGCAGCAGCAATTCCTACCTTATGAGAGAATTGGTAGTTGCATGTAGCCCTATGTAAATGGTTTCTTGCACAAGCTCAGTATCAAATACTGCCTTGATTTAACTAACTCAGCTATGAGGGAGCCCTGGACTGAGTGCTAACCTCTGCAGGCAGTTTAGTAGTGCATGTGGTCCTTTGATCATCTGCTCCTTCTTCTGGGCTATAACCAAGTCAGTTTTTACATTTCTGAGCAATTGTTTGCCTCTCCTCTACACGACTGTAGCACCTCAGTTACTTTGCATACTAACCTGTCAGCCCACTGGAGAGGTTTGAGGGGATGATGGCTGTGGAGTTACAGTCCACACCATCTGTGGTTTGCAGCAGCTTCACTGGTCTCAGCAGGTCCAAATTTACTTTTCAAGGGCCATCTCAAACTAGCCTCACTTCACACTTGCCTGTTGTATCACATCACCAAGGGCTATGAATCCCACTAGCAGACCAGGTGGATTCAGGAATTTGCATCCACAAGAAGCCTACAGAAGCCCACAGAGCCTGGCTCATGTCTTTCAAGCTGCTGTGGGTTGGAAGGGAGCTCTATCCTAGGCTTGGAAGAGGTTTCTGTATTGCTGTTTCCCAGAGGACTGACAGTCCAGAGGAGGCTACTTGATTAAAAAGAATGCCAAATAATTGTTCGGTTGGGGGTGGGGGGGAAATGACCCCAAAAAACAGTTTTTCAGTCTGCTGACCCTGAAGGCTGCAGGCTTCACACCACTAGACCAGCAAGCTTATGTATGTGCATCAAGGCTACCCTGAGCAGAAATAACTCCCCTCTTGTTTCTGTTGCAGCATGCATGGATCACAATCTGGCCTTGGTCTGATGGGAATAAAAGATGACGGAGGGAGGAGTGCTTGTTAAACTGCCAAATTTTTAAGCAAAGTGTTTTGTTATGATATTTTTAATTACTTTAAATATTGATGTTTTTGTAAAGATCTCTTACCATAAGAACAATAGGCTTTCACTCTGTATCTTTTACAAAGTCTAAAAATAAAAGCTATTCAAAACATCTTAAAGCACAAAACCTTTTCCATTAACCCATCTTGCTGTGGCAGTTTTCCTTGGCAGTAGGTGAACTAGGCAAGTGCTTAGGAAGAGCTGGGGGCAAACCAGGGGGAGTGTTGCATTAAAGCCAATCAGTATTGACCCGTAACTCGGGAAGTCGTTCATTGCTGGAGACTGACATACCAGCTGGATTGTCTTCACTGAAACATTGCAGGCCATAAACCAGCAAGCCAAGTTAATGTAGCACCTGCAGCAGCTGCTCAGCAGTTAAAAGCTGTTCTCAGGAATTGTGTGGATTTCTGGAAATGTGCTGTGCCAGCTCTGAAGCAGAGTCGCTGCCTCCTTTCTGGGAAAATACAATACTCAGTCCATGGAAAGGAGGAATTGGTGATTCATATTTCTTGGACAAACTACTTTCTCCTCCCTCCCTGACCACTCCCCCACCCCTTGCACGCAAAAAAAGAAAAAAGGGAAGTTACAGTGTGGCTGTGGGAGGGGCAAGGGCCATTTTAAGGAAAGCACACCTCTCTGCAAACTTCATACATCATTTGCTTTCAGCAGGGAGCTGGAAGCACAGAGTTGCATTAAGACTACACTACCAGCAGTAGCATGAGGTCATTTGCAACCTGACAGCTTCAGACCTGTGCTTTGCAGCCATTGCCACATAAAATAAATACTGCTTGAGTATCTCTTGTTACTATATGCAATTTCCAAGCATAGGATGTGTAGGAGAGCTTTCAGCATTCAGAAAGAAGAAAAAAATCATTACAAGGTTTGAATGTGAGACGAAGGATTTCTTGATATGAATTAGAACAGGCTGAGATAAAGTTGAAATAGTTATTATTCCAGAAATTATTAAATACAGCTGATTGGTAGAATACTTATACCCTCCTACTTTCCAATCCCAAGTTCCCTGTGCTGGGCACTTGAGCAAAAAGCAACTTATGGCATAGAAGTCAGGAGGTGCTTCGTGGAGGAGGCAGGCTAAAATAAAGGCAAGGGAGAGAAAGGCAAATGCAGCAGTAGCCCAGAGGCAGCATTAGTGAGCAGGTAGTAGATGCTCACGTCGGTGTCATTCATACCTAAATTTAAAGCCTCCAAAACTCCTGAAATGAAATTGATTATTAAGATGAATGCAGCCAATTTTTTTCTTTTAAAAATACTTTACCCACTCCAAGTGAGCCTGGCATTCTTTGGCTGCAGCTACTGCAAACTGGGATAAGTGTCAGGGCTACTACAAAATGAGAAAGGGAGTCAGTCCCTTCACCCAGCACTGCCAGTCCCCACTGCTGACCCCAGCCCAGCAGAGAACACGGGGCCAGGCAGCTCAGTGGAAGGGGATGAATGGCAGACTGACCTCAGCACTCATCCCTCTGTAAGAATACGCTCCTATTAAGACTGTTCGCTTCCAGCATCTCCTTGTAGATGCTTGCACTGCAAAGTTGAAAAAAACCAGCTAGTTTTCATTCCATGCACTTAAAAATGACGTGGTCACCTCCCCGCAAGGACTAGGCAGGATTCCTGCTTGAGAAACTCTGGAGATGACAAATAAAACTAGCAAGAGTCCTATTTATAGGCATGAAAAAATAATTAATTTGTCCCCTTTTAATTGAAAATGTAAAAAGGACTTCAGCTTTAAATAAGACATTTTGTACAAAGCTTGAGCACAAAAAACTGAACACCAACGTGTCATTATGTAAACACCACAAATGTTACTCATTTGTTCAGTAATGCACAGAACACTGTGCAAGTTCCCTTTCCAGTGGATTAGATTTCTGTAGCTGTTCCCCTCCCACCCCTCAGACCTTACTGGAATACAGGAAACCCAGAAGATTTGGAACATTTACAAAGCTACAGTAGTCAGGATACATTGTGACTAAAGGATTTTTTTTCTTTTCTTTAAGGGATTGGTCATTTAAATATACACAAGTACAATAATCTCACAGGTAAATGAATGGCAGCTTGGATTAGAAAAAGCACCAAAATATTTAATATACATCTGGCACAAATTCCACAAGAAGTCAGTAATGGACAAACCAATGCTTTGCTTAAAAGAAAAACCTTAGACTGCACTTAGTGCTCTTCTTCCAAAAGGGACACAACAAAAACATTGCACTCAGGATTGCTATCAAGTAAAGATGACCTTCTTATTACAACCTATTTGCATTGTGCCTTAGATTGCACATTCTATAAGATGCTGTTTCCATTCTGTTCCAGATAACAACGGTGAGCAAAATGGTAAAACTACAAACCAAATGGGACTCAGTAGATGCATCATCTTGAACTTGTCCCACTTTTCCTCTAGATCACGGTTTCAGATTTGGCCACATCCCTTTAAAAAAAGACCCTACAGGAAACAGAATTTACTCCAGCCATTTTCAAGCATTACATTTCCACAGCACTTCTGACACTGCTGTCCGAAAGAGGAAGCACTGGTCTGCTCCATGACAAGCAATACATTCATTGTTTCCCAGAGCAAGAAAATTGGATCATACATGGTTATCTCTTGTGTAAGTCTGAAAAGGCAAAAAACACTCCCAACACAAAGAACAGCAGATTCGATCCTATCCACCCTTGCTGGTTTTCTGAGGAACTGAGAGATTGATCAGCTAGTTGTATTCACACGAGTCAATGAAAGCCAGAAAGGTGTGCTCTCATTATTTCCTTAGAATTTGTTACTTCTCTGGGAGCAAACACTATCAAAATGCATTCCTTCCATAAAGGGTGACTTGAGGCTAAATTGGGGCCTCAAGATCCACAAGCAAGTACTCCAAGAAATCCAGCTGGGTCAACTAGCTCTCCTAGCCTGACCCTTCACCTCCACACAGCCTGTCAAGGACTTGTGGTTGCTTCATGCCCTCGAGACCAGACAGTACAAACCCCAATTGTGTTGGGTCAGGACCTGATCCTGCCAGTTGCATCCATGGTACTTGGAACTCAAGTCACTCAGCAACTAACAGCATGAGGCCCTCCAACCACTTCTGCCAGCCCATCTCCTTTTTTTTTAAGACTATTTTAAATTTACAGATAAGAAAGCAAGGATATTTTTAAGATAACTGTTCAGTGTGACTTAAAAAGTCACAACTTTAAAATATAAGCACTATTCTGTGAAGTCCTCTAATGTGTAATACATATGGGAGTATAAAAACAGCAGCCAGCCTTCAGCTCCACTGATCCTCTGTGCAGGCTTGCCACCTCTGGTCACACGATCTCCCCTCTCATGGGCCCAGAGAAGAGCAAGAGTCAGCAGTTGTAACTGCATAAAATGGCAACATTCAAGTAAACACACTGGTTTAACAGTAGGCAACCTTTAGTCCAAATATAATTGGGGGGGGGACGGGGGACGACGACTTTACAGCAAGAACATAGGAGACAGATGTTTTTTTCTGTCTGTGAAATGACATGTTATCTGGAAAGGGCTTATCTGAAGAGTGCAATTACGCAAAGATAGAAGCTTTTTAAAAATAAAATTGTATAACCTCCAGAACCTGTTGGATTTTAAAACCTAACTACAGAAAGACTGAAGATTGCAATAGTAGCGAGGAACCACTGTAATGTCAGTGATTTAAGGCAAGCTGTTAGCAGGACTAGTACGTTCATGCTCCTTTTACCTATTGTCTCACACATCCCATCCCCGCCCCTGTTCTCTTGAAATATGTGCCCGTACAGATAGTGCAAGAGGCCACACCTCAAAAGCAGCCCTCAAACTGGAAGAAGAATCTTGTAGCAACAGTTGCTACAGCATACCATCTATTTGGGATATGAAATGACAGCAACTGTATTGTAGTTTTCTTTGGGGGAGGAAAGCAAGGGACACGAATGTGTTGCGTGAAAGAGACACCACCTAAACATATTAATGAATACAAGTGAGCACTGAAGCCACTCTGGCATCCCCAATAAGACTTGAGAATGCCCCAGCTTTGCTCAAGCCATAAGGGTTTTATCCTGAGCCAAGCTTCTGACCTCAGGGAGGAAAAGGATGTGTGTAGCCTCTACACTTTCGCGGCTCCGATCTTTGCTGGGTGTTACAGGTCCAGTCCAACAGGGAAAAAAAACAGTATTTTTAATCAAAATAAAAGTACACTCATGGCACAGCATCAGGTGGGCTCCTAAAGTTTTTCAAGGGCAAATGAAAAGGCTGATGACTCCCTCTTGGGGAGCAGCTGCTCCATCTTCAATTTATTCTCAGTACAGGTAGCCCAACCAGGGAAGAGGATGTGTGATGATAAAAGCCCCTGAGCCATGTGCAATGTAGCTCTAGTAGGTCACTCTATTGCACTCCAAAACTAGCACACAGGGGGACCGACACTTTTGTTTGCAGCTTGACCTGGCTCCCTTTCAAAGGGTCAATTGCATGCAGATTAAAAGCAGTATACCAAAAAGTATGGCAAATAGATAATACTTAACTTGGGTCAATTAAAAAAAATAGATTACTTATCCAGGCATAAAATCCTGGGAGAAAAGGATGGTAACCTTAAACTATTCAAGTCTAAGAAAAAGAGGTAGAGAGATACCTATGTACTTCATGGTGAAGGAGTTACAGCCTTCTGTCTTACAATTTCATGTATTTCACTTCATTTGGCAATATAAAACCAAAGTTTCAATCTTCAATAGTCCAGAGAGAAAATTTTAACACTGGTGGTTTTGTTTGCACGCAACAAAATTTAAGTAGACACTTAGCTTTCAATACTTACTTGAAAAAATATTTATGTTTTCCTGTATATTGAAACACTACCCTGAAGAATTTTGAGTTTCAGGTTAAGCATCTTCCTTTTTAATACGAAAAGGTAAATTCACATGCACACATTTTGAGCAGCATGAGCTCAAGGGAAGAACTGGGTGCCCAATTTACTGATGATCTTCTAAAAAAGGATCACACTGCTGAACACAAGGCTGCAAGACCTAGAAACTCACAATGACTATTATTTCCCAATGAATGGGAATGATGTAACCTCAGCCAACAAATTACATCATGACTGAGGTGGCTATTAACTACGTGGTGTTTCTTTAACTTTGGTGGGCTTTTTTTTGGAAACAAGGCTTAGAACTGTAAGGAAGATACTTATGTTGACAGTGTCATGAAAATACTAAGGTCACTAGTCAGTGCACAGCCATGTCTGGGAACCACAGGTGACAGGCTAGTCCTGGGATCCGTGGGCTCTTCAGGCTCTGATGGACATGCAGAGTAAAATAAGAGTCACACAGGCAAAGCTGCTGCTGCCTCCTCTGAACCCCGCACCTGACAGCTGCCCTGCCTTCAGGAAGAGGGGCTGCATCTATTTGCGGCCAACCCCGAGTCACTCGCTCATCAGCAGAGCTCTTAAATCTGCTTGGCTGAAAAGCTGTAGTGGTTCAGAGGCTGATTCATGAGCAGTTCTGCCCTGCCAGCCTGGGGAAGCCAGCACTTGGCAGACCAAGCTGCCACAGGCTTCAGCTGTCTGATTTTATGCCACCTGCCACACCTTCATTTATTTTTCCTGTGGTTCTTTCATTATGATTGCACAGTATTAAAAAGCTGTAATTCTCCATATAGAATAGCACCAGCAGCAAGTAAACTCATAATTCAGCGTTCAATTTTAATTAATTTCCTCAGTCATGTTCTATGGCCAGCTATGGGCAGAATCTTTCAAATCCTTACTTGAATCAATAAATAGTCTTTGACCTCAGAAATGCACCCACACAAGTAAAAATTAGCACAAGTAAGCCTCCAGTTGATCTGGGAGCCAAATTTTAAAAGTGTTGCAAACTATAATATGGTGCAGGTGGTCAGTGTTTTATTACTAGGGACTAAAGTTTACAGGAGTTGTATTTCTTTGCGTGTAAGGGAAGGCAATAAAATGCCACAGAGTGCAGATGTCAGACCAGTTTTCCAGTATATTACTATAACTATCTATATAGTTTTCTATAGTTATTTATCTCAAGTTGCAGCAGCTTCACTACATGCATAAAGTTTTCTAATGCATACTCTAGTTAAAAAAATTAAATACTTGCAATGGTTTCAAGGATTTCATCAGCATCACTGCTCACTACAGTCCTGTGCCCTACACAATAAAAATTTAAATTATATAAAAATGAAGCATGAATGTATTTGGCCTGTTCCACAGATATTCACAGTTTAACCATTAAACAAGCATATTTTCAGAGGCTCCGGTATTGTTAAAGACTTCTCACAAACATGTACAAACCCCCACTCCCACACAGGTACACCAGCATTACAGAGTACGGTCTATTCTCTTTTAGGATCATAAAATCACCAGACAATCCAAGGAAAGGTCTGACGCCCTCTCTCACTTTCAGCACTGCCAAAGGGTTGCACCTTCAGCTCCTGGTTCAGGAGTTTAAAACTGATACAGGTCTGGTTGGCATTCTGTAAATGGTAATTAAAAAAAAAATTAAGTTAGGCTAAAAATAAATGGTACTTTGCCAGATACATCATTTGGCTATTTTTGCAGGTATTCTACCCAATGGGTGGGGTTGCTCCTGCTAGGCTGAAAGCAGCAGAACAAGAGCAAGGCTGTCCTCTTGTACTGAAAGTATGGGACTTAAGCCACTGAGAATCATATGCCCTTTCCCCAACAGGAAATAAGATTTTCCACTCCTGTACATTCACCACCACCATCTTTAAAAAGAAGCTATATTATGTTTGATACAGTAAAACGGCTAAGCCTTGATGTGCTACAGACTGACTTCCTTACCGCTATCCACATTCAGACCACAAGATAAATATCTTCCTTAAAGAGCTCTATCCTGCATCTTTCAGAACTGCTACAGTTTAGCATATTAATCAGTAGCAGCCACTGCCAGAGTTTTGTGTGCATGTGCATGCACTGGCTATCCATTTGATTAGTTTTCACACTCTGAACATTTTAAATTCCCTTTAGGAAAAAAATAAAAAATAAGTGATGAACAAAACATTTAATAGCTGAATGAATGAGTAGTCTCAAAATTATAAATACAGTCTTCATTTACTATCAAATCAGTCTCCACTTGGAACTTTCGCTAACATTTTTTTTAAATTAACAGCACCAGCAAAAGTCTGACCATAAATTCAGTTATACCAGCACAAGTGCTTTGGCCTGCTTTGCCCACCGAATTAGAATAAGGTTTTGCTGCCAAACAGTACTTGTGCCACGGTAGCTTGGAAGGTTATAGTAGCAAGGACAAAGCTTTGGGTGTATTTACCTATAATAGAGCAAGTTCTGGGCTCCCCTCCTGCAAAGGGACAGACTCAGCTGCATCTAGAACAACTACATTTGTTTTCCTCAGCTTAACACATCTCCCAGCAAAAGCTTGCAGAAGCAGCATGGACTCCTTTTATTAGATGAAAGGGATGCTATCTGTGGTTTATGGGTTTGTTTTTAAACAGTTTTCAATACCCACATTTTGTTAGTGATTTATGATCTCAGACCCAAGCTATTGCATAGGCTTCACACCACTGACAGAATTCAGGCAGATCCTCCTCCTCTCTCTGCTAAATCCCCTCAGGCACAGCAGATGTGCAAAGCATGCCATCCTGGATCCAGTGACAAGCTTGCCACTTAAAAATCTGTTTCCCTTTAGCTTTAAAACCCTTATATCACCAAAGCCATGACTGTCCAGGGTTTTTTTGTTTGTAGTGGTTTGTGGTTTGTTTTTCTTTTAATTGGGGCCATTTTATGATCCTGAAATGCAGCTCTGAAAATAAAAGGTGTGTAATGGAAGTGTATCAAATTCATTAAGCCAGTACTTAGCTCTACAGAAAGCCTTGACAATCATCCCTTTTACCAAAAGGTGTAAAAAGTTGACATACTAAAATTAAAAAAGGTAGCATCAATAACCAAAAAAGTTTCAACCAGTGTTAATAAAACTCCCTTTAAGTCACAACAGTTTCAAGAGGCAAATAGTCCCAATACAGGCATTGTAAAATAGTAAATTGACTCCTATCCAAATATTATCAAATCAGTCTAAAAATGACTCATCTACACTGTTGTCATTAAGAACACATTAAGAATTCACTTTGTCATCAGATGCCGATATTGTTGCTCCAGAAAGTGTGGAGTATTAACTGCAATTTAGCAATTAAACATAGGTTTTAAAAAATTGGTTCATCAATATTAATGCAAAAGATAGTTCCTTATATAGAAGTACTGTGCTTGCCAGACAAGTAAGATAATACTTTAGGTATAAATCAAACAAATTAAAGCAGAATTATACCACAGTTTTCCTTGAAGACTTAGAGTTTCTGTTGCTTCTGTCAATGTTTAGCAAACTTAAGAAGCAGAACCTTTGGTTCTTTTAGTCAAGTAAAAATGTCCTCATGTAACCACAAAAATACAACTTCCGGAGAAAATGGAAGTCCATCAAGAAGTCCACTTTCAATAAAACTGAGGTAGTACTGCTCTTTTATTACATGATGTGTAAGAGATTTAGATACAAATCATCATCTACCACTCAGTTGACTGACAGGTACAGTAATTTTATAAAATTACCCCAACGTTTAGTTTAAAACTCCAAAAAAAGGAATGATCTGGACTCATTCACTAAGAGTTAGCTTAAGATGGGAATTAGCCATATTACAAAAAGCTGTTGCTTACGTTGTTTTTTAGAGCCTTATTACCAGGGGATTAATGCATTTATAGTTAACACTGCTGTTCATCTTGGTATAAAACCTTAAAATTATTACAGCCTAAAATTTCAACAATGTAAACAGCACTACACACAGTACAGACCTGCCCTGACAGATGTAGTATGAAAAACTTAATCTGGCACTGTATAATTTAGCAATGTTAATTTAACCTAACTAAAAAGATCTACATTGTGCAAGAAATATCAGACTTACTTATACTAATCTGAAGTCTTAAAAAAAAACAACAACAACAACAACAAAAAAAACCAACCACGCTTAACTTGTAGCCAGGGTCAAATATTTCAGGGCAAGAGTAAAAGGAATAACCAAAATTAAGAAAGTGCCTAAAACATGATACAGCATTTTAGAGCCCTTTCAAAGACAAGGCAGAAAAAGGTGTAAAGTAGAAAAATCTGGAGCCTCAGTAATTTCCAGAAACATCCAGAGTTTACATTTCATGAAGGGCAACAGGTTGCTTTTGTCACTGCTGCTTCAATGCTGCTAAGTCTGTTCCTCCACACACAGGCCCTCTGTGTCCAAAGACGTAATACATTTGGTTTCCTCTTCCTTTTTCCTTCGCTCCATTTCCCACTCCACAAAGGTATCAAAGAGACTCGGCCAGGCCTCGTCCTCGCTGTAGTTGCTAAGGTCCGGTCCAATCACCTGAGTAAAATTTAGAAACATGTTCCATGTGTCCCGGGAGATTCCCTTGATTCCTGAGGGGTTCTCAATTAGGAAGTGTAACCACTGGTCCAAAATGGGGGGCTTGTTTTGGGTGAAGACTAATTTCCAAAGGGCAATGGCTATTTCCCGATGTAGCGACCTCTGTCCTTCTTCAGAGTCCAGGCCGAACTGGAAGGTGAAACGATAGAGATCCTTGAACTTATCTTCCTGCTTGGCTTCATTTAAGAGGCTAGGGAACCTTGCACAAATGCCGTCAATGCTGTCTGCATTTATTGCTTTGCAGCCTTCAAAAAACTCCTTCCTATTAAGCAAGAGAAGATAAATTAGTGTGAGCACTTCCCACTCACTTCACGCGCTGAATGCTTCCCACCTCTGTTCAACCTTCTTCCAATTTGACATAGCTATTTGGACAAGACAAGGTATAGTCTCAGACCAGGTGGCACAAAGATTTTTCACAACAGGAGCTATAGGAAAGAGAGACATTTCCAAGAATCATAGAATCATTTATGTTGGAAAAGACCTTTAAGATCAAGTCCAACCATCATCCATGCCCACTAAACCATGTCCTGGAGTGCCATGTCTATGTGCTTGTTTAATACCTCCAGGGATGGTGACTCAGCCACTTCCCTGGGCAACCTATTCCAATGTCTGACAACCCTCTCAGTAAATAAATTTTTCCTAATAACCAACCTAAATCTCCCTTGCCTCAACTTGAGGCCATTTCCTCTTGTCCTATCACCAGCCCCCACCTCACTACAACCTCCTTTCAGGCAGTTGTAGAGCGATAAGGTCTCCCCTCAGCCTCCTTTTCTCCAGACTAAACAGCCCCAGTTCCCTCA
>JANZLQ010000064.1:11065164-11079666 GCA_026212715.1 Elanus axillaris
AAGTTTCCCCTATTAAAACCAAACTTAAGTTTCCCCTATTAAAACCAAACTTAAGTTTCCCCTATTAAAACCAAACTTAAGTTTCCCCTATTAAAACCAAACTAACACTCTGACACTATCCTATCAGCATGCAGCCATGCTGCGAACAGTCCATTTCTCAGAAACCTCAACTCCAAGAAAGCAATTGTTTATCATATTTCTCCTTTACCCACTTATTTGTATTTCACCTCTACTGTCAGGCAAAAGCCTCAAACATAAAAACTGGGTTTGCTTTGTCTTTGTTTACTGCTTCCAGTTACCAAATTGGAACAAGAAAAGAAAGAGATAAAAATTTAAAATTAAGAAATAAAATAGGTGTCATGTCAGTTTTTTCTGTATTCTTTCTTGGGGAAAGCTCTTCTGAGACCTGTTTTAAGCTCTAAACCAACTTGGAACAGCAGATGAATTCTCCAGATATTAGGATTACAAACATAAACCTTCTCTCAGCCATTATACCTGTTATGGCAAAACAGCACAGAGGCCGTTTTATGAGCAAAAAATATATTTTTGCTAGTACAACAGCCAAGATGCTGGTTTCAGCTACCTGGCTTCCCTTCCCCTCCCCAATCCCTCTTCTCAAGCCTATAACGTACAAACAAAACTAACAAAAACCTTTAAGCAGCAGAAGGAACAAATATCTGGTACCTCCTTTCATCAAACTATTTTAAAGATGAACTTTGTAGCATCATTTTTATAGGCAAGTAAAATTCAATTTAACATATTCAAGAATAATTTCTTATTCATTTGTATTTTACGGTTTTCATTAAAATACGCATTTCCACATAAACAACCCAAAAAACCAATTTCACTGGTCTTTAGTACTTCCCAGCTCTTTGTGAACTGCAGAGTACAGCCTGGCACTGGTTCCCGTGCTGCCATGCATCTGAGCAACATTGTCTTTTCTACTATACCAGTCATTTTTTCATTACACCAAAACAAACAGGATATTATTAGGCAGTGTAAATTACTGCTTAGTGGTTAATTCCCAGATACCAGTCTTCCTTCCCCCTCCCTTTAAATTAATCAGAATTCAAATGCTCGATCTACACTAATTGTTGTTCTTTCATCGGTTTCTCAAAGGCAGCTAACACTACTTTGGCTGAGTTTTTCTTTAGAGAGATGCATGCATGTAAAGGAACTGAATAAAAAAAGCCCTGAGTAAAAACTAGTATTAGAGTTTGAAGTAGAGTTTAGCTAGTTCATGAAACTTTCTGCTCAAATACATAACAGCAATTACTAGCTGCTGGGGATTTGGAACAGCTTTTCCCTACGGGCAGGATAAAGAACAGCTGCCTATTAGTGAATGGTACTTTCCTCTAAAGTAGCTGGTAACAGTTGAATCACACAGCATAATGGACAGAGATTAATGCAATTCACTTTAGGAATCCCAACTTAAAGTTAAAAACCAAAGACAGTCAGTTTGCAAGAGTAACTTATATATTCTGTCCATAAATTTTCCTAACATAAGTGATTCATGCTGTCATGCTTCCTAAGCAATGGCTTGTATTAATGATGACAATCTAATAATATTCAAGTCTACAAAGTGACATCACCAGTGTGATGAAACAGACAGGGTTTACTGTCATTTGCTGTCATGAAAAGATGGCATTACAATACATAGAGGGAAGGTCAGCCAGCATTATTAAACACCTGTATGTCAGGAAGTGTCACAACAGCTGTTTCTGAAAACCACTGGAAAACACAGTAACATTAACCCATAGAGTGCAAGTTAACCACATCCCCTGCAGCATACCCCTCTAACAAATATGTTTTCTCTGCTCCAACCTACTTGCCTTACAAGGAACTGACTGCTGCTCCTGAACAGCCACTGCCTGGGCTTTGCTACCACTGCTTTTCCCTGCAGTAACGGAGTTCTTCCTTCCTCCTCCCCGCCAAGGAGGTTTTCAGAGCACAGTCCTACAAATGCTAGACGATACTGAAGTGCAGTTGCTGCAATTCCTCACTTTTCTACTACAGGAAACTTGTTGCCACGGGCCAGATGCTTTGAAGCATTCTACCCCAAAAATTGCAAAACCAGTTTGGAAAATAAAAAGCCAGACTGCATCTGCTGGCAGTTTGCAAATGTATCTGGTTTTGTAAGAGAAAAGTCTTTTGGTGCTCCATCAGTTACCCTTTTATAAAATGCCTTCACTGAGCTGGATCCACTTCACTTACTAGTCACCTCCGCTTCCTACATGACTCAGGTTTCAAGGCATGAAAGGAACAAGAGCCTCGGAGGGAGATAGAAACAAGTGGGAGAACTTGGCCCTTTTGTTAAGGAAGGCTGGAGAGAGGATCCAATTGCAGCATCAGGAGCTGCACTGAACTCCATGTTCAAGGAGTATGAAAAAGCACTCTCAGGAAAGCAAACAGAACTACTTATTTAACTACAGAGCCGAGCAAATGTCAGGTCTAGGTAGGTCATGCCCATTACAGTTAAGTGAGCACAAGGTCATGCAGAGGATCCCAGCTGGATTGGGAACTACAAGTATAAAGTTCTTGTGTAGCCAAAGGTTATACTGGATTGGTGGCAAAGCATCAATTCCCAAAAAGATCAGATCCCAAGAGCAAAATTACTGTAATAGGCTTGTACAACATAACATTCTACTACTAAAAAAATAAATATTCAAAATTCAGGGCTAAGGTTGGAACGTACTCAGCGCTACAGGATGCAGTACTCCCAAAGAAGTTTGATTACTCAGACAAGTATTGAGCAATAACCTACAGTAAATATGAATCACCAAGATGCCCATGAGGCCACCTTCCACATAACAGGAACTGCAAAGCAAAGATCAACAATGATGTTCTCTGCTCCTTTCTAGAAGGGAGTAAGCAACTGGAAACACACGATGACTAGTGCTGGTGAATACAGCCATTTAAAGGAAAGCTACCCTCTAAGAACAAAGGATGTGTAAAACCCTATTGCCCAATACATTAAACGGAAAAGCTAGAGATTAGAAAGACCTTACTTGGTGGGGCTTTCTGGTTTGTTTGGGGTTTTTTTTGTTTGTTTTGGTTTGGTTTTGTTGTTGTTGTTGTTTGTTTTTTTTAAAGTGCTGTAAGGAAATTATTTTTTCTCTATTCTCAAGTGACCTATCACATGCAACCCAAGATTTGAAGGGAGCAAAACAACAAAGTGACTCAGAAATAATTCTCTGTCATAGAAGCACAGCATGAAAACAGTGGCACTGAAGCAGGTGAGAGCCGGCAGGAAGAAAGAAGGTGCAAAGGAGATATTTAAGTAACCCTGTATTTTTCTTTAATGACCAACATTATTGTAGTAATAGAAATTATTGGATACATCCAGAGAATAACAAAACACAGCCAAGCATTATGCCGTTTAATAAAGCATTGCATCAGAAGGTATTTACAATGAGTTTCAAAACACAGAAAGTATCAAGAGAGAAGAGGAAAAACATCTCCATACATTCAAGAATACCTCAAATACAAATTTAGGGAATCTTATAACAAAAGGGGACACAGCTCAGCCAACCATTAAATCCCTTCCCAAGTAGCAGTTCACTAGTAAAGCAAAGACAACATTGCTAAGCCTCAACCCAGCCTCAACTATTCACAAACACTTGAGCATAGTCTGTAAGAATTTTACAGAATTTCACTACACATTATCTACCTTTTAATGGACAGCAATACATGACTTCTAAAATAGCTCAGAGTAGGGAACAATACCATAAGTGCCCCATCTTTTTCCAGTTCTGAACAGATATACACAGCTTTCTATTGGGAAGGGATGAGAGGATCACTGCAACTGCTGAACCAGAAGCAATTGCTGCTCTAACGGTTGATGCTGGGCAAGTGATCTTGTAAGCAAACATCTAATACTTACACAGTTTCAGCTACGCAGGGAATCATTCCACTAGCTTCACAGCCTCCTTCAGGCTCCCTGGGTTCCACATGGAATGCTGTAAGACAAAAGACCACACAAATCTTCACATTTAGAAGGGGCTCTGAAAACCATAAAATGCACCAAATCGCTCAGAAGCAACTATGCATTTAATAAAATGCTTCATAGTCAAAATCCATTTGTTCAGAGAGTCATTTTATAAAACTACTTCACTTTGACTTACGAAGTAGCATTAACAGCATTAAAACTACATTGTCATATAAAGCATAGATCAGGTACTGAATACAACAGACAAGTTCAAATGTTTGTTAGGAGTAAACACACACTTCCGGATACTTTTATGGCTTTCAGCATGGGAGAGTTAATTCCTCATTTCATGCACTCAAAGCAAAACTGAGGACTTGCTATCATTGTCAATGCATGTTAGCTAAGTGGCTGTTTTATCTGTGAATGCCAAACAGCTGTTACCTAGCGAAGCATAATTTGGGTCTAGAAAAGTAATTCTCTTTTTTCATTCTCCAGCACATTCTTTTCCATGTTTGTTTTCCCATGTTCAGTTGAGCTGGCTCAACTTCACTTCTCTTGAATTCCCAGCTCTGCTATATAACTGCAAAGCTCTGAAGAGAAGATGACAGACAAAGGAATGTCTGGTTTGTGTAGCAAGAGCTACAACCGCAGCACCTAGTCAACACCCTCTGTTTGTATCTGATCTAGAAAAAAAACAAACAAGAAAGCTCTGGCAAAGCTCCTCTGCTCTACCATTCTAACAGAAACACTAAAACATCTTGTTTTTACAGCTCTTAGTACATCCAGGGAGCAGACAGGTGATCAAAAGCTGCCTTTCTGCATACTTACTTTTTACATGAGACCTACTTCTTAGGAAACAAGCAGGAACATTAGCTTGTTCAGTGTTTTTTTCAGCAGAAAGGGATTGGAAAGACAACCATGAAACACCACCTTATCACACATGTCACTCTCCACGTAAGTTAAGTTTTCCCCAAATGTGGATTAGGACAAATTTGACCAACAAGTAAAGCCTAGTTCAGATCAAAGCTTTTAAAAGCCCGGGGCATCCAAAACACTTCAAAACCCCTAGAAACTGTGGAGTGGTACTTTCACCTGTAATACACACACTCGGAGCAAAAATATATCTCCGCTGATCCATTTTTAGGCATTTACTTTTGAGATGGATAGTCCAAAAAGCCTGCTTCACTCTGGATTTATATCCTCCACTTCCAAACCTCATCTTGCACACAGACAACAACCCTTTTGGCCCCTCTGACAGCCTCACAGCTCTTTTAGCATACATTCCTGCTGAAAGGGCCACCCTGTGTGGGAAGCACAGCCACCAGCCAGCTTAAATGTGTATGGGAACAGGAGTGCCTGCCTCCATCGCAGTGGAACCACTAGCTTGGATTTCTTTCTATTTGACCATAGCATCCCATGAATTTCAAGAATTTAAGAAAATGTAACATCTGGCACTTCTATGTTAATTTCTTTTGGCCCCCTGCAACTAAATAATTCATTTTATAAATCACTGGGGGACGAAAGAAGAGACAGGAGGGACACAGGGCACTGTGCAGCCTCATTCCCCCAGGAGCCTGCTTAAACAGAAGAGAGGCAACATTTATACTTCACATTTTAAAAACCATTGTCATGGCAACTTTATGCAACAAACTAACTACTTTTCAAACAGATTTGTATTTCTTTGGAAGAAATCTACTATCCACTAAATCTAAATTCCCAGTTGACTACAGCACATACTGGAAGCAAACACTTATTTCAAGTTCAAAAGCAGCTGAATCTGATGGAATTCAGCCCTACCCAGCAAAAGCCAAACTTTTTCAGGTTATTTGAAGTAGTTTCCACATTGGCTGACCTGTACACACACACTCTCTGGAGCCAGGAGCTAGAAATTTTAACATCTGTTAGAACCACTAGCTACAGTTCTTCCCCCCATTCTAACTACCTTTATTCTACCACGTTGCCCATTTCACCTTTTTTTAATTTTTTAATGTAGTAGCAAGTTTAAACTTCTGTGACAACACAATTATGGGATGTGGAATAAAAAGTTAGTATGAGTTAGCAGTTAAAAAACCAAGCTCTTCAAGTCTGCATTTAAAGGCTATCATAGCACAGCAATGCGTTGTGGCTGACTTCATCCTAAATCACACAAGGTGACTGCAGCGGGGGTGGAAAGAAGCATCAACACTTTCATGGCACAAGTTTTAATTCAGTTCTTGGGTCAGTGTTACAAGGTATGGCCCTATGCTACCATCACCAAGCATCCCCCCTTGCTGGCATGGGAGGAGTGTCACACTACAGTAACTCAGAAAACAGCCTGCATCATTCATTAGCAATCCCACTCAGCAGTCCACTGGGAAAATAAGTAAATGGCATGCACCCTCAGGATTATGGAGACCTTTGTTCTGCTCACCTGCCTCTTTTTGCACCTGTGTCTGACTCCCCCCTGTGACTTTGGGTCTCCTGAGCACTGGTGCATGGAGGATCACACTGCAGAAGACTGCAGTGCCAAAGCTGCTATCACCCTCGACATGTCCTCAGCAGCTTTTCCAGGGGCAAGAGCTGATAACGTTCTCACAAAAGGCAAATTTCTTTGCTTTTCTGAGGGGAATCAGTGAAGAATTAGTGATATCGTTTCGCTCTTCAGCAGGCAGAAATTGAGAGGGTCATCAGCCCTGTACATGGAATATTTTACTGTGCAGTTAGGAGTTTTATACTACAGTTTGTGCTTTGGTAAGCACTTGAAGTGTGAAAGCATGAATGAAGCAAAGCCATCACGTTATGGAAACTGCTTATTTCAAGTCATAACCTGCAATGAAACTTTCTCAGCAAAAGCACTCCAACTCCAGCACAATGGACACATTATGGGCTTTCATTAGCCCAGAAGACACCTCACCACATCCCTAACCAAGCGCTGTGCTAGCACCAGTCTGTCACACAGATCTGCTCTGCACCTCTGCTGCAGAATACATCTATGCAAAGTTACTTAAGAGGAAGTCTAAAAGCAAGAAAGTCCTGCTGCAATTAGTTAAAATGAATTATTAGTTTGTCAGGCTTCCTGCAGTTCAAGCACCTTTTAGTAAACTACAGCCAGTTTATGATTTTGGGGGCACACAAACAGGAACTTTGTCAATCTGTTCCAAATCAGGATAAACTATTTCTGATTAACCCCACTTTGAGCTTTGGAAACAAACCAGATTCAGAAATCTGACCAAACTAGGTAAAGTTTGTCTCTACATAACACACCTGTATCAGAACAGACGGTAGTTATACAGATGCATGAAAAGGGACCATGCAGAGTTTTGGCTGCCACTTGGCAGAAGGCTAAATGGCAGTCAGTGGGAAAACCAAGCCAGACAACATGTATGTGGGAAGCCCAAATACTCTCTCAAATGTGATGTGGACTTCTTTGAGAAAAAGCATACCAGAAAGGCTTAACCAGTTTGGAAGGGAAGAGAGGGGCAGGTCCAAAAATATCTAAAAAAAAAAAAATCAAAATTCAAGTAACAATAGATTCAGTAACTGCTTCACCATCTCTACAGTCCACAATGCTGGACCAGCTTTCAGTGCCAAGAACCAGAGCTATCACCAAACCTCTTCCTAGAAGAAGCCCCACAGTCACCAGGAAGCTGGCAAAAATCTCTTGACAAACAATTGCACCTTGATGTGGTGTGCTGTCACTTCAAGTCCAGGGCTGCGATGTCAAGGGAGATTTTTCTATTCAAGGCTCCTGGCAGAAGAAACCTTCTTTCTGCACTCTTGAAGACACCCTGCTAAGACACAGGGCATGACACCACATTTCACGTTCAAACTCCAACAAGTAGTCTTAAGAAAAAAATGGAATAGATGTTTTGGATCTGTAGTTCACTGTGTGCAGCTAATTATACAAGGTTAGCTTAAGAAAAAATTAATAATAATGTGAAAAATTATAGGGAAAGAGAGAGTAAAGGCACCTTACTACCTTTTCTCATGGAAGACGCATTCCTTAAGCAGCTTTTTCAGCACACGTTATGCATCATCCTCGAATCCCTCCCTTTCTTTTATATTCTCTAACCACACAATACCTTACTTACCGATTACTTCTCATTGTTTTTCCACTTGGCCCCATTGAAAAGTTTTAAATCCTTTCCTATTATGTGCTTCATCCTACTTTATTAGGTGGGTAGAATGATTTGTTAGGATTATTGTATTGTCACAGAGCAAACCCAAGACCAGTTAGCTAAATAGCATATAATCTTAGAAGGGTGCCTTCAGGTGCTTCTGTAATGTAAATAAATTAATAAACTAATTCACACAGCAGCAGTACTTGTTTTGAGAAGTCTATTTAGGCTACGAGCAAGACAAATGGGCAGAGGGGAAATCAAGGCAGTCAAACAATGTGGCTGTTCAAGATCACGCCATCAGTTTTCAGTAAAGCTGAAACCAGAACTGCAACCAGATTCTACCTGATCCCCTACCTCGTACATACTTAGACATGAACAAACTCATTTATTTCAGTGCACACAACTCAAACCCTGGATGAGTTTGAATCTACCACCTTCAAAAAACAAAGATTTGGTCACTGAGCAATTCATCTCCATCCATTTAAATCTATCAATTTCCCCCCCTCTCCCCTGAGATCCTTGTCAAAGGCCATACAATTCTCAAGGTCCAGCACTTACAAAAAAGCAAAGAATCATCTAATGAGGGTTTGTGGGTTTTTTCCCTTTAATGTGCAAAGGACTGTAAAAGAATAATCCTTCTGTGTTTTTCCAGGGCACACTGTAACTTTTGCACAGCATGATAGACCTTTAGTGCTTCAGTATGTATTATGAATAATTAAAGTAGCACATGCCAGGGAAGAGCTACTCTGTGCTCAAACACAACAGATTCACTTCTATACAGCAAAAATGCAGATTATAGGACCAACAGAAACCATGACCCTCATATAATTGACACAGATGCATCCCGCTGTAACCATTTGAAAGTAGCTGCGCTACAAGTATTTACCTTGCTCTCATCAAGTCCATAAATTATTCTATCAAAAACTGCAACCATCCTGTAGCCAAACCAGAATAACTCTGAAAAACCACCTCTGTCTACAATCTGCTCTGCAATGGAAAAAAACATTTACTTTTAAACTGAGCTAAGTGTGCACAGATTTTCTTTTGCACCAAGTTCAGCTAGCAGACTTCACCTTAAAGCAGACGAGGCACCTTCATCCATTACATTCAGCTGAATATAATTCAGGTAGATATCAAGTGATTCCTGTAAGAATAAGATATGCTTTAAACTAATTGTAATAAGTGAACAACTTTACATTTCTTAGTGCTCTCAACAATGAAGAAACCACACCAATCACACAAAAAAAAAAGAAGTCCTTCCAGCAGCTCTGGTTAATAGTGTCCCATCTCCAGCACAAAGCAGCTGTGAGAACAGTGACCCATACAACCACCTAACAGGGTAGTGAAGGGACAAGTCTAAAGAGCCAGACCACCTCATAAGATCACTTCTGGCAGCAGTTGCTCACAAAGAGTTTACAGAAAAGGCCTGCTAGCCATCTCAGTAAGTGCAACATAGTTTACAGGCTGCCCGCCAAAAGAATCACTCCTTTCATGCAGTTGTGTAGAAACTTCATTACCAGCTGACCACATAAATACTGGAATCATATTTAAGTTATGTACAAAGAATTGTTCTAAGTGAAAGGACTGACATCTGAGAGTGCTTTAAGAGCATATGCCTGGATTTTTAAACTGACTGCAGTTTTTAAAGCAGAAAATACACAAAGCCACCTGCAGAAACCCTAGTTCCCTCTATTGAGTCCTGACTTCCCTATTACAGTGAATGACATTAACACTTCACACAGTACAAAGGATGCTGCAGTATTTAGATGTTAACTGTAACAACAGCTTCAAAGGGGTTCCTTTGAGTACTTGAACTTAGGTCATCAGTCATAACAAAGACTCTCAGCTCTCCTTGAGAAATCTGGTGTCAGCTTCAACCACATACATTTTATTAAGTTTTCACGTATCCTTGATTTCACTTGACGTCCTGTGTCTTGCAAGAGATGTAAGTTGTGTGGGTATCTATCCTGTGCTCACAAGACATAATCACTAACTCCAAGCACAGGTAACTGTGCTTGAAGCTGGTATATATCAGAACTTCCACTTCCAGACTGACCATTTGTCTGCTGATCCGGAGTACTTGAGGCTTTCTGTACAGGCTCATTTGCAATGAAAATATTGAACAGTCAGCATATGACCAAAACCAAGTTCTAGGACATTTGTGTTTGTGAGCCTATTACTAGGCTACGCACACCTCCCATAATCATAGGCATTAAGATGATTTTTCTCCCTCCCCTTCAATTTTAAAACAAAAGGATAAGACTGACAGCATTAATGTCTCAAACTTGCAGAAGGAAAAGTTGTATTATACTAAAAAATTTTGGAGTAAGAGCTAAAAATCTGACACTTTCTGCTATTACATGGATGCAAAAATAAGACTGGTATTTTTCACAAGCACATAATCCTCTTGGTTTAAAAAAGCCCAACATTAAATAGGAAAAGTGAGACAAGTAACTATGACTGTCATACTGTCTTTGGCAGTCTGACTTTCTGGGAATAACAAACCATGACAGGAGGTCAGTAACAGTATTCTCACATTTTGCTAAGTAAGTTTTGTCTTTCACAAACCAGATGTCACAGACAGCATTAATAACTATTCTTTCTGAGTATTATACTAGCTCATTCTCTTCACTGGAATCCTGTCTCACCACCTATGCTTTTGTTGGTTTCTCTACATTGTTCCTACTTTTGTGAAAGAGTTCTTTAATACTTAGAGCTAAGTAGTCTCCTAACCGTCACTCTTATTAGTAGCAAAACACTGCAATTAAACAACCTTTACCTAAAGTGCAGATTTTCTGCTTCCTTCAAGATGCACCTCACTGGACTGGAAAGCTGCCCCCCCCCCCCCCAAGACACATGATAAAACGGAGACATGACAAGTCTAAATGGGTTAGTTCTCAGATTATCTTTTAGGCAAGAAGCTTTGATTCACTTTCGCTTCCCCTATTTGCTCTGTTCTGATTAACACCGAGATCAGAATGTAAAAACATTAACAAACTGTCACTCCAAAGCCACATGTGACAAGGAGAACTTCCTTATGTCATCATAAAGAATACTGGCATTTGTGCAAGGGAAACCAGAGCTCCCCTTCGGTTTGCCAACCACCATCACCCCTGGGGCTCTCAGACTGTTACTGATAGCTGAGCAGTTACACAAAACCTTGCCATGAAAGGGTGAAGTCAAGGTACGATGGGAGCAAGTCTGCAAGTCTTGGCTCTTCTGATGACTCCCTGGGAAGGCTTTAACCCAGATCTGTAATTACCTGACTCTAGTTTGAGTCAAAAGAAAAGGGCGGGGGGGCAGAGGGGAAGAAAAGATAGTCAACTGTTTCAAAAGATACACTTAGGACAACTTACTGTATAGAAAACTGTATCTGAGAAAACTAGCACAGTTTACTCTTGTCATATGTTTACAGGGGGTAAATTGCAAGTGGCTCTTTACCAGAATGCAACATTTGCCTTGAACATTTGCCATGAAATTACCATTGTTTCGAGTCAAGTTACTCTGTCATTACTGCTGAATAACTTAAAGTATACAATTAATCCATGTCACCAATGCAGATAATCTGCAGAACATTACAGCTATTTAATCTAGTATTTTTAAAAGGAGGAGGGGGAAGAGACAAAAGAAATTATTAGACTTCCAGTAACCAGAAGACAAAGCCTATTAGTCAGAGACAAATAGAGGAAAGGAAGCCAGTGAGATAAGATGCAGACCCCTAGGGAGAAGCAGCCAGAGAGAAGGAGCCCAGTCGGGGAATTCTGATGGAGGCTCTTAAGGGGGTTCCCTTTTATCTTCTTGTAACTACCAAGTCCCTCAAGTGTTTACAGATTGTTCCTCCAGTCTCCAAGAATTCTGGCTACCAATCTTCAGGTCCTTCTTTATTTTTAAGAATGAAGATGAAAGAAAGGACTGTTTTTCTAACACCCTATGCCTTTATTTTTACAGTCTCTTCTTACACAGAGCAGAGTTTTCCTGTTATATTCACTAGTACAGACCCAAGTGTCTAATGGAACAATAACATTGTTTCTGCACTTTGCGAGTTCTTACAAACTGCCAGAACCCCACCACGATGGATTTTATAGCGCTCCAAGGCTCTAAATTAAGTTTATCAACACTTCCTTAGCACCAATAAAGAAAACCGAGTGCTACAGTGTGGGACGGTTCTGAGCAGTACTGGGGGACTCGCACTCCTGCCGACTTGCAGCTGTGCATCTCTTTATATCCAAACCACCTTTACATCATCTTCTGCCATGAAGAAATGCAAGTTTAGAATAGTCATGTCTATCCCCCATTCTTCCACCCCACTTCCATCTACTTTATACTCCCCTGCCCCAGTATGCATACACACAACGTACAGGATTTTTTCCTGTTCCTTAAGCTGAACCAAAGCAAGCAGCAGAACCAAGCCTCCTCTTCACGCACACATAAATTTGTCAGAACAAGTCCCTTTGTCTTAGAAGTCTGTCAAACTGTCTGGCAGCCCCTCTTGCTCCATGTATACTTCTTTAACTCATTTCAGTGATGGTCTTCCAGAAGAGCTGCTCTTAGTTTTCTCTCAAAGCCACTCCTTCAGTTCATCTAATCACCTTTTTTAAATACAATTCATGCTAAATGGAAGCAAGATGTAATTATGAATGAATTTCCAAGAGTCAACAAACTATAAGAACTACTGATGCAAATCAGTTAGAATTTGCTATGAACACGACAATGTTCAACTCCAAAACAAAGCAAGAAACTGTGCAGAGAAGGCATCTAACCCAGCCTTAAAGATCCAGGAGCTGATTACAGATCATATTTGCAGGCTAGCAGTCTCAAGATGAAAGCAATTTCAAAAGCATCACAATGAGCAGCCAAGTAGTATCAAAGCTGTAAGTTCCCCCCATTAATAGTTTTGTGAATTTTTTTTAAGGATTATAACAAATCACGCCTGCATAATTTTAGAAATCATTACAAGAGCTGATATTTGCAGCAAGTTTATAAAGCCAGTTGTACTTTGCAAATCTGAACTAGTTCAACACAGATCACAAGCTCTCCTTTTTCTGCTGATGCGCAGAAAATCTTTGCTTTAGACTGCATGCTGCCTTTACTGTAAAGGGCTGTGAAGGTTTTCTACAGACCACTAACACACACCTGTGTGGGTAAGATTTTAAAGACAAATTATGGAACTGACAAGAACATGAAGTCAGATCTCTTTACTTTCACATGCAATCTTAACCATGGGACTACGTTTCCTCTTCTGAGGATTATCTTTTACCAGGGAAACATGTAGCAGTGTTCAGATGCGCTCGAGAAACACCAATACTGAAGTCATTCTCTGCTCCCATTGCTAGCCCAAATAAAACACTAATACTGTAGTTACACATCAACTGTTTAACAAAGAGGGTCTTAAACAGATTATAAGAACATGTTTAGAAGAGATGTCTTTTGATCAACTGTTCTCCCCCAAAAAAGATGGACCATACAGCACAACTGCAACTGCCAGTGAGGCCTGTCTCTAATTTTCAGAAAGGTAAGGCAGTTCTGTGCTTTTTGTTTGTACAGATATACCCCTTTTTTTCAGAGCACTTAACCCATTACCCCTTTAAATTATGTGGCAGACATTATCATTTAAGTTACCAGCTGTGGATCAATGCTGTATTCCGATACTTGGCAGACTGTTCAGTTATCAACGTAACATTTTGAAGGACAGTGTACCAGCAGTGTTCACTATTTAAAAGATGATCAATGATTCTTTCCAGCAACCACAGCACTAATAGGAAAGGCGTAGTCTTTCAACCAGTATTTGCTTGAAACACTGATTATGCAAGTTACAATTTAAGTTGTTTTGACTGGCTTATTAGTACCACCATAGCCCCAAAGTGTAAGAGTGATTAACAGAGATTGCAGCTTTCACGGGAAGGGTAAAGATACTCAGGAGAGGGAGCGAAAGCTAAAGTAAGAAGAAAAGTGGCTGTGCAAAGGTGGCACATTCAGATTACGAGAACTATCTGGGAAATAAATTGCCCTACATCTTCTCTCTCTGACTTTTTCCTGAAAACACCACAAATACAGACCCTCTAGCGTTACACGTGCGAAGGCTGGGCCCGAGGAGTGTTTGAACAAAGCAGCTGATCTCCTCAGCCCTGCAGGGGATGCGGTGCCGCACGCAGAGGTCGTTTGTCAACCAACGGTTTAGGACCCCGCAGACGGCACGCACCCAACTAAAAACAATAAGGGAACCCCCCCGAATCGACCCAGCCCCGCTACCGGGGGCACACGAGTTGGTGACGGGCAGGCTCTGCCCGGCGGCGCCCAGCCCTACCCGCCCGCCGCCCCGGCCCGCGCGGAGCCAGACCGACCAAACACCGCCCGGAGAAGCGTCCCGGACGGGGCCGCCCCGCGCCGCGGCACCGCTGGTGGCTCTGGCTCCCGGCCGGGCGCGTCGGTACCGGTGGGCCGTCCTCCTCCCGGCCGCTGCCAGCCCCGGGGGGG
>JANZLQ010000064.1:11079910-11091038 GCA_026212715.1 Elanus axillaris
CGTCCCCCGTCCCCCCGTCCCCCCCCGCCCGCAGCCCGGCGCGGACGGGAAGAGACATGGTCCAATTCACTCACCTCCGCGGCTCCCTGCGAGACTGCCGCCCCCTCCCTGCATCACTTCCGGGGGTGAGCAGTCCGTCAGCTGGCGGCGGCGCCGCGCCGTGACGAGAGTGACGTAAGGCGGCGTGCCCGACGCCGCACGCACAGTGAGGGCACGGAGGGTGACGGGTCGCCTCCTCCCTCGCCCACCGAAGCGGGGGGACGGGGCCTAGCGGGGCGGAACCGCGGCACGAAGGCGGGGGAGTGGGCCCTCGGCGCGCTTCCTTTCGAAGGTAAAGCGAGGCGGCGGAGGGCGCGCAAGCCGAGACGCGGGGCAGGCGCAGGGGAGAGTAGAAGCTGGAGGTTTGGGGCGTTGGCCAATCCCCTCCGCTTCATGGGTTGGTTCCGCCCGGCTGTGGGGGCAGTGCCGCCCCGGCCGCCAGGGGGCGGAAGGGCGCCCGCGCCTGCAGCGCCCCCCGGCGGCCGGGCGGCTCCGGGCAATGGCGGGGGTGGGGGGCGGCCGCCGCCATCTTAGCACTGGCACCAGCCCTGCGTGGCGCAGGGGATGTGGAGGACTGCGAAGCGCCGCAGCCACCTTGCTGTCACCCTCAGTGACCTTGCTTGCCCGGTGCTGTATGGCCCTGGCCTTTGCCGGGGTAGGCCTGACCCCCAGAGCGAGGAACGTGGTGGCCTTGGTACCCAGCCAATCCCTGTGCGTGCCTGACGATGCCAGTGGCGGCAGGAATGGCTGCGGAGGTGGTGTGGAGAAGGTCCTGTGCGTAATGAGTTCTGAACCTCTTGCCTGGGCCTGCAGATGGTGCTGACCTGGAGCTCTTGTCAGGAAGATGTCCTCCCATCCCATCACCACCAGGTCTGAGGGTCCTTTCCCCACAGAAACAGGGACAAGACTCAAGGGCAGATAGGGTGGCACTTCCCCAACACTGTGTCTGCTGCCCTTGTGCTGTCTGTGTGGCTGGAGGCCCCAAAGGCTGATCCATACACCATTCAGGAGAGTCTAGTGCAAAATATTGTGTGAGGCTTTGTTGGCAAAACTCCCAAATTCGAATAGGAATCACACACTAGATTTCAAAAAAAACCCAAATCTTTTTTCAATTTATACCCTGCTGTAGTTCTCAAATAGTGGCTAAAATCTGCAGTGTCCTGGGACCAAAGCATTTGGAAACTGCAGCAGAGGGTTTATGAAATTAGTTCTATTAATGACCCACAGAATGAAGTAAGAAAAGGGCAAGGGAGGATTGTTTCTGCTAGCATTAATATTTATACCTGTTCTCCGGTTTGCGAGTACTTCCAATGCCGGGAAATACTTTTATTCATGCATTCAGTTGCGTTTGGCTCAAAGCCAAGGTATGAATAAGGTGCATAAATCTGTACGGGGTTTTATGTCCATGTTATATTTCTGTATGCTTCTATATTATATAAGTAAGGCCATCCAAGGATAGCTGAAACTTTATTTTCTCTGCTAAATTTGTTGCACTGCATTAAGCCTCTTTCTATGCTTGTAACTAATAGAGAACTAAACACAAAGAAGGAGAAAAACGGTTCTAAATGTATGAAGGCACAAGTGACAGGGTTGCACAAGACTAGGGACAAGTTAGTGTTGCATTAGAGTTTACCTGGAAGCTGCATGCTTTTCAGGAGAAAGCTAAGAAATATTTAAAACCATGGTTTTTTGTTTCCCCTCCTCCTCTCCACAGTCTAAGTCAGCATATCTGTTCTTCCTGAGGCTACTACAGCACAGGAGGCACTCCCAGAGCAGGAGTCTGTATGTCCTACTAAATTCAGATAATGCCTCAACCACCTCAGACTAACAAAATGAAAACTCTGGGATCCAAAGGGACTAGTTGTGACCACTTCTGTTTATTCAATTGAAGAGAATGTTGCAGAATCCTCATTTTCTGCAGTTTCACTTATTTGAAACGACATAGGAAAACCAGTGATAAAACCCAAGTCCTTGCTTTTATTATTTAATTATATTCTCTTTGCATGCAGTTTCCATTTTGTGATCAAAAGACCGCTCCATATGTAAGAGAAAGCTTAAAAGAGATCCAAGTTCAGCCAGAAATCCAAGGCGTGAATAGAATGGCAGAGCTCTCATCTTAGCTGATGAACAGTCTTAAGTACAAAGACTTAGAGAGGCTGGTTCCAAGGTGTTGATCGGCATTTCAGGTCAGGGTTTCAGATCACTTCAATTTGCCAGCAGAAAGATACCGGCATGACAAAATCTAAAACCATGTGAAAGGCACCTTCCTTTCGGATATCGTTACTGTATAACTTGATTCAGTAACTTGGACCTTTTTCACCAAATCTGCATAATGTATGATTGCACCTTGTAGATGGAAACAGTTAGAAATACTTGGAGTCAAATTAATCCTTGATGGAAATGTCTTGAAATTTATGGGCTTGCATCACTAGTAGAAATGAGGATATAACACCATCATGGAAGAATATGATCTTTCATTTCAGTTTTTTTTTCACCATGTGGAGATGGAATATTTTAGCTGTGATTGAAGCTTTGCTGTGATTTGGGTTTGGCTGAATCTTAAAAAAACAAAGTATGTGTGTTCAATCAAGAATGAAAATCAAATGAAGTTTTCACTTTGCTAGGTACATACTGCAGGCACATGTGGTCGATGTTTGCAGAGTACTAGCTGTCACAGGCCACTAAGTCATTGATTTGAGTAAAAGACAATAAAATTACTTTTGTGGAAACTGGATTTTGAAATTTAATATCACTGGAAGGCATGTGACCTGCCCAGTTATCACAGGAATCTGTGACCCCTTCTCTTCTCCCTGTGCCACAGGAACTCGTTGTTTCAGTTGTTGTCCCTCAAGGAAATGATAGACCAACTTCACTGCAGTCTTAAGAACCACAGACTCATTTTGGCAGACTTGCATAAAAGATGAAAATGGATTACTGACCTCTAGTTGCTGTGGATAGCTGTGAAAGGAATGATTGATGATCTGTTGCATTAGTAGCAGGAGAGAGACTGCAGGTCACTTTTTAGCTAAGTGGTATAATTTAGCTCTTAAAAAAAAAAAAGCCAGATATGCACAGGTTTTTGCATCTCTTTAAATAAACATTAGCCAAAGAGTGCATTTGAAATTATAAGATACAGATCGTCATACAGGCTGTAGCTGATGATGTTCCACACTATAATGTTGATACACTTTTATGCTTTTATGTCATTTATTTCCATAATAGAAATGTGATCATAGCTGGATTCAGAAGGCAATCAGCCCAGTAGTTTGTCATTGTGTCTTTAGGACTCCTTGCCAGTAGCAAACCAGCTGTCAAACAGAAGTTGTGTTGCTCCTAAATAAAACATTTTATATCTAAGAAATTCAAAGCCCCTTTTCCAAATTATTTCACAAAGAGTTCTGTTTCCCACCGTCTGCTCCCCTGAGCAAATACAGTTTCAGCATCAGCATTAAGTGCGCGTTACTAATGCATGCCCTAGTTAGCTGGGATGCAAAAGAAGAGATCTATTGTTTTAAAATATCTTTTTTTTCTCCATGAGCTATTACTTTCACCCATTGTTTCCTAAGATCCTCTATGTACTCACTGCTGGCAGATTTTATGTTTAAAGTGAGTAGCTAATGCTTGACTTGAAAGGATGAAATAAAATAGACTTGCAGCTTGAGCAAAGGAGCTGTGCAGAGAGGAGACACATTCTTAGCCAAGCATCCTTTGCTGGGGAGCAGCTGTAGTTTAGCTGCTCATATATAAGTAGTCAGTCTCCACACAGCTTGCCTTCTGTCCTAACTTTGCTTTGACAGTGCAGTATTGGGGTTGCTTTACAGTGCAGTTGATATTCCTCTCCTTATTTTTATATAAACTTTTAATTTCTAAACAAACCTGCAAGTAGCAAAAGACGAGTGGTGTTTCACTGATTATTCAGAGGAATCGAACTTTTGGGTCAACCATCTAAAAGTCCAAAGGAATGTGTATTTGTTTCCTGAAAGAAAAACTTGCTATTACACTTTAAATGATTATTTGTTGTAATTAACAATGAAAAAAGTTTGCATCTTCATCATGCAGTAACTCATTAACTGCTCAAGCCTCCTTTGCAAGTATGGATACAATGGGATATTTCATGTGCTTGATCTGCATGTTGATAACAGGGGTTTGCATGTAGATGAAAAGAATGATACAACCCTGCATTGTCAGAACTCTGCCACAGCATCCAGCAAATGCATATTTGGAAGGTAACGCTTGGCTTCCCTCCAAAGGCTTAATTCTAACAATCAGCTCAAAACCAGCCTGCAACCTACCACTTTTCCTATTGATATGTTTTTGTGTACAGACCTACCTTTGACCTCTTCTGGTTTGTTTTGTTGCAGTAAACACCTGAAATTTGCTCAGCTAATACAATAGCCCTGTACTTTTTGACAAAAATGCCTGTGGTTAACCTCTGTGGGCTGCATTCTGCATTGAAATGAAGGGTGGTAGAAGTTAAACAATGGGTGTGACTACCGCAAGATGAGTGTTAGTGGGAAAGTGGTGTAACATCCACTTAGCATTCCAGAGATGTGAAATATAATTATGATTTAAATGCCAAAGATGTAAGTTGCAAGATGAGTAATTACCAGGACATGAAAGCCTCCCTTATCTTCCTTTCTGTCCCACTCGGAATCATTTTGCACACCCACAAAACTAATACGAGTAGTGTCACTTGATGAAATTACACCTGATACGTGACTTGTACCGTCACTTATATTTCTGTAGGTGTGGGCTCTGTTTATACCAAAGAAAAAACTCTAATCTCATTTACAACATTTTAAGTTGGAAGTAATTTTGCTCGTGGTGGAATTATTCCCTATTTACGCTCCCACTCAGATCAGCATCTGGTCCAGGCTTTGAATTTTGTCCTATTAGCTCTCATCTTTTCCTGTGATAGATGGTGGTCCTCTATCTGTGAAGGGCTCCTCACCCCTTTGTTTATGTATCTTTGCAGAAATGGTTTATGAGCGGGTCTGTAACATTAGAAATTGTTGACTAAATGAGCCACAGGAGCAGCTGGTTGCTGAGTATATATGAAAAGCTGCTTAATGTCTTTTACATCATCTAGCATATGTGGGAAGGAAAGCAATAATGCAAAAGTGCAGCCCATGCCTAGATGAGGGGCTACACAGTTCCCTATCAGTTCCAACACCAAGAAACTAAAGAAAGAATAAGTTCTAGGTGGGGTAGCAGAAACAACTGGGGGAGGGGGGATTTTTTCATTCTAAACTTTTAAACAAAATCTTTATAATTTGCAGTATGTTAAAATCCAAAAGCAACAGGTGTGATTACAGCTCTGAGCAAAGGGCATGCACTGTGCCAAATTCTGGCGTTGGAAATTGTCTGATGCGTAAATCAGAATTTTAACCTGTATTTTAAACACTTTTTCCCCTGATATTATTCCTCTTATTTTCTTTATGGATTACATGAAAACCTAAGCTGAAAGCTTCTAGTGCAGAACCTTTTATTAGCTGTCAGCAGCGAACAAAGAGCTATTACCAGCTCCACCAGAGGTGACACCTTCAAATAAAAGCAGAGGGGTGAGGCCAGGAGGGGCTAGAGGTGAGAACATGATTTGGGACTCAGCTTGTGCTAGGTCAGCCCTTGTAATCGGACTGTTTATTTTCTGTGCAAAATATGTACTTGACAGAGGGAAGCAATGATTTTTCAGATACACATACATGCATAGCTTCACGTACAACTAATTTTATTGCCTGAAATGGAGCTGTAGAGTGGATAAAGTGAAGCATTTTTTCCAAAGTGTTCAACAAGCTGGGACTACCTAGCTATTTTATTGTGGATATTTGTTTCCCAGAATACCGTAAACATTTACTAGAAATATCTTCTGGGTAGGAAGAACCATTTTTATATTTGGGGGAAAAAATATATGATTGGTTAAACATTTTAAAATGCAAATAACGAAAGAAAATGTTCTCTCTTAAGAATCAGAGAAAAAGTTTTACATCTGTACTTCTTAAGATCCCTAACTGAGTTCATGAAACAACAAAAAGCCTTTATTTAGATCACAGCAACAGTTAAGACAAAAAAGGCTAGGATTTAATAGTTCAGGATTTTTTAGCAAAAAGAACTATGGGCCAAACCCTGTCTTCAGGTTAGCATCTGTAATTCTGACTGGTGAGGAAAAGATGGTGTGACTGTCTGAAACCACAGCAGAACCGTACTGAAATACTAGCAAAGGTCAGCTGCTGTGTTGGAGGCAGCCACTTGAGAACTGTATGGCCTGAGAAGACTTTGGTTCAAAACCCTCTTCTACTCTCCACAGTAAGAGGAATTGCCACAGACTGCAAGGAGAGGAATGATGGCCACGTTGCCAAACTTTCCGCAGTAGTTTGGGTGCACGCATTAGGGAGCCACTTTTCCTCTCCCACCGGGAAAGACAGTGCTCCTTCCCGAGGGCAGTTCAGGCTGGCTAAATCGTCCTGCTGCAAACTGTCCCCCGGAAGAGCGATTCCCAGCACACAGGTCTGATTTCAGGGTAGATTCAGCCACAGTAACTAGAGCTCCAGGTTGGCAAATGGATGCCGAAACAGTTAGATAATGTCCCGTCCCTGACACTTGTTCCTTATTACATCCATATACTTACTTTGCAGTGCTGCTGCATCTTCCTTTTGGACAGGAAGGTACTTTCGACAGTTGCTGTGTCCCTAAAGCAGAAGTCTTTGTTTCTGCGATTCTAATCCATGTCAGAAGTGTTGTTACTCCCTGCGGGGGATTTGTCTCAGGGATATTTGTGGTCTGGCATGAAATAGTGTCACCACTTACATGACAAAATACTCATTTACATAGAATAAAAATAGGATTTCATTCTTAAATTCTGACAAAGATTCTTAACGCACCTGGAGGCTGATTCAGTGGGCTCAGCTCTGAAAATCAAGACGTTCAGGACTTTCCTAAATCCACAGTTAGTCTGCCTCTCCTGCAGTGCTTAGGTAAAACAGCTTTCATCACCTTTCCATCACATCAAACTCCAGCTGAATCATTACTATTACATACTGTAGTGGTATCACAGATAAGCTTCTCAGCCTCTGAAACCTATACTGCTTTTCAGCAATATCATGCTGGTTTTATCATGTATTTTATTCACAGATTTCAAGATGCTTTGCAAAGATAGGGTCAGCATTGGTACGACAATTTCACAGGAAGGGGGAAGCTCTGAGTTTCAGTGACTTGCCCAATTTCTGTTGCAAAATAGCAGTGAAACACAACCCAGGCATTCTTGTACCAGGCTTGTGATTCAGCAAAGCACTAAAGGAAGCGTTTAACTTCAAGCAAGAGCTCAAGCTGTTTGAATGGAGACAGATTTTAGTATCAGTTTAAATACTTTGCTGGACTGGATCTGCAGCTTTCAACAGCTAATTATTGTTTACAGCTATTTCAGGTTTTTTCATGTAGCTCAGCATATCTTTAGATGATGGAAATATTTTTAAACTAATTCAGTTGTGTGAAAAATCGGACTGCTTGCTGGCCTTTTAGCAACTCAAATGTTCATACATATATATGTTTGGGGTTTTGTGTTGCTTTTTTAGATGACATCAGTTACTCAACAAGAAGTGCTTGGCCTTTACCGCAAGATATTCAGAATAGCCAAAAAATGGCAGTCGGCATCAGGACAGGTAGAAGAAACTATTAAAGAGAAAGAGTACATTAAAAATGAAGCCAAAACGTTATTCCGAAAAAACAAGAATGTGAGTGTCCTTACAGTTTTGAATTTCTTAATGATTCTCCTCTTGTTCTTTGCACTGTCTCATTGATGGGATGCTACGATATAAGAGTTGATTTCCCAAAATTCCATTCACCTTAAATGCTGGTATATTTAGGTTATAGTTTAAATTTCACCCCTGAAATAGTAATAAGAAAAATCAAACCATTTCAGCTATTCATTAACTACTGTAGAAGTGTAAAAGGTCTAGAGCTTTCACTAAAAAAATGTCAAGAAATAATTAAATTCCAGAGATACTGCCTATGTAATTGAAGCAGCTTTTGATCTTTTAGAAGGCTAGCTAAGTGTATCATTACCCATGCAATGGCAAACAGAGCTCAGCAGCTTCTTATACTTCTTTTTTTCTTTTCAAAGCAGCAATTATTGGCACTTCTTTTAAAAGAAGCACTTTAATTTTTTTCTTAAGGAAGAAATTTCAAACCCCATTTGAAAGGGGTGATACAGACTCCTTGGTAATCAAAGGTCCTTCTTGTAATTCAAGATCACAGTAGTTATTTATATCCCATTTTGGTCTGGGTCTAAATTGAAGCAATGCAAAATCAAAAAAATGAATTTAAGACACAATTTACAGCACATTTCTGACTTCAAAGGGATTTTCTGGATAGGATGATAACAGAATGTAGACCAAAGAGTCTCCTCCCTTTCTCCTCTAGCTACCTTGCAGAGTGACAGATGGGTGCGTGTGATTTTTTTTTCATGGATTTATTAGTAGTTTACGTGTGTATTATCTTTTTACAGAGAAAATACCATGTTTGGGTAAAAATCTCCTATAGCCTCAGTCATGACAGCCTCTGTGCCTTAATATCCAGCGCTGTCAAGCCCAGAACTGTTGAGTCAAGGCAAATACTAACGTTACCTTTTATGGATATGAAAAATACAATCATTTTATCTTTGGGATTGCCAAAAAAAGCTAAAGAAAGTCATGTGGCTGTGCATCATTTACACTTGAGCTTCCAATTGCTAATTGCTGTACTTGTACAAAACATTTGTTTGTATGATCTTAGGTAACAGATCCAAAGTTGATTAAGCAGTGTATAGAAGAATGTGAGGCAAGAATAGAAATTGGACTTCATTATAACATCCCGTACCCGAGACCTGTGAGTATAAATCTCGTCAAAGACTGAGTGGAGTTGTATAAGCTAAACTCCCAAGGCCTGTGAATGTTTAGGCACTCTTGTCCAACCAATGAATACAGAAAAAGATGGTAATGGAATCAAATCTGTTAATCTTTCCACATAATAACAGAGAATGAGAGAATAAAAATACTTAATTTCATCTGCCATAGATACACTAATATTCATAGCTTGAATTACTGGTAAGTGTTCTCCCAGTCATAAATCAGGTATTATAATACACCTGCCTACACCTGCTGCTTTTTTTCTCCTGTTCCTAGAGAAAAACATGTCCAAGATTACTGAATTGCTGGAAGTTGCAGCAGTGCCTTGTATTGCACCATTCAATACAGATCCCTCACCGCCCAGTCACTTCTGTCTAGTACTTTATGCTGCCTCCCATAGAGACTTCCTCTCTAGTCCTGTGATTAGTTTATATTTTCACATTGTAGTTTCCTTATCAAGGCAGTCATGGTCAAAATTAAATTGTATCTTCATCAGGTGCTTGCCTAGAATATGGTCACTGTTAGCATCTCTTTCACATATAGGTTTTTCTTTTTCTCCACGATACAGAATAACTGCACATCTGGCAAACAATGCTTCTGGAAATGGGCTTAAAATGTGTGCTCTGCAGTGGCTTCAAAATCACAAAGGATCAGTCTTAGATCAGCTCTCTCAGACAAACTGGATGATCGTTGTTTTTCAGATTCTAGAAATCTCTGTTGCTGCTTTAGTCAGTGCTTTTACTACTATTTGCACCTAAACAGTTATCTTTTACAGATGACAGCCTCAGCAACAATAACATCTGACTGCCAACACCTACATTTTTCAATCACTTAGGGGGGGATATAGCTGCATGACTCCCACCAACAGTCTTATGAAATACAAAGACTTTCTCAATCAAAGGACGAGCCTGTCACCTATTGCTCCTCCTGTTTGTGGAGTCAGTGACATTGATTCTGCATTTTAATGTGGTATATATAATCAAGACAATAAGAAGGCAGTCTTTCAATACATACAGTTTGGGATTGTTTTGTGATTTGTTAGGTAGGTATGAATAAAGCACACGGTGCTTTTAAGACATCTACTCAGGAATTTTTAGGGTTTTCTAGGTCTTAGTGTTCTAGATGCTGGAACATTGTCAGCAGTCCTATTTCAACAAGTATTTTATCAATACAATCTGATATCAAGCTACAAAATAAGGTTACTAAAACCTGAATTATATAGGATTTTAATAAACACAACATTTGGGGCCACTCATCATTGCTCAGAGAACACTCCTCTTTTAGAAATCTAATAACCTGGTTTGAGACGGTACAGGTGCCCTCTCCAAAGCATGAAGAAATTATTTAAAACTCAGTGAAACCTAGTCCGTATATATGCCTTCTTTTTCTTGTAGCTTCTCAATTTGCTCCTAACTGGTGGGATTTTCTTTTCCAGATCCATCTGCCTCCTATGGGTCTTGCCCATAAACAAGGCCGTACGTTGCGACACCAGGAAAAGTTAAGGAAGATTTCTAAGCCAATATACCTGAAATCCCATGATGAAGTTTCATAACCCACGATTTAAGTTGTGATGTGTAATCACATCATTTAAGCTGTGGACTGTAATCCAGGTGATTTGTGTGCACAACTGTGAATGAAGCTGTCTTGGTCACTTGCTCACACATTTCCTGAGACCAAAAAGCTGCATATATGCATTGCATATGATGGATAAGGTTGGTCTAGTATTTATTACATTTCAACCACTGACTCATCAATAAAAGTAACACTTTTCAAGGAGTGAGGTGTGATATGAAGACCACTTTGACATCAAGACAAATTACATCAGGTTTTCAAACTCCATTAATCTGTAGCAGGGTTCTGTGTTGGTTTGAGGGTTATATATGCTCAATTGTGATTCAAGGCAGTGCCTTGTGTAAGGGTCAGCAAAAAATCAGGGAAGTCCAGGAGAATCAAGCAGACACAGTGCCTCCAGAGCTTCCTAATGCAAGTGGGAAGACTCCATCATGCAGCTGCACTCCTTCCTCTCTTGTCCCTGCTCTGCCTGTTGTCCCTGGAGAAACATTCCAGTTTCATACTATCCTTATGGTGAGATATTGTTTCTAAACAGACAGTAGCACAGAGACAGCAGAAATGCCACCACTCTTTTTTCCTCTTTGCAAACTGCAGAGGAGTGGCCTAGAACTTCTATGGCAGCTTCCCCCCCACCCCCC
>JANZLQ010000064.1:11091138-11146960 GCA_026212715.1 Elanus axillaris
ACATTCCAATCCTTTTACTATTACTGTTGTCATTTTATTAGTGTTGTTACCATTATAATTACTTTCTTCTTTTCTGTTCTATTAAACTATTCTTATCTCAACCCACAAGTTTTACTTCTTTTCCTGATTTTCTCCCCCATCCCGCTGGGTGGTGGTGGGGGAAGGGGTGAGCAGCTGCGTGGTGTTCAGTTGCTCGCTGGCGTTAAACTGCGACAGCAGTGTGGACTGAAAGCTGTAAGGTAGAGCACATTAAAAATCACATGATTTTTTAATGTAATCTGCTGTTTCAGAAATCACTTAGCATCTCACTGAAAGGCTTCACAAGTGGGGTGTTTTCTGCAAAGTATTTGCACCTCTAGTTGATCTGTTTCCACTTTTTGGAGCAACTTTCTCAAGTTGCACTGTTAAATACAATTCCTATGCCTTCTTAACTGGAACTTTAACATCTTACTGGGAAGAGGATCTTATTTATGCTTTTGTCTGGAGCTTTCAAGTTTACCTTTTGGATTTACTCTTTTTGGCTACTAAACTTCTGAGAATGTATTTGCAGTTTTATTAAAGCATATAAATCCAGCTCTGGGTTTATTTATTTCAAGAAATTTTATTCCAAAACTGTTTTTCTCTTTGACTTTTCCAGTTTTGTCATAACCCTTGAGAAAAAGATGAGGGATAGAGCAGAATTGTTAAAAAGGAGAATTTTGATCACTTTGCAGGTTTCTTCCCACTTAATGACAACAACTTACTTTTGGGTTCCCTCACATATGTTCATAGATTCTATATCAAATATTTGGAGTTTCAATTTGAAATGCAAATCACCTTTTATATAGACAAGAAGCATTCTGTAGTTTGGTTATTTTTCCTTCTGATATTCTTTCCTTTTGCAGGTTGCTCCCATGTCTGTTTATGCCTGCCTTGGTAGTGATGCTGCTGCCATCCGTGATGCCTTCCTCACCCGCCTGCAGAGCAAGATTGAAGACATGCGTATTAAGGTCATGATACTGGAGTTCCTCACAGTTGCAGTGGAGACACAACCTGGGCTCATTGAGCTGTTCCTGAACTTGGAAGTGAAGGATGGCAGTGATGGGTCAAAGGTAGAATAGCAGATACTTGCCCAAGGACTCACAGCCTTTTAGTGTAGCATTCATAGCAGTGTTATGGCACTAGTCTCTAAAATCTGATAGTTCTTAATGTAACCTGATGTGCTTAATGTAAAGATAGATGCAGCTTGTGCTTGCAGTTAATGGATGTGCTGCTATCATAGTTTCACTCTTCCCTGTAACCAAAGAGAAGCTTTCCCCAGTATTTCAAGGCAGATACTGAGTTAACATAAGAATTTCTACTGGGTGAGACCAAAGATCCCTGTGGCCCACTCTCTTGACTCTGACAGTGGCCAGTCAGTGAGAAAGCTGAAGATAGAGGTAGAACAGACAATACAAGTTTTCCAGAATACCCATTCTGGTGCTGTGCAGTTCAAGGTCTTCTCAGTTTGGGACCTTTTGAAGGCTCTTGGTCTTACTAAGTCTTAGCTTTTTTTATTCCTCTAAAAATATTTTTTTTTTCTCTCCTGTGTTGTGACTACATTCCTTGTACCCATATAAAAAATATATGATGTCATCATGTACTCAAGATTTATTTCTCTGTATATTGTTCAAGTGGAATCAAGCACATTCTGCTTTAATAGGTGCCTACATAGTGGTTCTGTGGCAATGTAACCTCCCTCGTTTCCTTTTTCTTTAGGAATTCAGCTTAGGGGAGTGGAGTTGCCTCCAAGTAGTCTTAGAGTTGATAGACTCCAAGCAACAGGAGAGGTACTGGTGCCCTCCTCTCTTGCACCGTGCTGCCATTGCCTTCCTGCATGCTCTGTGGCAGGACCGTCGAGACAGTGCCATGCTAGTTCTGAGGACAAAGTGAGTTGTTTTTCTACAGTGCGTTTTCGTTCCTTTTTTCCAAAACACTTTTTCTTTGGTTCATCAGACTTTTCAGGGACATTTGCATCTTAGTCTTTGTGTGCTCTCATAAGGCTATGCAGTGTATGGGTTTTGAACTTAGTCTCTCAGGAAAGAAGATGAGAAACCCCTATGTGCATGTTCAGAAGCAAATATATTTGTCTTTTATACAAAGCTATATAAGCTTGTATTTACCAAAGTATATCTTCTATGAAGTTTGGAGCAGTCAAAATGCTGCTAGGCATGTGGTGTCAGGGAGATAACTGATACTACTTCTGTATGTGTGTTTTAGGCCAAAGTTTTGGGAAAATTTAACCAATCCCCTCTTTGGGACCCTTCCTCCGCCTTCAGAATCATCAGAGGTGAGTTACATCTAAGCAAATGAAGGTAGTTATATACTTCTTAGAAAACCTTTCTAAGTGATGTATATGAATCTTCCCTCTGCTTGCAGTTTTCTAAAAGGAAGTATGATCGAGCGGTTTAAACACAGGCAAGAGATGAAGTGAATGCTTTCTGGCTTTGCAGAGAGTGTACAGCCATGAACAGTCTTTTGAAATTCTCTGCTCTTTATTCACATATGAAACAAAAATAGATGTTACTTAGCATCTGTGGTAATACATACTCTTTGGAAGAAATGCCATCTGTAGTGTATCCGTACTATATGTTGTGCGCCATTTGGCAAAATAAACTCCTTTTTTTTAAGCATAGCTCAGGCTGACTAGTGTCACAGGGGAATCAATTTAGGTTCCTATTATTCTTCCTTTCTGTGGAAGTTTTCCCCTTCATTATGAAAGTCCTGTGCTCTCACTCAGAGTGCCACTTTGAACACAGCATTCTTTCCTTATCACCAGTCCATGGTCAAATAACATAACTATTGCTATAGTGGGAAAAACAAGTCTCCCACAAAACTGGAATATCAGTCACCACAAGTGGATGGGTAGGGATAAACTAGAATTATGCTTGTCCTGCAGAGCTAGGTGCTCAGATTTTGGTTTTGTTTGTTTGTTTGTTTGTTTGTTTTTTGTCTTTATAGCTCAGTGTCTTGGATACCTGTGCCTTAATCATGAAAATCATCTGTTTGGAGATCTACTATGTTGTCAAGTGAGTCTTTGGTAGCCTCTCCTTCATCCCTGTACTTCTTAATTATCTAAACTCTGTGTGTTAAATCTTGATAGATCATTCAGGCTTTGAGGGACAAAGTACATGTAATCCTGTGAAAATGTGAGAGCAACAGGGATTTATAAACAAATTACAAACATGCATTAGAGATTCTTGCAATTGCCAGTTGCAGAAAGAGATGTTACAGTCTTTCTGCAGCCTGTAGGTGAGAGTGTTGTTATTAGTATTTTCTGTGTGTCCTGGAATGAGAATATATAGTATTTATTAAAACTAATTGTAAACTAAGCTAAGTACACCTACTATAGTGGCTGTTGAATAACATTTTAGTAGTTTTCTCCCACTCATTTTGTTTTCCTGAACATAACTGCCTTTTTATATGTTGAAAAATCCAGATTAACTAAAATCTCTGCTTAAAAAAAAAATAGATTTTCTTCAGGGATCATGTTTTTCTTTCACATTTGATGCAAAAAGTGGGATTCCCTGCACAGGTCTAATATGTGGAATAACCTTCACTTGCAAGCTGTGTCCTTGGCTTTCCTACCTGAATCTCAGAAGAAGTGTATTTTCTGACCAAAGAATAAATGAAGATAACTTCTCCTCTTGATTTGGTCAGGGGCTCACTGGATCAGTCCCTGAAAGACACGCTGAAGAATTTCTCCACCAAAAAGCGCTTTGCTTATTGGTCAGAATATGTGAAGTTACTGGCATATCACGTGGCAGAGACAGAGGGTAGCAGCTGTGCCTCCGTGACGGAATATCAAATGCTCATCTCAGCCTGGCGGATGCTGCTGATAATTTCTACTAGTCATGTAAGAGCTACCTTTGATCTTTCTTGACAACCTGAAATTAACATTTTGAATAATACAATGTCAGCTTCTTAGGGCCACCTAAGCTGTAATGAAGAATTCACTGATTTTTTCTTGCAATTTTGTTGTATATATGCTTACAACACAAGCTGGCACAAGCATAGTACCCAGAGGTTAGAGTAGGTGGTGTTTTGCTGTTTGATCAAAATGAGCATATTGTCTTTCTGAGCAGAGGAGGGAGGTAGTAAGTAATTTTTATAGCAATTCTAAGTAATTCTGTAATCCTGAAGAGATTTTGCTGAATCAATTGAGGCCAGGATGCACCATTAGGGAAATTAGTCACTGCTGACTTCTTTACAACTGTTATGTAATACTTCAGTGATTTCTGTAAAACTGCATCATGCAGCAGCTATAAAATTTGATGAAGTCTTAAAGTAACAAAACAGTAGACTGATGTTAGACTGTGGGAGCAGCTTGGAACACCTGGCATTTGTTTTCAAGAGTGAACATTAGAATTTGTTGTACTGCATGTTTGCCAAGCCTTTGAAGAACTAGTTTTACAAGGTCAGGTCAGAGGATGGCCTGGTGTATGCCTGGGAAGATGTGGCTGAAGACAGTCATGGGTCTGTGTATGGAATGTTTTTTATCTTTAACTGTTCTGAGGACTGGCAAACATTCCAGCTGAGCCAGATGTGCTCCTGTGTTAGTAGTATGGGCTGTATGCCATTAGTTCTTTCCAGATCCTTGTTGAAACATATAGAAGTCTGATCCTTCTGTGAAATAAATGGAATCTTGTACAGATAGCTTGAGTGCTTAATCCAGTCGCCGCATTAGACTGCTAAGAAGGTGGTGCATCTTTTGTTGTGCTTGATTGATCTCTGTCTTTGTGGATCTTAGGCAGATATAATGCATCTGACTGATTCTGCAGTTCGTCAGCAATTGTTTCTGGATGTGCTAAATGGGACCAAGGTTTTGGTAGGTGGTGCTTCCTGTGAGTTCTTTAATTTCCCCATTGCTCATCTTTTTTGTACTGTGAGGAGTTCTATTTCTGCAGCTGCTTGCTGTCATATGTTTTTTAGATCCTGTGAAATTGGGCTGAAACAAAGTCTCTCTCCCTGAATTGATAAGCTGCTTATAAATCTTTATTCTGTATATGTCATTCTTTTAATCACTGAGTGGCCCTGCAGAGGGTCCTGACTCTGGTTCCCTCTATGCTGCTAGCTGCTGAAGAATAAACCTGGTCATTTTGTGGTGGTGCTTGGGCTGAGGATTTCTTAAGTGTTCTTACATGTGACTATTGCAACTGTAACTCTTGCAGTATTTCTTCTTAGCTCCTAGTTCCCATGTCAGGATCCTGTCTGCAGCTGGGGTCTATGCTATGTACCCTTCTTCTGATCCTGCTCAAACAGTGGAAGAGGTAGGTATTTTGTTTGGATAATTATTAGTCTCTGCTAAATATAAAAACTGGGGAGATTATGTTTAAGTATTTTGCTCCACTGAGATTCCCTTAGTGATTTGGGGAGGAAACTGAAGCCTTACCACAGAATTCTCTTTTGGGATGGCAAATGTCTGTAGGTTGTTCCTGTGAAATCTCTTGTAGCAATACATTTATGGTTTGGCTTCCTGTTTGTTGGTGAAAAGTGTACCAAAAAAGGTTTTGTAATAGTCCTACATTCTCACTGTACTGTGGAATGTCTTTAGTGAGATCCAGGAGTTGACTTCAGCTTTACTTGGAAGCACTGTTTTTATTTGTGTGGATCATACAACTTATGATCCACACAGCTCAGTCAAGTCAATATATTTATTGAGGGATCTTGTCTAATCTGAAGAGCTCTCCCTTTTTGTTGTCAGCGAGTTGGGTTCTGTGGATAAAATCATAAACTCCTTGACGCAGATTCTGGAGGGAGTACTACAGGCAGATCAGCAGATGATGGAGAAAACCAAAGCCAAAGTGTTCTCAGCTCTCATCACTGTTCTGCAAATGAAGGAGATGAAAGGTGAGGTGATGTATGTACAAGTGTCAAGAGCAGGGCTGCCATGGCTGAATATACCCTAACACTCTAGTGTTTCCAAGATTAAAATGTGCATGGTGTTAGTAGTAGTACAGCATGCTGAAACAGTCACCAATCTGTGGGACTCCTGCTTTTTTCTTACTTGTTTTAGCTAGTTTCAGAAAGAGAAGTTTATCATTCACAGTATTTCTGTGTCTTCCCTTCTCTTGTCTTTCCCCAACAATAACTTCTGTGTTTGATCAGTTTGATAGAGACAAGATAGGGTTCCCATGTGTTTTTGAAAATAACTCAGCAGGTGTGGGAGGGACACCCTAGTAATGCCATTTCACAGAGTGACTATAGAGCTTAGATTCTGACATGGATTTCTAGTTAGAGATAACAAAAGAACCAACACAAGAAAGTCATCTGAGGATACATCTTGTTACAAACCAGTCTGGTCATTACTCCTGTCACATGTGGGGCATCTTACATTGCAGTAGCACTTGAAGACCCTCAGTGGAATCTGGGCAGTATTTCTCTGTAACAACACCGACAGAGGCAACTGTGGTGTTGAGAAGTGTATCAGCTTACCTTTCTGTGTATTCCTTGTGCAACTGCTTGGGCTCTGCAAGACCATGTATTTTGGAAAATAAGTGGAGGGTTGGGTTGTTTTTCAGTGTTTTTCTTTGCTGTTGAATTTGAGTTTCCAGTCATGCTGGTAAAAGGTAGTGCAATTTATTATAATGGTTTTGGTAAGAATGTAGTATTATATGGACACCCAGAACATAGTGTGCACCCAGTCTGCATGGGCCAGTACTAGCAATCTGGAGAAATGGGTAGGAAATGCTGTGGTGATCAGTTATGGAATAAGTTGTCCACAGTAGTGCTTGATTTGTGCTTTGAGATGTCATGAGTTTATATGACTTCTTGGTAAAACTACATGTTTTTGTTACCCAGATGACCATCTAATCCCATATTATATCCTCCTAGACATAGTCATCTAACTTAGTCACAGTTCCTCACGTTCCATTTTGTACGTTTTGAAACAAAAACAGCATAAATACTAACTCCAAGAAATGTGGCCCAGTGATGTTATCAGTTAAGCTGGTAATCTAAGTACAAGGATTGTGTGTTAACTGTTGTCTATTCTGTGTGTGTCACAGTGAATGAGATCCCACAGTACTCCCAGCTGGTGTTGAGCGTGTGTGAAACACTCCAAGATGAGGTCATTGCACTCTTTGACCAGACTCGACACAGCCTGACCTTGGGAGATGCTACAGATGACAAGGACAGTATGGAAACAGATGATGCCTCCCGAGTTAAACACAAAGACCAGCGAGATGGGGTAAAGGACCTGTTCATCTGCTTTGCAGCCATGTTTCTTCTCTCTAGACAAAAGTTCCATGTAAGCTTGGAACAACTGTCCCTTGCAGCCTGCTGCCTTCAAAGGAAGTTTCGGTAGTTTCTATTTCAGAATTACTCTATGTCTTTTTGGCATACGTCAGTCTGGGAAATTGGCTGTTGCTGCCTCTCTTTCAGATGTGTCCTAAAAAACATCGTTACAATTGCTAATACAGCCAGGAAGTGTGCAGAGCGTAATGTGAGGGATACCAGGTGCCTTAATTTATGATTCTGAGAATGACTGAACTTTTAGGTTGTGTTAGTAAATGCTTTCAAGATTTTCTTGCTACCCATGTCAAGCCTATACCTCGTTCTCCTTTCCTTGTCACTGCAGGTGTGTGTTCTGGGTCTGCATCTGGCTAAAGAGCTCTGTGAAGCTGATGAAGATGGAGACTATTGGCTACAGGTTACTAGGAAAGTCCCTGTACTTCCTACTATCTTTGCCGCATTGGAGATCAGCCTGAGAGTTAAACAAAACCTTCACTTCACAGAGGCCTCATTACATTTACTGCTGACCTTAGCAAGGACTCAACAGGTGAGAGATGCAGAGAAATGAGAGCATATAGCTATACATTTTTAATAGGAACTGTATATCTCATTATTCTGTCTGCAATACAGCTGAACAATGATCTGTAGATAAAGGGGTTTTTTTAGAGGCTGGCAAGCAGTAAGTCCTGTATGTACGTCTGCTTAGTTTGCCTTGTTCTTGATAATGGGATGTCTTGGATGGAATTGCTGAGCCAGCCAGAGCAGACTTGTTATTTAGAGCAGGCACTTTTCACTGAATGTATTCTTCTGCAATGCAAATTATCCCCCTGCCCTGAGTTAAAATGGCATTAAGTGTGGGAACCTGCTTTCTGATTAGTTGCAATGAAGTATTATTTATCTAACACAAATTCAACTTGTGTGGGGCTTTAGGTGAAAGCAAGGTCATTCCAAAGCCAGCCCTTTTCCAGATGATACCGAAATGGGCTTCATAGTACAGTTACACAGGTTAGATTTTACTGGAAGAACAGTGTTACTTTTCTTGATACTGAATTTTTAACAGTATAGAATTATATGTAGATAAACGTTCTCTAAAAGGGTGTTGACAGTGCAAAGGACAGAAATATCTAACACAAAATAGGTCTCTTTAGTCTCAGAGAGCACATATGCAAATGTTGACAGTATTTTGTTTTGTGTCTCATAGGGAGCAGCAGCAGTGGCTGGAGCTGGTGTCACACAAAGTGTCTGCCTGCCCCTCTTGAGTGTGTACCAGCTCAGCACTAACGGAGCCATTCAGGTGGGTGCTGCTTCCTTTTGGGTGGGAATGCAGCAGGAGAGCTTGCAATGCCCTGCCTTGCAGGCTATGGTTGGAGTAGAGTCCTCCCAGTCTGGGAGGACAGCAGCTCGCCCCACACCCTGGTGACTTCCAGAATGGTGTGGAGGGTTTGTGATGTGTGCCACACTGGGCAGCAGTGTAAATAAGTCATTTATTTTTGTATCTGATTTGTTCAGACATCTGCTTCGTCTCGAAAGTCTCTGGATGCCCCCTCTTGGCCTGGGGTCTATCGTCTCTCTATGTCACTGATGGAACGCCTTCTTAAAACACTTAGATACAACTTCCTGACAGAAGCACTGGACTTTGTTGGAGTTCATCAAGAGAGGATTCTTCAGGTATGTCACATACTTCCTCTGTGATGGTTCGCTTGGTTTCTGTGTTGCAGTAACAGTGTTAAAATGTCAGAAAGTGCACAAGCATTGAAAAGAGGCTCCTGCCTCAGAAAGATTTACAGTGGAAATAATTCAATAGTGGAAGAAGGAGGATAGAATATAACAAGCCATGCGGTCAGGCAGGGATGCTTGTTATGAAATTTGTTAGAGCTTGGCAGTCACCATCTGTTCATCCTGTTCACTCTTGGGGTTATAACTTTGCTACAGGTGTTTAATATGCCTACTCAGTGCAGTAGCAGAAGTGGGAGTCTGGTGGGAACTCACTTTGTGGCTGTCTGCTCTGGAAAGAAAAGTATGAGAGCTGTTCTTGGAGGTGGTTCCAGCTCAGCCTTGCTCAAATAATGAAAATGCTGTGGTCAGGGTTCAATCGCCATTTGGGTCAGCAAGCTCTCATGTCCTGCAATACTGAAATACCTGTACTGGCTGGATTGTGTCAGTGCAGATGTGCTGAAGAGTCCTGTTTGTACATAGGTGCTGAATTACCTGTTTATAAGCATGCTCCCTAGACAAATGGCTGTCTTCTCATACAGCAGCACAGTTTGTGAAATGCATTGACCTCTGACTAAGAAATACAAAGTTCTCTGAGTCTGACCCGTGTGGTGTGTGGCTACTTCCCTGAATGCATTTCAGCTTTTTCTTCTAGAGGAGGGAATGGGATTTTTGTGATTTGACTGTCATTGCCCTGATTTACTTCTCTCCTTTCCAGTGCCTGAATGCAGTACGGACAGTACAGAGCTTGGCCTGTCTGGAAGAGGCTGATCACACTGTTGGCTTCATTCTTCAGCTATCAAATTTCACAAAGGAGTGGCATTTCCATCTGCCACAGCTTATGAGGGACATGCAGGTAGGAATCAGGATATTGCTGTAGGTAATACATTGCCTTGGAGTGCAGGGATTTGGATGTGTTAAGATCAAATGGCACTATATCAGCTTTTTATTACTGCTCTTTTAAGAGTATCTACTGCTGAGGTAATTTAAATGTCTGTTCTGCCAGTACCTTGTTGGAATTGAGTGAGGAAAGATAACTGTTGGGGACAGAGAGCTGATAGCTTGGAAAAATAACTTGGGGAATTCAATGTCTTACTCTCAGTTCTTAGTGCTAGGTGACTGAGAAGATACTGGCAATTCAAGAGACTGTATTGATTCTTTATGATGAGTGTTCTGTTTTACTGGATTTTCTAACTTCCACCGATGGTAGTAAATAGATGGGTGTCCTGGTTTAACCCCAGCCCACAACTAAGTACCACGCAGCTGCTCACTCACTGCCCCCCCCCCCCCCGGTGGGATGGGGGAGAGAATCGGCAGGAAAAAAAGTAAAACTCGTGGGTTGAGATAAGAACAGTTTAATAGAACAGAAAGGAAGAAAATTATAATGATAATTATAACAATAATAAAATGACAATAATAATAAAAGAATTGGAATATACAAAACAAGTGATGCACAGTGCAATTGCTCACCACTAGCTAACTGATTGGTTCCCCAGCAGTGATTTGCCCTCCCCCAGCCAAATCCTCCCAGTTTATATACTAGGCATGACATCACATGGTATGGAATACCCCGCTGGCCAGTTTGGGTCAGCTGTCCTGGCAGTGTCCCCTCCCAAATTCTTGTGCTCCTCCAGCCTTCTTGCTGGCTGAGCATGAAAAGCTGAAAAATCCTTGACTTAGTCTGAGCACTACTTAGCAACAATTGAAAACATCAGTGTGTTATCAGCATTATTCTTATACTAAATCCAAAACATAACACTCTACCAGCCACGAGGAAGAAAATTAACTATCCCAGACGAAAAAACGACATATGGACAGAACCCTAACTTTATTAAAAGAAAGTACCACTAGCTCTTCAGTCTTTTTATTTCAATGGGTATTTCTATTTCACAGGTATCTCATGAATGGAAGTGAAACAAAATTAATTTCCCCCTCACTGGCCACCAATCGTTTTGGCTCCTTTTCACTCCTCTGGCTTTACCAGGCTGTTTACAAATTCTCTTCAGGAACGTTAGGGGAACCTTCTGTCTTTCAGGCTAGAAGTACCAATGAGACCACAAGAGCCAGACTGTACTGGGAGACTACATAAGCACAGCCCACAGCTGCTTTAAGGACAGAGGGTGTAAGCAGCAAGCTATTCCAGCCAGAAGTTAACGGTGGCAAAAAAAGCAAATTTGAAAAATGCAGTATATATTATTTCCTATTAAATTGGGCAAAACCAATGAAATCTCATTTTCTGAGCTCTCCAACTCTTCCTAAACTCTTGGGGAGTTTAGACAATGGTAAAGAAATGTTCTTGTCTACCTTAAAAATAAGTTAAAACTAGTCATGTGCAGAACAGAATGACAGTTCCTCCCCCAAGAATGTACTTGTAAGAGTGAAAAAAATACAAGTGGATGAGAAAGCACAAGGAAACAAAGAGAAGCGCGAGTCAGCATGACATGTACTGGCTAGCCCAATTTCTCACTACCTTTTATGGCTCCAGTCCACAGAGGTATCTATTCCCATATAATTATTTCCTGGGAATGCCTTGTGTGGGAAGTAACATGTAAAATGCCATTGTTAGGCCTGTCAGTGAGAGCTTTGCAAATTTACTGCTGCCAGGAAGACACAAAACAAAACTCCTTCAGCCTAGGAAAAGGGGGATGGAATAAAGACAATAAAAAATAACATGATTATGCACACTTCTTAATCCTTTGTTGAAAGAAGTCCAAATACAGTCTTTTCCTATCCTCGTTCTGATACACTAGCATTGAGATGTGTCAGCTGAGCCAAACCAAAACGTGCAGAGACAAGGGTTTTGAATGGAAGCTTAGGCTCATTCTTTGTTGTTAAACTAAACTTTGAATCTTTTTATTTGTTAAAATTGATGTGGCTATTAAAGGTACTGATTCTGTTACTCATCAGGTGAATAAACAGCTATGTAAATGAACAGTCTTAAATTTACTATCTGTATTACAGTCACAACTTTCCCGAGTACATACAGTACTACATACTGTAAGATATAGATTATTTCAAAAGAACAGCCCTAAAATTGCAGAAGATTTACACCAAATTGAAATAGCAATAGAGTTTGAGTTTATTTCTGAAGGGAAATATAAATAAGCAATTTAAAAAAGGCTCAAGTAGCCTTAAATAACTCAAATGAGTATCCATTTGCTTTAACTGAAAAGCCAGTAATTTGAACTGCAGTAACAGCATCACATTATTTGAGATGCTTAAAAATGCTAGATAGCCCATTAATTTTTCAAAATAAGTGTTTGAGAAATTATTAACTAGTGCCCGATCCTCATTACTTTCCAGCACCAGAAGGCGAAGACTGAAATTTATTAAAACTTTAGGCTGTTCAGCTAAAGGAAGGATTAGATTAGCTCTTTTGTCAAGTCTGGAGAGCAAACCCCTTCTTTCACAGCTTAAGTTAAACTCTGTATGGAAAAGACAATCTGCCTTAAATAGAGCCCTTTGTTTCTGGAAGTCAAACTGCCAAACTACCATTTTGAGGGAGTTTCATTAAAAAAATTTCATCTGCAACTCAGTCCAGCGGGTAGGCAGACATCTCAACTGGTACTCATTGTATTAAATTCCAGGGACCATATAACTTCTGTCAAGAAGTATCCCAATGATAGTGCAATGATATGTCATTCCTACACATTAATTTTACTTGCAAAAAGATGTTATCCTGAAATGCCCGAGTTCTCAAGAGTTTGTAATACACTGGATTCAACAAGTGTACACTCTGTCCTGTACTTCCTTAACTTTCTCTTACTCCTCTTCCAGTAAATACTGTCTCTTTCCAATTTATCACACTAGTCAGGAGATGCTTTAGAATAATTTAGAATAAAAAGATGACAACTTTATATTCTTTAGAAACAAAAATCCTGAGTCAGTTGCATGAACTGTCCTGCAAGCTAACCAGTAGGCAATGCAGTAGTAATTCGTTGACACAATATCTGGCACTGAATATCTAAGTAACACCTCCTCTCTGGAAATTCTGTCCCTAATGCCATCATTAGTAAGGTTGTACTTTATGAAGCCGTGCACTTATGAAACCAAATTTAACACTAAGATTAGCAAGCACACAATTAAGAAGAGGGTCTCAGCACCTGCTTACTGAATGTACCCCCTCAATGTTGTCTAGGGGTGAGAAAATGCTCAGTAAGTTGCAGCAGTGACCCAATCTATTCCAAGGGCAGTATCACAGAACTGAAACAGGTTAAGACAGATTAGGTTATCTGATCTATCTTCCTACTAATACAAGTTTGTTCTTGCAATACCTTTTAGATCTGGAGAAAATATGGCAACTTGGACCTCACTCTCTTGGGGCCCTGCTATGTATCCATCAGAAAGTATATCAGTAACATCCATCTTTTATCCACAGACAGAAAGGTCACTTATTTGATCATACCTATAAATACATTTTCAAGAATGCTAATTACAGGAGACACCTGCACCTTTCACTAATTTTTCTAATCCTATTAGGCAAAACATTCTTGCTTATAGGAACTTATAAGTAGAAGAATTTGGGGCCTCTCCTTTGACTTTTTCATTGTATAGTTTTCCCTTTAACAGCCCAGCAGTGTTAAAATCAACAGAGGTAGTACTTCCTGTTTCTGAAGTGGATTTTTGTACAGATGAGATAAGAGAAAGGTTTCCATCTCCTGAGAAAATGTACTAACCCTATCTGTCTTGCAGCATCCCTAGCTGAAAATCAGTTTCTGCTATTTTAAGGAAAAAAAATATCTCGTGCTCCGTAATGTCTGTATACTGCATTTTTTTCCATCTGCTTTGAGTTATTAGCAAGGCTGTGAATGATTTGCAGTAATCACAGGTTTTTGTGGTTTCTTTAATGAGAGCTTCTAATTAAGAAATGGAAATACTAAACCTGTAAAGGCAAGAATTCTACTATTATTACAAGGTACTTCATTTGTCCAAAAATTTTTCACATATTTATCATATCCAACTAAGAGCTGAGTTGCTTTTTTTTTTTTCCCCCATGCATCTCAGCCAAGGTTGTGAATTCTAATGGTCAGCCAGCTTATCATTCTTCAGGAAGGTCTAGACAATGCTCGGGAAATAAGGTTGGGAAACTCATTGCAAAGAACCACAGAAAAATATCTCCAAGACAGATATCCCTCAACAGTAAATTCCATTACTTTTTCTCTAATAGTAAGGGCAGCCCAGGAAATCACGTACTTCAGTAATCATCAACTAAAGCAACTCAGCCATGCCTGATCCCTGGTGAAGCGGCAACAGATGCACGAACCCTCTTTTATAGACTTCTCTCTTACCTGTATATTTTGGTCGCATCTACAAAAGCTTGAAATACATCTTTAATTACATTCTAAGAAATGCCTTCATCTCAAATCTAAACATTAACACAGAAGAAGCATTCAGAAAGTCAACACAGTAACAAGGAAGGACACTGCAGACAATGTAGTAGCAAAGCCACTATATATTCACAAGAACAACAGCTGTGTTATTTAATAAACTGTCCATTAGTGTTTGTTCACAAAAAGGCATTAACAAGAAACGAACATGGCAAGTAATCCCACAGTATTTTCCAACAGTTTAAAAGTAATTTAGCTCCATGAAATGTAATTTAGCTAACATATGCTAGTGAACCTGGCTTTTAACTTTAAAAGGCTTCATTTAGAGGACTATGTAGGACTAGCATTACCTGAAGAAGAATGGAGAAACTTAAATCCTCAAATTTCAATTCCTCTTCATTTTAGTGATTTAAGAATGATTACTCTATTGTTGCCCCAGCTTCCCTTTCAGCAGTGCCTCAGCAGCGACAGGTAAGCTGTCAGCAGTCACTTGCCTGCATAAGCTCAAATCTAAATAGAAAGATCCTTTTGAGAGCAGTGACTGAAGTGATGAATCCATAGGGAAGGATATAACAGCCAGGTCCAACCTCTTTGGCCTGCATGCAAAGCACCTGTAAAGGGAGGCTCGTGACTGGTTTGTTATCTCTGATGCCACAGTGACCTATTAGTGATCTGAATTGTTGATGTGGTAACAACAACACTTAGATGCAGCCATTAAAAAATATGGTAATTACCACAGTGTTTTTTAAAATATGTAGTAAATTTCAGTTAATTTTAATTATATGAAAAGTACAAAGTATCTGTGTTACTCTTATGAAGCCTAAGACAATTTTTTGAAGGACCAATTTTAATTCGTCTTAGTTTATTTACAGATATTCTGAAACATGATTCTCATCTCAAAAATCGTTGTCAATTTGGATAACTGCTGTAGCATTCATAAACAAGTTTTATTTTTGCTACAGGTGCCAAATATCATTTAGTCTAAATTGTTAAGAGTAGTTTCTTCCTATTAGTAAGTTGAAACACCTGCACATCTCTGTTGCCTTTATTAAAACAAATATCCATTAAGCGTCCAGCCCTGACATCTTTGCCCTAGTCACCGCGTAACAATAATGATGTACCAAATGCATGCATACTGTACTGTTAATGAGGCATCAAATATGGTACATGAAGATACTGTACTAGTTGCCTATGTATCTCTTCATGCAGAGCAGCACTCTACAACATACCTGTAACACTTCTTGTTTACCTGCATGTTACCATTCTTAAAAGTTACTATTTTATGAATAGCTGTATAAAATAAAGCAGTGGTTAGTAAAACAACAATGAACGCTGTTTTCACCTGTAACTGCTAAGCACAACACAATGAAATTCCTATGACAAGAACCAAGTTTTAATGAGTTGTAGCAGCATCACTTAATGATTGTAGCAGGATACTGGGAACTGCTGAATTATAGCTGCATCTCTGACTTTGTGAGGCCTCAAGCAAGTGATTAAAATGCTGCAATTTGGGCAATGAAAAAAGAAATACAAGACCCCAAATTAGTAGATGTTTATGAAGTGGGGTTTTTTTTTAAATGTTTGCCTTGATCTTTGAGCTTCTCTTGTACTGTGTACACAAGTCTAATGATGTATCTTTAGTACCTTCTTGGCATGCTGTGGGGATTAGTTAATGACTGCACAGCTCTTTGAAGATGTTCAGGCTATTTTATTTTTAATTAATGTTTGCAAGCTACTTTGAGCTTCTATCATGAAAGGGCTTAAACAAGTACAAAATTTCAGGTGGTTATTAGTCCAACATGCAAGAGGGCAAGATGAGGAAGTAAAATGAGACTGTGGGAGAAAGGGTGCCATTTATTGGGCACCTGGGATGTGTAGGTAAATAATACTGAAATTAAAAAAAAGTTAAACTATGAGACAAGCATACTGCTCTGTAAAATGACAGGTTACCAATGCATGTGCTGTCTAGAAGTTTTCCACAGAAATTCTGAGGCACATCTTCAAGGAGTGTCAGTTACTATAGTTTTATAATACAGCTCTGGCAGTTCATTCTAGCTGAGGATTGGGTTTACATTTTGACAACAGACTATTCTCATCTCCTCCCTCTTTGCCATACATACTCCTGGGACACAGAAGTGATAGGCAAATCCACAGAGTCTTATTTGCAAGAGTTGTGGATTAGATTCCCATTAAAATCAGCAGCAAAACTCTTTGGGCCCAATTTCATTAAAAAGAAAAAAAAAGCCCTATGATAGCAGCTAGGTGGTAATATTAGGATTTCACAAGATTTGTAATGATGTGGGTGGCACACAGTTTGATGGGAGTTCTGTTCATTCTGATCTATTGCAAAATAAAGCCCAGACCTTTGAAATAAGTTTCTTTTTATAGTGTTCTATTTTCACTCACTCTTGCTCAGTTGTTGATAATGGCTAAAAACCAAAGGAATTTGGGAGGTGCTTTGAAGTCAGCAGGAAATCCCAGTATAAAAAAAAAATTGCAGCCATTGGGGAGTAAAGTATATCTTTTAATAACAAAATGCGAGTGTTTTGACTTGCATGCTCTCAGTCATCTAACTGGCATAGTGCTGCCACACCTCGATTTATCCAGTGTTTCTGGGGCTTGTCTGAAGGGAGTTCAATTGAGAGAACATAGTTGGTTGAGTGGCCAGTAGTGGATAAGACACCTCTTCTTGCACTTGTCTTGTATACAGGGCATGAATAGATGTTCATATGAAGAAATGTGGAACTTTCTCCAGGTTTCAGCCAAATTATGGGCAAAGAATCATAAAGGATTTTTGGAAGTGATTCTCCAATTACCAAGGATTCTCTATCCCATCGTGCACCTTCCAAAAAAAGGCCTCTCACATAAGCCCCATCTTCTGGCATTTTCTCCATTGTATGCTCCTGTTTCATCACCTAGAATGAGTAAACCATCATTGCTTGATTTTATTTTTATCTGGAGTATATTGAATCCTACAAGTGATAGTCTGAAATTGCTCCTTTAAATAAAATTTCTTTTCACTTGAAAACTATTCCTTGCTGCCCCAGAATATGTTTCAAGCTGTTCAGGAAAAAAAAAATTCCTCTCTGTTGTCTTACCTCAAATTCAAATCCAATATGATCAATTGGGATGGTGTATTTTCTGGCATAGTTTTGTAAAACACCAGTCAAAAAAGACTGAGTGAAGAAGAATCCTGAGAGCCAAAAGACTGTGGGTGGCCCGTTGATGACCCAATCCTGAATATGGAGAGAAAAAACAAACATAAGAATAAATAAATTTGTGGCTTCACTGTGCCAATTCACCAGAAAAGGGATGTCTTTTCAGATTCAGTCAGACAGCACAATGAGATCTAAACCTTGATGGGACCCTCTGGATACTACCATTAGTTCTATATTTTTCAGAGACAACAAATCACAGAAGTCAGTTATTTATGATGACAACAAAAATAATCACTCATCCTGAAACAACCAGAACTCAGTGCTACTGAGAAAGAAATTTAAGGGAATAGCATTAGCATATTTTGGTAAGTCTAGATACTAGCCAGCAAAAAAAAAAAAAAAAGAAAAATGATTGCATTTGGACACTTTTATCAATCTACCATCTTGTACAGTCTTGTAAACACATTAAAAAAGGCCAAATTTTCTTACATAGTATCTTCACTGATCGCTGTGAGGGCACTCACTACAGCCAACACATCAGATCCTAGTAGAGGAAATAATTCCAGTACAGAGATGCCAGCCAAGATCTTGGGCCAGTATCTTTTTGGGTATCACAAAGGCAGTAGAAAAAACAAGGCAAGCGCAGAATGTCCCCACACTACTCTCAGCAATTTGGAGTCAAAAGAAGCCCATATGGTACTTTGATCCAGCAAACGGGAAACTCTGCTGCTTATACAAATCTTTCAGATGCTTTTTCTAGTTTTCTCCTCCCCCTGACTTTTAAGGAGTTCCACTACATCTCAGTACCTCAGCTATTTAAGGTACACCTGAAATTTTAAGTAATTTAAAGAGAATGCTAAGAATGCAAGGGAAATAATGGAAGGGTGAGTAAAGAATAAAATAGCTTGTCCAAAAAGTGTGTGGAAGTGGTGTAACTTTTTATTAAACTTGAAATAGATTTACAGACACATATATAAAATTTAAAAGTGCCTGTTATACACTGTTTCTAAAGCGTTCTCACACCTGGTTCAGTGTCCCTTGAGCAGGGAAGCCATTAAGACATCAAGTTAAATAATGCAAAGTAAAATACATCTTCTAGAAACAGAAAAATATAAACTACCAAATGCAGCACTGGATTAGCACCAAAGGATTGTATTTCCAACTCACCCTGCTGAGCAATTGCCCAGCTAATTCCAGTGCTGTTAATGCAGTGTATATTTGGTCATAAGTATGTGCAATTAGTTCACAATCAGAGCTATAAGGATACTGCTGAATGAGGACAACACTGATACACATTTTACCTGTTCAGCTTTCAACTACCAATCTGTAGACCTGTCAGAATCAGTTTAGCATACCTGGAAGAAGACCAAACGACAAAGGAGATCCGACACATAACCTCCCAGTGGCTTCAGTGATGGATAGGATTTGGCAGCCCACATTGATGGTACTTTTCCCATTAGAATGCTGTTGAAAACATCTTCAAGTTCAGATGACATCAACACTTGGCCTTTAATGGCTTTGCCTAAATCAATGAGGCTGCTCCGAACAACTTCAGTAAGCCTTAAGATAAACCAAAGAAACCATCATCTCATTATTTACTTCTTACTATCTGGCTAAAGACCTTCGAGTTCAATTTGAACAAAGGGCTGATCAAAGCTGGTAAATATCCTGTCAGAAATTCCTTATCTCACCTGTAGTTATCAAAAACTCTTATTTAACTTTGGAAAAGCAAAGAAAAAACACACCCAGAGAAACAAAAGGTAGTGAAAATTCCCATTCTTGACAAGGGAAATCAAGTGACAAGAGCTTTAAAGATTGTAATGCTAATTAACATAGTGTGCTGTTGGGGCCTGGGTATAACTTAAAAAAAAATAATAGGCTGCCCTACATCAACACAACAAACGCTAATCTAAGTTCATACTCCAAGAATATAGGTACTATTTCTATACTCAGATAGTCAGCTGCAGCTTTTAAGTCTTTTTAAAAGGGTCATCTAAAGCAGAATCTATCATGTTAAGAACAATGTATTGTAAAAGGCTTATAACTGTTAAGGCTTGTGAGTTGCTAGCACTGATGCACACAAGCATATTTCAGTATTAGTAGTGCTACACAAAACACTGAGCCATACCTGTTAAATCGAATTAGTTCTTGCCTAAGAACTGTATTCATGGACTCTTCATAAAGTACTGGGTATACTTTCATGACCTCTTTAACATCAAAGTCACTTGGTAATTTGGACAGGATGTCCTGTGCCAAATCTTCAACAGTTTTCTGAAATCACAAGTTTGCAATGAATGAGGAATTTCCCTTTTTTTCCACCTCTTTTTATTCAATAAATTCCATAAACCACTATAGATTTTGTATTTTTTTCTGTATAACCATGTAAGTATTTTTGTCCATTTTCCTAAGAAATAATACTTACATGCTCCTCCTCTTTTTGTGCATCATCCTGTCTGTCTCTGCATGTGCCTGCTTGCTCCTTTTCCCTTCTCAAAGTTGTAAATTTGTTAGTAATTTCGGTTTAATTTGCAAAAAGGTTTTAGGCAACTTCTAAGGAAACAGGCTGCAGGGCAGAGAAGCATAATCCTGCTACTGCCACAGTGAAGGAAAAGACAAAGCATGCAGCATGGGGAAAATGATGGGAAAACCATATGAATACCCCAGCCATGACAGAAGCTAGACTTACAGCATATTAGACTTCAGAGAATATTATCACTAGACAACCCTACAGGAAATGAGGCTCCATCGATTCCACTTTTCAAGAATCTACTTGTGTATAGAATATAGGAAGTCAAACCTGAGATGCTTGAAAGGTCATTTTCTGTGTCTCAAAGGGGCATGGATTTGGCCTGAGTACAAGATGAAGGAAAGAAATTCCCAGCATCTTCACAACCAGGTCTCATGGAGGGGTAGATGACAGTGAGGTCCATGTGCAAGTGACTCTATTCTGCCAAACTGCCCCCTTTCTTTGTGCCACACAAGTCATAAACACAGTTACATGTTTGGGACTGTAGAAATGAATTAGCCAAGGGAAAGCAAAAATTGCATCTCAAAACCCAAGCATTCAATAAGTAATAACAGACTGAAAGTTCCATTATAGGACAGGCTTCACCAGGAAGACAACTTTGCCTCTAATGGGCTTATGTCACTTGCCTGAATTACTTGATATATTTTCCTGGCACTCTGGAGTCTGTCCCACAGTGAGAATGGCAGGGATGGTTGGTCATACAACCACTGCTGGATGAAGTCAGACCAGTGCATGAACCTCCATCATTAGAATTTGTAGACTGGAATTAAATGTCATACTTTAAATTGCCTAGACATGAATGTGATTTGAGGTGCTTTACCAATTGTGATCGTTAACTGTGCTCTAGCTACAATTCATGACTGAAGTGAAGCACTTCACTGTTATTTTAAAACACGAAATATGAAAGAAACATTCTTATTCAATCTGCACGTTCTACTCAACCAGGTTGTGTGGTATTAACCTATTTGAATTCAAAGTCATTAGGGTATCTTCCATCTTTAAAGGTTCTTCCATGACAAATCTGTCTGCTTCTCTACAGGAACATTCAAATCTACTCCCAATGCCACAGTCATGTGATGAGAGGGTTGGATTACTCTGAGACCTAGGGCATGACAGGAAAGGGCACCTTTCCAGAGTGCAAGTTGATCTTTCTTCCCCAGTTACCTGAGGGGACTTGCCACTTCCCCCTGCTTCTCTAGGCAAAGTCAGGAGCACTCCATGGAAAAGCTGGTTAGTTTCCTGGTTATCCTTGGTGATGTCTGCATTTTCATGAAGTCCAAATACTTCAGGGTGTGTTGTAATTGGTAAACTTTGTATGTATTCAATGTAAGACTGTAAAAGAAACATTTAGATAATAGAAATCATGCAATGCTATATTCATAAACTATCAGTAAACCCAACTTGGACATAACCTTCCCATTTACAATCAAACACATTAGATCCCAGTTAAATGCATCCAGGAATTGACTTAGTCCATAGAGATAAATATAAAAGTTTTGAATGATTCAAAGACTCACTGAGGGGTTGTTCTTAATACCCTCTTGTAAGTAGCAAGAGAAATATACAAGGAACTCTGGTAAGAGTCATAGAGGAGGATAGGATGCTGCATGTAGCACCCCTACAACTGCAGGTTATGCAAATATGTTGAATTTGAGCACATTTTTTATATCTGTGCAGTTGTTAGAAGGGAAAAAGGAGATGAAAACTGAGTATATACCTGCCATTCCAACTCCTCATCCTGATCACTGCTTTCAAGACAAAAGTGGTTCCAAGAGGGTGCAAAAGTACCCTGTAAACTCCTGAAGCCTGACTCCTATTGGCTTTCTAGAAATGTACTGGAAACATGCATAGGGATGGCTCTTTTCATCAACAAACTTCAGAATATTGGATGATCACTACATTTCCATTGGAGTGTGTTAGATATTAAATACCAGATTCGTATTTCATACATAAGATATATGCTGGCATGGCTTTGTGAACTTACTTGTTTTATTTTCTATTTGTTGTATTCAGTATATCAAAGTACAGTGTAGATAAGGTTTTTCCCAGTAATTCAGACATAAGTTACATCTATTATCTTCTCACCTCATATGGACCATGTGGTGGTATGTAGTAGTCATCGCCAGCTGCAAGCATATACTTGTCCTGCTCTATATCCTTGCTATAGACTATGGAAAGAAGGGACAAGAGAAGACGCCTGTCTTTATCATCTGTTACTCTCCCTCCATAGTTACATTCCCCTGGGAAAGAGCAAAGAAAACCAGGATGAAAAATTGCAAGTTAATGAACAAATAAAAATTGTTTCACAATAATGTATAACTCCAGCAAGTTAAAGTTCCAAAGCTCCAGATCTTCAAAAGTTTTTAGGTCCTATACTTCAATTGATTCAATGGAAATTAGGCACTTTAACACCTTTGGAACTATGGGCCAAATCTGTGTGTCTTGATGATGAAAGGTTTAAGGAACACTATGAGCTGGTCTGAGAAACTGCTCCTCATGCCACAGTAAATAATTTGATGTTTTAAATGACAGCTCTGTTGCTTGAAATTCTCGTAAGAATTCTTAGAACTGTCAAAATTTGAACAGTGCTATAGAGCTGATCCTAGTCTTGTTCCTTTTATGCAAACTTAACCTGATTATGTATGTATACAGTAGAAAACAAGGGATCACAAATATGCAATACCCCTGTGCAGAAGGGGCTGGAGATATTTAAGTAATGGGCAAGCAATGATGGGAGGTTTGTCCTGGTATAAGGTACAGAAAACAGCTAAAAGCTCCCAGTTATTACTTTAATCCTGACTCCCAAAATTCTTTTTCATAAAGCTAATCATAATATTAGCAAAACTCAGGAATGATCTTTATAACAGTGACAAAGCAAGTGCTGTCTTTCTGGAGAAAGAGAACTGAGTGACCACAGCAACCAAGTTACTTACAGAGGTCAACACCTCCTGCTTTGAACTGATGAGTATTATCACATCCTCTGGTAAACTGACAATGCTTACTGTGTCAGGATCATATTTATCAGCTAAGGTGAAACACAGGCCACTGACGTTTTTATTTGACATCTACGAAACAATGACCAGGAGGTTTGCTGGACCATCAGTAATGTTTCTGGCTATATATGAACCAAGACAGCAATGACATCTGAGGGTTTGGGATTCAACTTGTCTGTATGTGGAAGGCCAAGAAAGTAACCTGAATGGAATCCACTCAATTTGTCAAGAACTCATGAGTTTATCACGGCACCAGCAGAAAGTGCCCAACAAAGTCAGCACATGTTAGAGGGTGGAATGCTTGTACCTGTTAGATATGTGAGAGCTTCAAATGGAATTTCTTCATATTCATTCAGAAACATTTGGATCTGTTGCATACTGATTCTGAGGTCAGATTCATTGAACTCGTATGGAATATTCCAACCTGTTCAATTCAGAAAAGATATACAGGGCAATGGTGCACCGTACTGATAACCATGCTCTGGAAATGATGGTATTGGTACCATACTGCTACTACAGAGCTGAAGGTAACAGCTGCTAGACGGTACCTAGAAGCAGCCCTGGAATTTACCAGGGTGATTATTGCACAAGGGACATGATAACAATATTGTATCCTAAGGCACTATTACCATCATTCTACATAATTAAAACATAATCACAGGCATTTTGGCATCATATACTCTGGAAAAATAATTTTTTACCTTAAGCAGAATACAGACCTGCTCAGTACTTTCAGCTAATCTGTTGCTATCTGGAGACGATGAGAACAAGAGTTTTAATTCATTGATTGATTTTCATTTTTAATCAATCTGCCCATCTATTAATGCTGCTTATATAGGACATTCAGGGTAACAGTATAATTAAAAAAAAGCACACAGGAGCATACTCCAGATAAGAGAATCCTTCAGAAAACCCATACCCCTAGAGCACACCAAAAAAATAGGGCTATTGCTGCAACTGTCCTTCTTCCCCCAGACAGCTGGTCACATTAAGCAGTAGATGTGGCTTTTGAAAATGACCTATTTGTCACTTAGAAAAATTATATTTTTACTCTAAAGCAATAAATTAGTATCTTCATACTGGCAGACTAGCGTTTATTTAAACAGCTGCCTATTGAAATAAGGACAGCGGCTTTCAGTGAAAATATAACATTTCATAACAATAACCTGTTATGACAAAGACAGACTCAGTCAGAATGAAAGACTGAGAACTTCATGTACACCAGTGGAGAGCATAAACTTCATATAGTTATAAAAATGGAATCTATAATTCCATACATTTCTACATTTTATGTAGAAATTCTACATAGTTTTCTAAATATTTCAAGATTATAGAAATAGCTGAAGCACAAATCTTACTGATACATATATTTTCATTGCTGTGTTATGAACAACACACTGCAGCTACCTACATTTGTTTCATACCAAGTAAACAAATGCACTAGCTTTGATAAAAGGAAGTATACACATAAATAACAAAAGCAGAATTCAAGAAGATGCATCTTAATTATGAAAATTTAAAACAGAACTGGATTTGATGGTAAGAACTACAGTAATAAATTAATAATTTAGTAAGCTATAATTTAACTACTGTATAAAATATTTACTTGGAAAACTGGTACTTTGTAGTCCTCCCCCAGGGTAATACTTTTAGTAGCTTCAAGAGTAGCTTTGCCTGAATTAGAATCCCTGCAAATAACTGCTTTTAAACTTCATTATGTTCTCTGCAATATAGATTGCACTTTTGTAATACTGCTAACAACAATACTGCCTTTTCATAGAAAGGCTCCAACAATGCATTTCAAAACCACTAATCATTTTGAAACAACCTGCAAAATAATTTCAACCTTACCCAGTGGGCCAAAGTTTCTCCTTTCCTGCACAAGAGCATGAAAAAAGCAAAGGCCAAACAGCAGTTTTTGCCACATTTCTGGCTTTTGGCAACTGCTAAAGAACACAGGGTCAGAGATAGGGTCATTAAGGTATGAGCGAAGAAGGTTCACTCTAACTCCTTTTGGAGGCTCATTCGTCATTTTGATGCCATTCTGGAGGATGCTAACAGGAAACTTTTCTGACGGATAACTAGTTAACCACAACCTGAAAAGAATTTTAAAGAGCACATTATCAAAAAATCATCAGTATTGACAAATCCGTAACACTGATCTACAGAAGACTAAGTTTTAGTACTTGCTTAACTATAATAACATCATCTAAATTTGTTCTAAAATGCAGGCATAAAGTAGATTATATTGGACAGGTGGAAAAGATTACATCCTAATTAAGTATCTTTATTTTATCACTGCACGTAAATGATATGAATGTTATACTTACTTCTTCACACAAAATAAGTTTCATTTCTTTTTTACTAGTGTCTTCAGCAAACAAGAAATACTCCCATTAAGAAGAGTAAAATATTAAAACTCCTACCTGAACTTATCATTGGTATTCTCAGGCACTATAACTTCCTCGCAGATTTTTTCCAAAGTAGGCATCCAGCTAGTTGCAAGATGGCAGTTTTGTAACACTACCCAGGTTCCATCAGTAATAGCCTGATAAATCTTTTTTGCTGCTATTGGGCCCTGTCCCTGTCCAAGTGAAACAGTTTGAATGCCTGCGCCTCCCATGCCAACATCATCAGCAAATTTTAGCAAACCTATGATGGCAAGTTTCACACATGCAAAGAAAGACAGTCTGTTAGAAAGTACATCAATATTATACTCATAATTTTTATAATACAAAAAGTAAAGGGGCAAAATTCAACAAATATTTCACTCAACTGAAAAAAAACCCACCCCATCTCAACAACCCAGAAGTAGTATCAAATGCTGTATCAGTCACTGTGTTTCTGAGGCATATGCTAAAATTTAGGTGTATAAAGTAACACTAAAAACAAACAAACAAGAACTAGCCAGGTTAAATGCCTGTCATTTCCTTTAGCCCTGAGCAGCCCTGCACTACAGCTCTCTACTCTCTTTGTTGCATGGGTACAATTGTTTATGGGGGCTGAGCTGTCAATTGGATCTTTAGATCTGGTTAAAAATAACCGTCCATCTTTCCCATCAAAACCAACCTCTTAGAAATACATCCTTACGGTATGGCTCTGTATTACAATTCTTTTGGCAGAAAACCAGGTTTAAAAATAACCTGGGTGGTTATTTTTTAAAGGACATTTAACAGATGTGTTTTTAAGTGTGGTCATATACACCATTTAATTAGTAACTGAGAGGGAGGAAACTTTCTGGAGGAGGGGTTGCAACAAAGACTGGGGCAAGTCCCAAACACCCACTAAAAGAATTGTAATGCAAGCGTGAACTATAAACTGGTCTGGATGTTACAAGTTGTTAGATCCCTAAATTGCTGCTCAGACACCTAGACATTTCATCACCACTACATTCATTCCACCCTTTAGCATTTTACTATCATTGTTTATATACAGGCAGATGCAAATGTTTGATATTCCATCATTGCTGTATTGTACTTTAAAGATCCAGTGAAGGGGCCTACACTGTTATCAGTTTAGTCACACTCAGTGACATTTAACCAGGTAAAAAAAGATTTTTTTAATACCAATCTCACCTGCCATTGGATCAGCACCTGGTGATAATACAAAAATCAAAGGGGCACAACAGTTTGAATCACTGTAACTTCTTCCAAGATCAAAAGTAGGTGGTTCAATAAATGTTCTGCCCATATTTTCCACAATGAACTCCTGCACTGCTGGAATAATTTTGTCAGGTCTCAAACATCTGAGAATAACCATGCGATCTAACCCCATCAGTGTGCTCCATTCATCTGGGAAGGCTTCTTCATGGGGTCTTACAGAGTCATATATTAGTTTCCACTTGGCAAAATTCTCTCTTACATGTTCCATTAGTCCCTGGAGGTTTGTCAGACTAGATGCACGTACGAGCTCAGCCCATGATTTGTCAGACAGCCAATCTGGAGCTGGATTGGGGTGAGGATTATCAAGAGCAACACCTCCTGTCAGCAGGAAACGCCAAACCTCATTGTCTATTTGGTCTTTTCCCTTCATAATGCCTACTGTCAGAAGGAAGGAGAATAACAGCTTATCTTTTTCAAACAGTGAACAACAGACATTATTATAGATGCTTATTGTGAAATGATTGGTTATATTTTTAATTCTTTCTTCTAGATCTTTACTCTTTTTGCTGTTAGCAATAGATTGAACATACAAGTTAATGAACCAAATCAATGAATACTGGTACATAGGTTCAATGCTTCCCAGATCAGAAATGCAGAAGAAGACAACAGCTGAATGAATAGCAACTGGCTTATACCCCATTCGAGTAGAATCTATTTGCATCTCAGTTACAGAGGAAATTTTTTGCTTTTCAGAGATTTCTTCAGATAAGTCTTTGGATGAAGACAAAATATTAATTGCTGTTTCATCTTCTAAGATGTTTCCTTCTGAACTGGAAAGGATCTCCAGGATTTTATCTTCTATTTCCTTTAGTTGTTTCTTGTTGGCTGTGCTTTCTATAATCAGTTTATTTTTCATTTCTTCTAGCTCAGGCTTTTCTTCTGCAGCTACAATTCCAAGAAGTTGGTCCTGAAGACCCAAAGGTGTAATCATGAAGTTGAGTAGACAAACTTTCACAGCCACTTCAGGAAGATAGTGAGGATTTCTTAAGTGGGTTGTTATGTAAAACCTGAAATCTTTTGAATATTCAATTATATTTTCCCCTAATTTCATGTATTCTACTCCTTGCTGTTTGAATGTTAGCTTTAATATAATGGGTTCTATGAAAGCATCTAGTTCTTCACCAATATTTTCTAGCAAGACTGGTGTTCCAAGCTGAATCGCATTTTCTAATGTCCTCACATAATGTGTGTCAGATAATTTGATAACTGACAGGCTGTTAGTTTTCTCCATATTTTTTATCCACTTGTTAGCTTGCCTTTGAGGATCTATCATTAAAGCCCATCTTCTTGAGTTAGAAACAATTATGCCATTGTCAATGGAAAAAGAATCAACTGGCAATCCAGCAATCTGCCATGCACGGATTTTGACTGGATCCCCTAATGTATTACTTAAGCTAAAATCACTTGAGCATGGTATGTTCTTTTCATTGCACAGGACCTGCCATTGCTTTTGACATTTTAAACGGTAATCGATAGTAAAGGCTCCCAAATAAGTGATAGTTCCTGATGACAGTAACACATCTCCTATAAGGTCTGTGTATCGAATTCCTAATAATCGTGCAGCTTCTGTCCACCTATCCTTCTCTCCACCAAGACCATTAATTAGCTGTTCAGCTCTCACAAGCTTTTGTGAACAAAGTTTGATATTATTTTCTAATTCTCTCTTCCGGTCATTCATGTTGTCGAACTCATCATTCAAAGCTTGGAGGTGATCAACTACCTCTTTAAGTTCTGCTTGTTTTGTTTTTAGCTTCTGCATTTGAATGTCCAGTAATCCTTCTGCAGCTCTCAAATGTTCGCGTTTTGGGGCAACCACTTTTGCAACACGATCGTATACCTCCATGGCTCGCACCCATCTGCATAGTCCTTCACAGGCAGATGAGACATTTTTTATGACAGCTGGCTGAAAATCTGGATGATCAATAAACCTCTCTCTAATTCTCTTCATTATAGCGGGAGGAATATTATCCTTGTCATATGCCTTTAAGCTCTCAAGGAATTTCAGATCTCCAAGAATTTTTCTAGATGGCCCCCAGTAATCTTCTAGCATTTTACCTATGTTGCAAATAATACTAAAATCAGGCTTAAAACATGCATGTTCAAACTGAAAAAAAATACTTAAACTTAATATGAAGAATTAACATCAATGATTTTGCAACTGAATTTTACTATGCAACCACTGTTAACTAGTTTCGGAAAATCGTTACCTAATGAAATCCAGACAGGCACTTCAGCATCACTAACCTATGTAATAATTCTTAATTACATAATAATTCTAAATCAACCAAGCATAATAAGGGAAACAAATTACTATACTGTCTTTCTTAGCATTGTTTATTGGATAAATCAGTAACTATGTGAAAGTATTCCTTCCTAATATAGATAAGAGTTTTGGATGAAAGACATTTATAGAATACTTATTCTCAAGTACGAAGGGTTGGACTGTGGGGGCATAAGGTAGAAGAAAAGTGAAAGAAAAAGGTCTCTTTCCTCTCCTACCTCACAAATCCTGTGCAATCCCACAATAACAACATAAGCCACACAGAAAGAGCTTGTTAATTACCTGTGGCAGGGGTATAGCTAGAATTCTGTCTCCCAGCATAACTAATAAAGTTTGGTAGCAGGGTTTAGAGGGGGAAATACAGGTGAATGGTGCACAGCACACTGCAGCTGCCAGAGTTCCTCAAGGTAATGCAGATCTCAAGACTGGGTCAAAGCAAGTTAAAGAGATGACTTGTGCTGGTGACTGGGATCATATTTACAAAGCTTGTACAACAGCATCAAGCAAGGGCAGTATATTACAATGGCAAAAGCAGCTCTTAGCTATTCAGTGTAGTTTTAAGTCATTGCTAGCCAAACACACTTTTAGCGCACATAGCTGCATTCACGCCAGCAGCACTTCAGCAGCAGCTCAAACATTCCTAGTGTGGGGATAACAAATACTGCATTACCACTGCCACTTGGATCTGGCTTTCTGTCTGGTTTAGTCCCCTTCATGACACAGATACTCTCCATGACGAGCTTAACAGGACCAGGTGGATTCTGCATGGATTTCACCAGAGAGATGTCTGAAGGATTCAGGGTATCAAGAGCTGCAAGTGCTGCCTCCAAAGCTGGCATGGCCTCAGCAAGGTCTCCTTCACATTCATCCTGTAAAGAAATTGGGCAGATGCCTGTAAACCTTCATACAATACCAGGTCCGCAACCTGATTATCCCACTACAACACAGCCCCAGAAAACTTTCTTTGCTTGTAAGTATCTAATAAAAAGACTCTTCACAGCATTGTGTTTCTTGAGGAGAAAACTACTTTCACAATTTGTCTGCGCAGTTTAAAAAGGGAAGATTTTTAGAGAAATTAGTAACTTCCATAAGCTGAACTGATAGCTGAAAAAGACAGACAAGCCTTCAAGATCAAAGTCTCTCTAGTCTGACAAGGAGAATTAAAATACAGGTTAGATACTGTTGTTATTAGTTAAATCTCACAGTGCTGATCAGGTAAAAAATATATAATGTGTAGCTTAAATTCTTTTCCATGTACTCAGATCTCAGTAATTACCTTATCTATCACTGACATTTCCAACTAGTTACAAAAAAAATATTGAGCAATCCTGCAGCTTCCCATAGGAAATTCTGTGCTACAGATGTCTGGGAATGGCAGTATCTCTTAGGTTATGCCTAATAGGGCTCCATGCAGTGCTATGCCAAATTACCTCAGCTAACTCTAAATGAACTGTCTTTGGGCCTGGAAACAGTATAACCTCATTACTCAATCTGTTGAGAAGGAGAATATATTAGTACAGAAATAAGAGCTAGATGGCTTTTGGGATGTGAACTAGAAAGGGAAGCTATGCAGCACTGTGAGATACAGTCACACTCCAAACAGCCAGAATTTACCTTGTTTATATTAGGAACATGTCATTCATCATCTTTGCAACTTTGTTACTTTAAGAGGTTGGATCATCCCATTAACACATCACCACAACTCCCATTTACTTGGAAAGACTTGGAACCCATCATGCTCCAGGCTCAAGCCCTTGTACACTACCTTAATAGCTTTAGCAACAGCTGCTGCTTCATTAGCCTCTTTTTCATCTGCCAACACTAGTTCTTTCTTTGCATCTACTTCAATTGTTTCCTTTTCAATCTGGATCATCATTTTGTCTGTTTCTGCAGAAGTCTGAATCAGTTCAGGCTGAAGGGCAGTCAGTTCTTTCTGCATCACTGCAACCTGATGAACAAAACAGGAAATCAAGAAAAAATTTGTGTAAACATTGCATGCGTTTCTCATCTTGGTATCTTAGGAAGAAAGATCAGAAGACACTATATTAATACAATCTAAAATGGGACATTTGATCTAAATAATTATTAAAATAGTTCTCTAGCCTATTTTTACTAAGAGCTTTTTTATTTAACTGAATAGGTTTTTTAAGAGGATTTTATTATCCATGCAATACACTTGCTTTTTTATGATCCACTTAATTTCAATAATGAGAAATAAATTGAATAATTGTATTTTTTTCCTCACAGTCAGTTTCAGTTTATGGAACCCCAAACAATCCTTTATTGCACAGGTGGAAAACAAAACCCAAAAGAAACTTGGAAGGAAACAGAGAATTAGCAACAGCTGCAAACTGTTCTTCATCCAGCAAGTATCTGGAAGCCCCTTTACTTTGCATCTTGGAAAGATCAATCCCCAGATCACATGGGTTGAAAAGGGGATTGTTTACCTGGAACCTGATCAATTTCCTACTGGGAAACTACTCAGGAATTAATATTTATTATTGTCTTACAACATTCTTCAACTTCTTCCCTATTTTGAGAGAGGTAATAGGTACTAGGATGCTGAGGCATGGATTCTCCATATAAGGTTTTAAGAAAATAATGAGATGTAAGGTTTATTCCTTCAACATTTAATGAATACCATCAATTTCATTTAGCTTTCTATTAAGTGCTATAATCTGAACTTACATACCACAATTTCTTAAAATTACTAACTTTTCCTGCTGGCTTTCTATAGAAAATTATCAATAGCATCATGAATATAGTGAAGAGGGAATTTAATAAATTTTATTTTATAAATTTTAATCAGCTTATACAGAACCCATAGTAAAATATGCATATGGCATATATTCAGTGTTTTCATCTGAAACTTACTTGTGAAGATGCAAAGTCAAGTTTTTGAAGTCCCATAAGATAACGAGTTCTCATCATGTCAACTTCTTGCCTTTTGCTATTCAGCAGAGTCTTAAAGGTAAGAATCAATTCTAGGTATGAAGTTGGTGTCACATAGTTGTGTCTTTGCAGTGTAGTGTAATAGCTGATGGAGAGCTCTCTCACACTTTCTTGGAAATATTTGCACATTGACACAACCCTAGAGAAAATTATTCCACATTACTATGAAAACACAATCTGTATTTATGTTAATTATGAGGAAATTACTCTAAGCTTATAAAATTATATTAGTGTTAGTGAAAGCAGAATTGTTTTTACCCCATTATAAGAAATATTTTAGACTCCTTTCAAAGAGCGGCCTGATTTTCAGAAACATCAGGTACATATATCTAGCTATCTTTGACTTGCACTGAAATCCCAGAGTTGGCTTAGCTTTGTCCATTTATAAGGACAGTTTCCTGATCAAGTATGTTGAGGGTGTGAGGGGGAGGGACACAACCATCTGCTTCATATGTTTCTTGACAGATAAACTCATACTCTTTTCTAATGTCATCTTTGAGTTCAACATCCTCTAAAAACTTGTTAGCAACCATTTCCAAAGCATCTGTAGGCCAGGTTTGGAACCAATCAATGGTGCAGCAGTTTATCAGTGAAGGGAACATCCGTAATCGATTCCGAAATGCATCTCCAATAGGACTTATGGCTAGGAAAACAAACAAACAAACAAAAACCAATTGTTACTTAAGTTTGTTTGCAGTTCAGAAGCATAAAAAAACTAAGCCTAAGAAAAAACATTCTAAGAAATAACACACGGTATACAGACCTAAGACAATATGCAAATTTTTCTTCATCCTTTCAATAAAGAAATTGTACATAGCAAGGGGAGTGGCTTCAATTTTCCTGTTCTCCATCCTTGCTGCACCTTGCATTTTCTCAACAATTTCAGCTTTCTCATCTGTTGTAAAGATATTAGGCACATCACCAGTATTTAAAAGCATGTTGATATCTTCTACAAATGCTTCATCCTTTATTTGATTATCACAGAACAAAAAGGACACATTTTTGTTACCAACACCTGCTTTCAGCATGACTTGTTTAACATCTTCTTTCCATTCATTGATTCCATAGGACTTTGTAATTTCAATTTGAAAGAGTTCAAAGGTATTCATGTAGGTGGCTAGCTTGGCAGTACTTTGTCGACCACTCCCGCCAACCCCCATCAACAACAGATGTCCATTATCCTGTTTCAGTACCCTGCATATCCTTGAGATATGCTCAATGGCAAACTTGAACATAACTAAAGACATTGGTGCTTTGCTGATATTGTTGTATTCCTCAAGGTAGTATTCCATCACTGTTGTCAGTTGCTTTAAGTCTGTGATTTCATCATACACTTTTACATTACTGTCAGGCTTCAAATAGTCTCCAAAGAACAGGTTGCGAATATTATCATCAGAGATTTTTCCAGTAGGTGAGAGATGACTCAGTACCTAGGGAAAAGAATCAACAGATAATTAGAGAATTATTTTCTTTAAAGTCATAATCATTCTTGTCCACATAGTAATAATACTGTGGGAAGCACTGTTTTGCAGCTATTCTACTTATTACCTTAGTCTGAGAAAAAAAAAAAACAAACCAAAAACCAAAACACACCTAAATGGGGAATATGCTGCACGGTGACATGCAAGTTTCCACATATGCATACTTCACAGAGAAATTTTGCTGTCAAACATAGGACAAGTTCCCAAAAGGTTTCTCTGAAAAAACTCACTACTCCTATTGGCTCATCCAAATATTAACTTAAACAAAAGCCCAGATAAATATTGTGTAAGACATTTATTCCAGATACTCCTCTGTACCAACACACAATCCGTTTGAAGTTATGAATTATTCTGATATGAAGTAATTTCTATTAACTTGACTAAGAATATGTATAATACTCAATACTGAATAGAAGACCATCCATACTTCTTAAATGCACTGATCAAAATAATTTAAAATGTGTCCAATACTAATGTAATCTCAATGTCTACGTATTTCTGAAAATGCATCAGTCTCATTCTTGGTCCCAGCACTCATAAATACCTTATTAAAGCTCTGCTTGAAGGTATTTGATGTTGTCTCTTGTACCATCTGAAAGAATACCTCCCTGTCCTCCTCATCCACTAAACGATCATAGAAAACTCGGTAAACCTCATGAATCCAAAGTCTGATCAGTTTATCTCCATCCTGAAAATGTAAATACAAGAAAATGGGTAAATACAGCTCAGGCAGGATTTGTTTAAAATCAAAAGGATAGAAATGTCCATCTGGACCCTGCTATATCTTGTACTAAACTCAGTGGGAATCTTTCAATTTCAAGGCATTCAGCACATGGCTCAGCATCTGCTAACTTAACCAGCTTCCTCACCTAGATCCATTTTGTCCTTCCTGCCCATAGAAACTGGGACTCTTATGTAAAAGCATTTTTCTCTTACTGTATCAAATCTCCTTACCCTTCCAACATAAAGTAAAGAATAAATCTTTCAAAGATATGGCTCATGGGTTCTAGCCCAAGCCTTGCCCAAAACTGTTGCTGGCCAGGACTTCCCCTGAATAGCTTGTAGCTGTTTTGTTCTGTTTCTGCACCAAAAACATTGCCTCAACTTTTAATACTCCTTTAACCTGACATTTTACTGAAAATGGATGAAGAAAGTAGACAGATGAAAATCATATACATCTATCAGTATTCATTTGTAGTTTGTGAAAACAGCCAAACTCGGGGCTAAATTATTTAGTGTCAGTCACTGATGACCTTGCCGTTTGTAAAAGATAGATACCGAGCCTTTTCCCACATTCGTTTCTTTTGTATATTTAGTTTGAAAGTTCAAGAGAAGGGACTGTCTGACTTGATGTACAGGCCTTAACAGATGGGCCTTGGACCTCTGGGCCAAACTGTAATACATGTAAAAACTATTAACAAAAATGACAGCTGTCTCCTTCAGAGACAGACAGACAATATATAGCAAGGTATTCAGGGACTATCCTAATTTTAAACCTTGTCAATCTATTGAAACCACAGTTCATGTATTTTGAGATGTTTACATACTGGTATTAAAAAATAATTTATTTCTTCCATTGCTCTTTCTTACAGCAACATAATTAAACTACAACTTACTTGCAAATGAGTGTGTGGACAGAGCAGCACTCCTTTAATAACCCTGGAAAAATCCCGTAGATTAAAGACATAATGGGATTTTGAAGGAGTTGGGAGAAAATTATCAACCGCCATTTTATAAATCACTATTGTCGCTTGGACCATTATTTTACCCAGCCTTAAGAAGGAAAAGAGAAACAATTTCAACTTCTGCAGATAAATCACAGGAGAAAAGATGACAAAGGTGTTATAGGAAATATATCACATTACCTTAGAAACACAGGCTCAAAGCCTTTGCCGAAGTGCCAATCAGCAACAGCAGTAAAAATCTTGGTTAATATGTCATCATCAAAAGAACAGATAGATATAATATTCAAGTGTCGTGTGAAGCGTCCTGTAATACACACAAAATGATGCAGAAAGATTTAGGAATGTCCAAACATTTTCCACCTATCAGCCAGTATATTCTAGGATTGACAATCACTCAAACAACATTTGAATTTGGCTCCAGCTCCTAGATTTTGTTTCTGCCAAATTTCTGCCCCAGCGGTGATGCAAAAGAAATATAAACTAGTTTATATTTTATATCAGAATATCATGTAGAATAACTGTTTTTAATACAAAAAACATGAATCTCCATTACAACAAGGCCACTATTACCCAAATTTAAATTTCAACTTACGTTAGCCCTGTTGATTGTGAGATGACACAGTAAAACTTTACAAAATCACGTATCTTGTTATCAGCTTTCATCTAAAAAATTCAGTCTATACAGTAGTAATTTTTACAAATTTAGCTGTATCTGAATAGTTATTTTAATAAAGTCTCCTCAAAGGGCATGGAGTTATACCTGGTTTAGAGTGTTTATATGAAGTAAAGTAGGATAAAGTGCCTTATAAGAGTGTAGCTGTAGCTACATTAGGGCTTTTACTGACATAACTTTTTCATTAAAAAATATAACCTCCTTCATGGTGATATGACAGGAGTCATGGACTTGCAGGCAACATGCTTGTAAGTAAATGCAAGCAGCCTATCTTAGCAGCAAGAGATACAATTTCAGAAGGGAATTGCCAGAAAGAATTGTCAAGAAGATGTATTCCCTCTCTTTTCCAAAGAATAGAAAATGGTAAGTGTCCAGTTCTCTACTTTCAGAATTATTTTTATCATTCATAGTTTAATCAACATTAAAAACATTGTTTCTACTGTTGATTAAACTCCCCCTGGAAAAGGTACAGATCTGACCTCAAGCATACAGACTTCTGTTTGGAATGACCCAGCCAGTGAATATATCTGTAGGTTTACAAGTAATAGATAAATGTAGAATTTGTCATCAGCAAAACTAAGCCTGTCTTTTAACTTCAGTCAGTTAGATAACTTCTTGCCATAGTAATGTATTTCCTACCTGTAATATCATTCCTGCCTCCCCCAGGCAGACCCATAGCTGAAACAAGCAGCACATCTATGATATTAATCTTGGATGTATCTTTCCTGTCATACCAGTGACCGTGATCAATCCATTGTCTGAGAAGCTCTATAGGTGGCTGGGCTCCATACACTTCCTTTGCAGGCATGTTTAGGTCATCTATGGAGAACATAGACAGTGAATAAAAAAACCCCAGTATTTAGGAATTACAGTTTTCTTTCAAAGCTCAGAAGAACAAATAACTTGAACTAGAGGTAGAAAAAGGTTGTGTCTTGCTAGTCTTGCTTCCCATTAAACTGACTAGAATCAAATTACATTATACTTAGCAGGCATACTTAAAGGTGACAGTTTAACTTAGTGTGGTTGGTGATTTTGTTTTATTTTATTTCGTGTCACGCTGCAACACTATGAACTATTCTGAAGACAACCACCACTTAAAAAGTTAGAAACCTTTCAGCAGGGGGCAGTGCTAATCTTTCTTTGGATGCCTGAAAAAAGCCAAAGAGCACTGAGGCAATCCAAAATTACTAGTCTCAGTGAATCACTTCCTTTGCCTAAAGCCAGAATTAAAATGATATAAAAACCCTGAAAAAAAGCTGTCTTACCCACAAATATTATAGCTTTTTTCCCCAAAGGAGGTCCAAATAATCCTCTTCTTCTTCTGTCCAGCTTGGACAGAATAATATCCTGGGTTTGGTTAGCAGAGGTTCTTGCAGAGAAGTTGATGAAGCTTGGGATGTATTTTTGCTTTGGAAGTTGTAGTAGAAAATTGTTTGTTATAGCTGATTTTCCAGTGCCAGTGGGACCCACAAAAAGCAAAGGGACACCATGCTTCATATATGTTTTAAGAAAAAACATTTGTCTGGCAGTTTCCATTGTTGGAATGATCAGCTCGGATACCTGTTACACAGGAAAGTAAAATGGCACACGAAAATCAAACATCTAATACCTTAATCAACATGAATATTTGCCAGCAACCACAGGAAGCCTATAGCACAAATGCATTTTTAAAAAAATTCTTTTCTTGGAAAACTTAGGCTATAACAAGGTTCTGGTAGATTGTTTGGCCCCACTTCTTGTTCAGTGTTTACACAGTAAACAGCACAACTGGTATTACCTATATTATGGTTCATAGACACTATATAAAGCCTGAAAGGAGAACTGCAGGGTTAAGTATGACTTAATTCTGTTCCTCTACTGTGCAAAGCGAAAGAAAAAGTGCTATCGAAATTTTTTTCTCTTCCTCATCTTCCACTTATCATTAGCAATTTTAGACAGCAGAAGGAAATGTAATCTTACATCTCTCATGTACTTAATAGAGAAGACAGTCACAACTACAATGGAATGAAAAGCTGAACAAACATCACTTCATTTATCCTGAAACTTTATCTGCAGAATAGGTACTTTTTGCAGATCTCTGCTGTGCTACACTTCCCTCGAGTTCACAGCTGGCATCAAAATGTGAGTGACCCTATTTGGAAATAGAGGGGATCCAGGACTCTCAGTACTGCTCTCCATATCCCAAAGAAGTACTAAGTATCTTCACTTGCTTTCTCTGATTAGCTCATACTATATGATGATATCAAACATGGAAAACAAAAATGAAAGAACAGAAATTCAGGCTTTGTCTTTTTCCTACCGTGATTTCCCCAACATCAGATGCTATTGGAGAGGCAAAAGCAGAACCAAAATTTTAACCATCAGCCAATCTCACATCTCCATTTTCACCTCCAATGCCACACTTTCAATACTGATGGTACCAGAATTAAGACATAAACATGAAAAGGAGCGTACAGACATTAATGAAATGTTGCAGATCAAATATTAAACGGCCTGATACAGTAGAATCAAAGCTAGCTAATGTAGTTGATTTATACCTCTAAATTATTTTGTCAAATAGTTATTTCCTATAATGAAAGATATTAATGTGAACCTTAGCCCCTGGAGAAATAACTTGCTCTTCTTTTGTGATGTACTCCATCCACATGTTCCACTGCCCACTGCCATGCTTATAAAAATAGAAGTCATAAACACTCCCTGTTAATTGAAAAACACAACATAGGAAAGCCCACTGATTAAAGAATAAAAATAAACTTCAACCATTTTAGTGTGAGACATCCAACACTGTGAGATAATGAAGGCTTTCTAGTATACAAGATACCCTTCCCTCCCTACTGCCACTACCATCACAAAATTATTTTAGGTCAGATTCAGGTACATTGTTTGAGTACAACATGAGGCATATGCTACTCCTGGTTAAAAAATCCAGGAAAGAGAACCCAACTGCGCAGCCCAAGGTTTGGCAGATGGTGGCTCTGCTGCAGACTTAACATCTGCCAAGCACTCTATTCTCCCCTATAGTGCTGAGTTTTCTTATTGCTTTATAAAAGGCCAGGCAAGTACAGTTATGAAGGAGCACCTTTTTCTGGGAAGATATTGTTTCTGGTAAGCTTCACACTTTTAGGGCGTGGGTTTTCATCATTCATTCCCAGTAGCAAGTTGCGGTAAAACAGATCAAATTTCTTTCTGCTGTCTGCATCGATGATCCCACCAACTGTCCAAACCAAAGCAAAAAGGAAAAGCCCCTGCAGCCACAAGATGATTTGCTGACTAGACATGCTTTCCTTCTCCTCGTCTTCTGATTGTTTTACTTCATCTAAAACACATATTTTGAATTTTAGTTAAATTCCAATATTAACCATAAATCCTAATTCAAAATGCAATTTTGCAAAAGTATTCCAAGACAAACATAGAGCATTTTCTTCAGTGGAACAAAGCCAATCTACAGAGTGAGAATCTTGTCTGTGTAAAATACTCTTTGCAAATAAAAACAATTAAGACAAAAAAGTATTTACAAAGGGTCCTAATTCTTTTCTTTGGATGCTAGCAAACAGCAAGCAAAAGTATGGAATACACTTACAAGACGATGTTCAGTTTTGTAATGACACTGGTGTCCAAATATGAAACCTCTGTATGCTAGTCAAAGCACTATTATTAATACCGGTCAGTGAGAAAGGACTTGTGTTGTATTATCTCAACACTAAAGGAATTCCATTGGTATTTCTTTGCATTTGATAACATGCATCTTGTTATGGGACAAACAGGAAAAAAAGAAAATTTGAAATAAAAAGGCTTAGGGTACTTACCAAGCAGACAAGTAAAGAGTTTCATCAAGCTGTAACTCAGATGAATAGACGATGTTTGTACAATGGCTTTGCAATTAAGGTGAATAAATTCTAAACAGGGCTGGACTAGCCACATAAACATGTCATTGACCTGCCAGGAGAAAAGGAAATAGCTTTAAAACTATGCAGGTGTTGCCACATTTCCCACTGTCTCTCAATTCTCTCTCAATAAAACATAAAGCATCAGAAATTCTCCAAGTCTGCAGAGGGAGGATCAGGAAAGGACCTCTGTAAGGCACTACTTAAGTGATCACAAAGTCATACCATCATTATATGATAGTGAACACCAATTGCTTCTGCAATGGAGCATTTCTCAAGCTAAACTCTAGATGTCTTAGAAAAAGGATGAGTTCAAAGCATTTTGAGTCTTCCAGTATTTCCCACATTCTATTTCTAGTACTCACAGCATCTCCAACTCTCATGCACTTCCCTTGCAACAACCTTTGCCATTCATCGTTACAAACTAATTTACAACAGCCTCTAGGAGATCTAGGACCCTCTAAATCATGAAAGTACTTCAAAAAGTTTGATGCTGTATGCCTGCCTTCCAGTTGGCGATCTGTGAACACCACCTTAAAGTTAATCTTATAAATTAGACCTATGCAAATAAATTAAGTCTCGCACCAGCTCTCGGTGTTCTTCCTGCAGGTTTGGAGGCAGTGTATTCATGTAGGAATCCTTCAGTGGCTTCCAACCTAACTGTTGTGGGTCCATATAGATCATACCACACCTGCGAAGAACAAACAACTACGGTACAGGAATCAGTGTGCAAGGTGGGACAGTTCCAAGTTTGAATGCTTTCACATTACCTGCTGACAGTTGCTGGAGATGCCTCCTCTAAGTCTGCTGGCTCAAAGATTAAACTCATTTTTGAATTCATCTGTATTATTTCACCACTCATTAAGCATAGCTAGAAGAAAAGCATCATATAAACATGATGTAGTCATGTCAGTGCTGATCATCCAGTCAAAGCAATGCCTGTCAATGCTTGTCACTGAACATTTTACTTAGTGTCACTCCTCATTCACTCATTCATGTTCTCGTAACTCTTATTTTATGACCTTGTCTCAACTTTTCCATGTGTTACTGTAATGGCTTGCAGTGACACAGAGAACAATGCTCTATCTTTAAATAACTCTGCAAGGAAAAGCAGTTATGACCTGCAGCTTTTTTTTAGTTAATTTATTCACTAGGTAATTTAAGCAAGTTCAGTTTTCAGTTACAGAACTGAGTTCACATATTTCAGTTTCCTAAAAGGGTCAATAAAAAAACCTCACCGAGCAACCTCATTTCAATAAAGTAGGAGCAAGACAAGGCTTCTAGGGAGAAGTAGTAGCTTAGTATCATCTACTAAACCAATTCATATAATTGGGGGAAAAGGCAATGCTTTTAAGCACATCAGCTTTTTTTCAGCCTCACACTTGACTACCACAGTAAGAATATTGCTACTACTAAAATAAAGTATGTATATTCAAGGACAAGGTTACTGGCAAAAATTAGGCTACCTTTTTATTATCATCCAGCACAGTGTTCATGTTCTCTATCCAAACTGCATCCACCGGACCATCAAAAATAATCCACTTCCGATTGTCTGTGGTAGAAGATGCTTGCTCTCTGAAGGCATTTGCAAGAACTCCGTCTGTCCACTCATGGCTTACAGGATCAAAACTGCCATACAGCTGCCCCATAGTAATTGCTTTGGGATTAATAACTTTGTATTCAACAGCAAATTCATCCATGGATTTTGCTGTGTAAAAAGACAAATAGATCAGCTTAAGAATTTGATAGGTTAGTTTCATTGAACAACTGAAGTACAGAACAAGAAGATTCCTGAGGATCCTACTTTAGCTGCCCAAGGCAAAAAAAACCCACACAATTGGCATCTAGGTAGCAGTAAATAAGAACTTCTGTTATTTGCACAAGGAAAGTACTCAGTCCTATGTGCAAAAGCACATGAAAAAAAAATCAAACCAGAGCAGAATAGATTTTATGTGTTTATATAAAAACATATACTTACTGTCTTTGCTACTTACAATCTCCCTATCAGGGCTAGTTTTTTCAAGAATATTATGCACAAATACAATGCTTAACAAAATTCATAAAAGTGTAAACACATTAGTATGTTTTACTATTCCAGTAAATGCAGACAAAAATAATTCCAGATAAATATACCAGACAAAAATAGTTCAATGAATAGAAACCTTCCAGTCGAGAAAACAGAATATAAGACAATTAAAAACCTGAGCATATCTCTGCAAAGGAAAAACATTAGTCATAAAATTAACTTCATTTAATGAGAAGTTTGTGGCTGAACAATGTTACCTGTGCACAAATTGCCAAGGGCTCCAGCTAGCACTTTGTATGCACAGGTCTTCCCACTCAGAGGATCTCCAACAATCATGAAACCATGGCGCACCAGCATCATTTCATATATCTGTACCAGTGACAAGACACTGACTCTAACACAGTACAAAAGCAAGCATTATGTGTATAAAACTAGAGGTATTTCTCCTGCAATGAGGCACGACAGGACAAAATATCAGCAAAGTATCTATCTGCTCTCTATTAAGGCTGACTGAAGCATTAACTCATATCAGAAGGCAGTCATATTATTATGGTAATTCTCGCTGATGTAATTTAAGAAGTCATTGCCCCCAGTCATCCCCCCTTCCTCCTTGCTAAATATCATCTCTCAGCTGTAACAGCATCATTGTACAGGGTGTGAGTGCACTAACCAGACACTGTAGACCACAGCCCAGTGTAAAAGCCTAAACTGAAATAAATGGTTACCAATGAAGCTAACACAAAGGGATTGAAACTACAGTTCTGAGGATCTGTCATATGACTGGGCCCACAGAGGCTGATGTTGCACTGTAAGGGTGGTAACTTCTTCAGTTATCCCACAAGATCTTGCCAGAACTCAAGTCAAAGCTTTCAGGCAGAACACCTTCAAATAGACCTGTATGAAGCCTTAAGAAGATTTTTTTTTTTTTAATCTCAGGTTAAGGTGGATATTTTCTGGTTTAGCTTAAATTCCTAACCAGTTAATACTAACTCTATTTAAATGAAAGATAAAGTATGGTTTGCAAAGCAGCATAAGTGAAATCTGAACATAAGCCATAAAGTCTGAACTGCTGTTGGAGGGGTCCCTCATGATCCTGCCCCAGGCCATGCATTTTTGCCCTTGCCATTACACTGTAACTAGGCTGTACTACTCACAAGAAAAGAAAAAAGTTAAGCATTCTTTAAAAGGTCACTAATACTAGTAAATAGGAGAAAATGGCAACACAGAGCTGAATATGAAACATAAGCAAGGGTGAGAAATGTCACCCCTTTCAATACTTCTCAAGGACACTGTGAGCAGATCTGGGAACAAAGCCTGACTTCCATTCCAGAGTTCTGTTCATGAGGCTACACTGCCTCAGCTAGTATGAGATTCAGTTTAGTTTTCTATTGTGAACTGTAAGACCTAAGATGTGGCTGCACGTTAGCTCCTTCACAGGCTGGCTGAATTAAAAAATCACTATGAGCAAAGCAGGCTTCTACTCCATGATTTTTACTCAGTAAAAACATGCTGTTAGCAATATTCTATTAATTGTTCATGGAAACTCTTAGCTATTCATTCATGACACAGACAGACAGTGAATAAGAATGTCTCCGCTCCTATACTTTTCTTCCCCAGAAGTAAGTATGTGAAAATAAACCTGAGTTATTTTTCCAAGGAACCATGGAACTGGTTGAAGATCCATTTTTTTTATATTTTCAGTTACTGCCTGGAGAAGCAGGTCATAGTCAGGTGTAGGAAGAGCCACTCCAGGAAACAGGTCAGATATGATGCCCTGTTAAGGAAAGACAGAATAGAACTGTATTTAAACAGAGATTACAAAAAGAAAAACTGCCCAAAGCATAAAAATCTACAAGTAAAACAATATACAACTAACAGGAGCTTAAGAGGAAACGTCCTCAGCTGGACAAAACTAACTTCCAGGTAAACTGTAGCCATGAAAGTATTCTGTATGCATGAGACAAACACCTGCCTGAAGTTTCATACACATACTGATATTATAAAGGAAGCTTAACCTGCTGCAAATTTGCCCCAAAAAGTATTACAGGAAAGGATGTGAAAGTGGTTGAAAGAATTTCAGTGATTAAATAGAAGGGTATGTGTTCTGACATTTCAGTGCAATGATTCTCTGTGTGCTTCTACCCTAGCTTTTAGGTCTTTAATATTGATTGCTCTGTAGTTTAGCATAGTCTTTATTTTCTGTTAAAGCAATATGCAAACAGAAACTTCATTGTTTTCATTCTGACTTCCAATTTCTAATTGACCATAATTTAGTTGTCCACATCTCTTTTACAACACAAAGCCAGAATGCAAACTTCAAATAATGGTTTCCACAAATGAAACAGCACAAGGTGACTTTTAGCAAGATAGCTTATAAAACATTTTATAGAATAACTTGAAAGCCACCACTGAAAGTTTGTTTTTCAAAATAATACTAACAGAACCAAAAAGTGCATCCAGATCAGTAGACTAAAGTAACTCCACGCTAATATGGCAGCATCTAGATCAAGCTGTTCTAAATTAAGAGAATGACCTGTTTCTGTAGATTCTTATAACAGACCTCATCATCACAAAATTTAAACACACCGACATGACAGCTTACCTGAAACAACGGCACATCCTGTGCCAAGAATTTGGCCAAGTTAACATCCAGCAAAGCCCGAAGTAACAATACACTTTCATTTTCAGTTGGGTACTTCAGTTTTAAGTTTCCTGCTGCTGTCAGGGCAGATTTAACAGCACGCATTCCATAGTCATAGTGATGCTGAGATGACAGCTGCTCAGAGCACAAACGGTAAGTGGCAACAATTTTCTGGGCAAGACTGTGGGTATTAAAATATCACATGTAGAATTAAAATATCTCACCGTGCAAGGAACATAATTTAAGTACCTACATACACAAAGTAACTGCAGTGATTGTCAGACATATCAGCTGATAAGATGGCCCAAAACACATAGGAAGCAAAACTGCAGATCACGCCATGCCAGGGAATGTGTGTGCCACTTTGAAATTCTGTTTGATATTATGATATGTTTTCCAAATGATCCTGTATAGAGGTGCATATCTGTCAACATGAGGTGGTAAATGAGGATTGATGATAAAGCAGGAGATTAAGAAGTACTTTCTGGAGAAATAGAATGTGGACAGCCTTCCAGAATTATATGCCTCAAACACACATATATGACTTATAGAGGACTGAGGTATATCAGACTCAACTGAGGGAAAATTCAGCACATCTTACCTCCGAGAGTCCAAAAATCCCATTGAATAAAGTGAAATTTCTCCAATCAAAGCATAATCTGGAACCATCATAGCAACTGTTCGGAACAGTGCCTGTAAGAAAAAAAGTAAGATATAAACTTAGACTATGGAATATGGTAATAACTTTGCTTGTTTTGTAAGAACAGTAACTCTCCATAAATTCATTAACTTCTATACTCTGTATTCCATTTTCATTACTTTAGGAATCATCTGAAATCTATGAGATTGCTTTAGAATTATTACTGGAACTGTAATATTATCAAGAGGTTCAATAGGTCTGTGCTAAGCACTGTAGGAACAAATCTTTAGAAAGAGTCACAATCCTAAAGAACTATCAATAGAGGAAAAGGGAGGTGTCATTCATCTCACTTTCATAATAGACAAACTAGCACATGGTGGGGTTAATGTCTTGTAAAAGGTCATGCAAATATTGTGGAAAAGCTAGGAGAAGAACTAGGACCACATCAGTCTCTCTGCAGTGTCTCAGCAACTTGCAAAGTTATAATAAATTTAAATTGGGATTTGGATCACCAAGTCATGGTAAAGGAGGAGAATTTCCACTTGGAGCACAGTTAAAGCTGTGAACTGGGATCAGTATGGTTAGACTACCTTTCATCTGTGCATTTTGTACAATCCTAAACACTTATTAAAGCTTAGCAAAAAGCACAGCAGAATACACTTGAATGGGTTATCAGTGTATTATTTGATTTCTGCCTTCCTTTTCTTATTACAGTAGACCAGAAGTAGCAGATTCTGTTTAATTTCTACAAGAAACCAGGATTCGAGATTTACCTTCAGATTATCAGGCAGCTCCGCCCGTCCAGCATACCCAGGATTCATCGTGATAAACACAGCACAGGCAGGATTAAGAGAGATCTCTGTCCCTTCAAAGATGAATGTTTTGAGTTTGCGAATAATAGCTTGCTGTATGCTAAGTATTTGTTGGGCAACTACAGATAATACTTCAACCTAATACAGACAAAACAGATTGGAAAACGTAAGACACTTGGAGACAATATCAAATGTTTTGGTTTATATATTTCGATGGCTATATTTACATTCCTCCAGGTGAAAATCACCCTGTGTCTGATAACTGAACCTAAATATTAGCTGTCTATTGAATCAATCATCTGGAAGTTAGTGCCACGATTCCCTATTCAACCAATGTAGATCAACAGAGGCTTCTAAAAGCCTCCACAAGGAAGTATCTGCCTGAATGTAGACATCTAAGTTAGGTGGACAGGAACTCCCTCTGGAGGCCTCCAAAAGCACTTTCCTTTCACTTCAGAGGACAAAGAATTTAGGCTCTTCAGAAAGAGTGATTCATCCTAGCGCCAATCCTTGGTGCTTTGAAGTATCAAGGTAACAGAATATTGGAAAATGAGAATGCTAACACTTGAATTCATTAAAAAACAAGTTAGCAGACAAATGAAGGTATTAAGAATACTAAAATATACAAAATAAAACTTCATGGAATTTCCACATTTACTAGTATTTACTTAAATCTAACTCCATCAAAATAACAATAAAACTTATCCAAAGTCATTAGTGACCAAATTAAAAAAAAATAAAAATCAGAGTAAGACTAAGGAGGGGATTAGATGCGTCTGGTTATACAGCTAGTTAACCAGGTCACTCAGTTAGTGACACTCTGCTAGTCATCACAGGAATCCCTCCACAGGGATTTGTCTGTCTTGTGCTGAACATAGATAAATGCAGCCTCATGGCTGTTGTTTGATTTCTCATGAAGAGAAGGACAGTGCTTTCCCAACAAATGAGTGTCACATACAAAAGAAGAAATTGAAAAGGAACAATTTTTTTCAGCTAAAATAATCTAGAACACAAGTCTTCTGCAACACAGCACACATAGGCATGTGCTTCTACAGCAGGCTGCTGAGTACCTATTTCTGTGTCAGTGATTATCAAACCAAAGAGGCTGTGCCACAAATAAAAGTAGAAAATTGGCAATAATGCTTTCATGTCTAAATTTAAAACTTCTTGTGTCTTAAATGAAAGCTTTATCATTGTATTTGTCCGAGTTAAAACATTACCTCAATTCTATTGAACTCATCAAAGCAGGACCATGCACCAGATTGTGCCAGCCCCTTAAAGAACTTGCCCATTGCCTTGTAATCGAGACCATCAGAGCAATTGAAGACCACACACTACAACAAGAACACACAGAGGGCAACTCTCAGTATTAACACAAAGTGCACTATAAAATTCTTAGCATCTAAAATGGGAAAGGATTATTATTGCTAATTTTGTATTACAACACTAGAATGCCATATAGAAGCACACAGTCCTAAATGTGTGCTTCTTACCAACAATTTCTGTGAATAAAGAATAGGTACAGAACAAGCAGTACTTGCATAAGAATGGCATTTCAAGAAATATCTACATATCCAAACATAAACAATGCAAAGAAAAGAAATTGGTATTTTGGCACCTGCTTAGCTAGTGCTTTTGCTAGATCTTTTGTTGTTTCTGTTTTGCCAGTCCCAGCAGGTCCTTCTGGAGCACCACCAAGATTTAATTTCAAGGCACCCATTAATGTCCTATATAAACAAGAATAGAGGCATTACAAATAGTAATCTTTAATGGCAGATTGTTTCTGAAGGTGTGGATAAATATTTTCCTATACAAGTTCCCCTGGAGATGATTTATTTGTTCCCTATTGACTTCGCAGCTTGCCCTAAAAAAACCAGTATTATCTCATAACCAATTCTCAATTGTGAAAGCTCACATTCACCCACTTGGCCTACAAGGAATCTCAAGGCTTTTTATTACATGCATCCATCCTGTATATGCTCAATTACACAAGCAAATGCACAGTGCCATAAGCGAAATGGCAGAGTTTGCAAAAACACACTTTTCATCGAGTGACACATGACAAGAGTTTGAAGCTGGCTTTATAAATGAAGTCAATCTTTAGAAACGGCTGAGAAAGCATAAAGGTTGTTTCACAAACCTGGGAATCACATTGCTCTTCAAGTGATTTTCATACTAAAAATGAGATCCTTGTTAACACTGGAGTAATCTGATTATTTTACAAAAGCCTCATTCAAATGCTTTGCCATCAAAAGCAGTTGTTAAGTTGTGCTGAACAGAGTCTTATTGCTTGCACTGAAACTACATCTGGCACAGCTGACTGCATAGTTTTAGTTTAGATTGAGCTAATCCTAATGACAACAACCCCAGTTTACAGCTAATGCACCAGCCACATGGCTCTTTCAACACCACTGTGAATACCAAAAGATTAAGCATTTGCCAGGATAGGCATTAACATAGGCACTTTACTACAAGTGCCTTCTACAAGATGGTGAGTTCACAGCTCAGTGCTGAAGAAAACATCTTTACATCCTCACCATATATTTGCCCGGAGATACTACAAAAGAAAGTTCTTTAAACCTTAAAGCTAAAATTACCTGCTGAGATGACCTGTGTCTCCAGGGCTGACCAGAAGTGAAATACCAAATGCCCCTGAATATTTCAGCCTTAGGGGATGAAGTGTTTCCATTTCTACCTCTTGCAAGCAAGTGGAGGAACCAGAAGCTAACTACATTCAAGCATTGGTGAAGGGCTTTACAATTACCTCATTTATTTTACAGGCAGGCATACCGTACCCGTATGTCTTATTTCGAAGACATTAATTGACCAATGCTACTGTAGAGTTCTTTACAGTTCCAGTACCATGAGGTTTTGCTCTCTTCAGAGCACATTCTTTGATACAACAGAGACTATTGCTCTACTGGTGTAGAAACATATACATTGTAAATATTTTACCATGCTTGGGCAAAGAAGATACCTAAGATTTGCCTCAAAAACCTACAGGAAAATCTTAGTTGCTGAAGTTCCTGCTATTAACCGTAACAAATGAAAGCAATATAGATCAATCAAAAAAATGAAAACATTATTCATAGACAACATGGCTTTACCTATAACATCGATCTGTTAGTGGGGTTATAACCAGACGTGGAGAATTGCCCAGGTACTCATAACCATATTTGGCTTCTGTCGTTATCATTCGCACTACTACATCCTTCTCTTCCCAGTAGTATCTCAGCTGAGAAGTCCACTGAAAGTCATTCAGATCTGTGATATTGTCTTCAACCAATTTTGCAACCACATCACGAGCTGCAGAGTAAGAGACAGATTATTTGAAAAATCTAAACACTTCTGCTATGTTAGTTTACTTGAAACAACATATAAGTAAACTAACATTTACTTATAGCTATGTAAGAGTAAATCAACATTTAGAGTAGTAGGCTGGCATTCATGTTAGAAAGGAATCTGCATATGCTTTGCATAGGCAATCGGCTTGATGTGATCTAGATTCCAGTGCCCGTTCTAAGTAGATAGGAGAGAGCTGTGCAGGACTGAGCAATCTCCATTTGCCCTAAGATGCTGTGGAATAACTCTGTAAGTTTCAAGTTAGAGAAAGCACTTTAGCTTCCTCGTTCAAATAGTTCACCCAACTAACAATAGCAGCACTGCCCCAGAAGTGACAGGAGTACCAGCCGCTGCAGATTTACCATGCACATCAATGACAGTAAGAGCTCCAAGTGTCAGCCGGGCTCCACTAGACAGCTTTCCTCTCACTAACTCAACAATGTCCTCAATTTGTAGATTGCTCTTCTCCAAGAAATCCTGTCACAGGAACAGAACACAAGCATTAATGTAATGCTGTAGCTAGCAGTTCCTAAGCTCCCATGGGTGCAGTCATTGGAGACAGCTCTTCCAACAAAAAAATAATATGGAATCTGGGCACTAGACAAACATTTAAAATTCTTTTTCATATACTGGCATTTTATTTTACTATGAACACTTCAAAAAGCTTTATAGCCTGAAAGTAGCATAAGCAGAAGTCTTAATCTTTCTACCTAATAAAAATGACAGAATTCCACAATAGAAGATGAGCAGATTCTCTCTGTTGGGTAAATTTGGATTAGATTTCTTCTGTAAATTAGTATTAAATTGTAAATTAATAAAACTAGTAGAAATCTAAGATTCTCCTAACTTTACTATAAACATTTTAAATTATATTCTTATTATTACATGAAAAAGTTTCATTAAATGAAAGATTAATGAAGTTTTCATTAGCGACTTAGACAACAGGACAGAGTGCATCCTCAGCAAGTCTGCAGATGATACAAAACTGGGAGGAGTGGCTGATAGACCAGATGGGCGTGCTGCCGTTCAGATGGACCTCAACAAACTGGAGAAACAGGCTGACAGGAACCTTGTGAAGTTCAATAAAGGGGAAAGACCTATATGTGGGAAGCAATAACCCCCATGTGCCAGTACATGCTGGTGGCCAAACAGCTGGAAAGCAGCTCTGAAGAACAGGACCTGGATGCTGGTGGACACCAAGCCAAACATAAGCCATCAATGTGCCCTTGAGGCAAAGAAGGGCAACAGCATCCTTGGCTGCATTAGGAAGAACATTACTAGCAGGTAAAGGGAGGTGATCCTTCCCCTCCAGTCAGCACTGCTGACACCACATCTGAAGTGCTGTGTCACTCTTCAGCTCTCCCATAGAAGACAGGCATGGGTGTACTGGAGCAAGTCCAGTAGCAACCTGGTTTAGTTGGCCCTGCTTTAAACACGGGTTGGACTACATGATGTCCAGAGGTCCCTTATATTCTGTGATTCACAGTTCTGTGATTCCTTCTCATTCTTCTTAACCTACTGATTGTTCAGGATATTTTCTTTGAAACTAATAAATATTTTCAGTTCTGACTGCATAAGTGGAATAAGATCTTCAACTGGTATTAAACAACACAGGCAAGTTAAACCTAAGATATTCAGTAAGGATACAGAAACAGAGCTAATATTAAAATGGAATGTTTGGTGTGAAGTTTATTAGAACTTTTCTATTTCCGCATATAAAAAGCAGCCCAAACACTCTGTTGACAGAATTAATCCCCAAATAAATCCTCATCTACCTAGCTCAATTAAGATCAGACAAAAGCTCACTGAATTAATCATAAATTATTTTCATTACTTGAGCGTGCATTTGATTAGCCTCAATGAAATTATATTTAAAACTGTTGTGATGACAGAGGCACTACAAACACGTAAGAAATGTCTCTTGTATGAAATAACAAACTTGGCTGCTGCACCTTTATTACCAGGAGAATCTAGCAATAACCAGATAAAAAACTGCACCATTCTGTAAGGGTAGATTTCTGCCTGCACATTTCCCTGGGGCTTCACGTGTAAAGACAGGAGTTAGAAACAAAAATACATAGTGTTTAACAACAGTCTATCACTTTTTGTTTGGTACTTTACACCAGTATCACCTGTAAACAAATACAATTTCCTTCGGTGTGATTTTTTCTGATAAACATCAAAGTAAATGAGAACAAGCCCTGCTAAGACACAAGAAAAAAGGAAATAGAAAACAAAGCACACTATATGAGTAAATTGTAATATGTAGTTGACAGAGGATCTTCTTTGCTAGAAGGAGCTTCAGAGTTTAGTGCTTAGAAATAGAATGGTAGAAGAAAATCTTACTAGTAAAGTTCCTTTCCTTATAGCCTCAGACACTTCTTCTGTCCAGTAAATGGATGAAACACAAATAACCACCTGTCCAGGCCACTGAAGTACCCATGTTTTCCGAGGAACCTTAAAAAAGAAGATCCATTCCAGACACAGGAAGTTGTATAAACATATTAGATTATGGCACTGATAACAATGACTCTTCCCAAATTTCTTTCATCTCATGCTGTAAATAAATGAGAATCAGCATGAAAAGCTTTAATATTTTTTCTTCAAGAAATTCAGAGTTATAACTTCAGATTGGGATTACTGAACAAGGAGAGCTGGATTCCACTTAGCTTCAAACATGTTTCCCTGGTTAAGAATTTCAGCAACGTGTTCATGTACAGTTGTTTGTGAAATCTATTTTGTACTATAATTCAGGAAAAATTACCTTGATATATCCTCTTATGCCATCTTGAAGAACTTGTCTTACACTGGCCAGCATCATTTCCTCTACTTGCAAAAGCCATTTTTCTACCATGCCCTTCAAAAAAGAAAACCAGTTAAGTGTCATTACGCATTTCCTGATTATACTGCTCTTAAAGGACAAATTCTCTGAAATGTGTTAGATTTAAATATGCTTTCTTCTGATCTGGGTGTGGTAACAGGAGGAAGAAAGGTTGAAATTTCCCAAATTCTGACAGGAAATACTGCAGTTTAACACCGTCTGAAGGCAGGTATATCAAGCCAACTCTAAAGAAGAAACAGCTGGATATCTTTCATATAAGCATAAACAAAAAATGCTGAGCACATTGCATGATCAGTTAAGCTTGGTCATTTTAACACAGGGCATGTTTTGTTCCTGGAGGATTAAGGGAAAAGGGGCATCTGTAACTCACAACATGCCACACCTTTCATCTCTTTTTGGTTACCATACAGCAATTCAGCTCCATACCTTCAAATTGAGAATAGCAGAAAAAGATGGAACGGAGATACTTTTCAAAACTTACAGCGTTACTACTTCTACTCAAATCCCTTTTGAACTAATGCTCTGATTCTTCACTGCCAGCCATTAATAATTTCCCTCATTCCTCTCTGTTTCAGCCATGCTGTGCAATGTTACATACATATGTATATAGACAGCTTTATATATGTGTGTGTGTGTGTCTCTCTCTCTCCTATCTATCTACATCTTAAATGTAGTAGAAACATAAAGCTGCAGAAAAGTGCCTAGAGGAATTTACCCCCAAATTGGTATGTATTACTCCTTTTTGTAGGAAATCCTTTTTGTTCTAGAATACCAGTCTGCACTCTCACTTCCTCAACACCTTTCATGATCTGATCCTAAATATTTTAAACTCATTCTCCCCAAAACATACATATTAGGCAAAGTATTAATTTACTATCATATAGTTTAAATAAAATTACTTTTGCATTCACTGGATAGATTTTATCTACGAAAGGAACAGTTTCTTTCTCTGAACTGATCATGCCTATGATCTCCAGATCTTCTGTGAACTCCAGTTCAGCAATTCCTTCAAAACACTTCTTTAAATGTGGTTGTACTCGAAGAGGATCGTTTGTTTCGGACAGTATTTCAAGCAGCTCATCGTTAGATAGAAAAAAGAATCTGTTAGAAAAATACAATTAATGAACATCCACTTTCCAATCATGAAAATTGTCATTAATAATCTATTAATGCAAGATAGATGTAATTGGTTTTATTGTTGCTTAAGACACTAGTATAACAGAGAGGAAATTATTATCTGAAATCCCTTTTCATAAGTAATTTTTAACATTATAAAACTTATCACACCTGTTTTTTCAGAATTTCAATATGACCATCCTTTTACGCAGAGGAAGAAAGAAGGGTTCTCAAACTCTTGCAGGAAAGACCAGATATATCTATGCAGCCAATAAGCACCTTGTAAAAAAATAGAATCCTGTTCCTCATCATCATACATAACTCCTATGTATCACAAACCTCTGCACTACTCAAGAGGGTAGGGCAGAGACAAAATTGCAAATCAGACATGGGAAGGTAGCAAGTTCCTTCAAAAATGCCCTGTAACTGATAATGTCTTTCTAATCATAAATTTACACTGTGGTAGACAGATATTGCCTCCCCAGCCCCTGGCATTGCAAATTTAGCTTGAGCTGAGGAAAATTAATGATGTCTGGAGAAAAGAAAAGGTTGCATGGGACTGTGCCCCGCATGTTTATAAAATGAGACTTTTCAGTTCAGTAGAAATGGTTTGAAAGAGCTCATGGGTTTTGGTCTCTAACTTAGGCCTGTTTAATTAATTTACCTTGGGAAAAATAATCTTTTCTTCTCCAAGTAACTATTCAACCCCTTTTGAATGTCTTCTAAGAGAGTATTTGCTTCCTGAAGTCTGTCTAACATCATGGGTTGTTCAGTTGCTACAAGTACCTTTGTGTCTTTCACCTTTGTAAAAACAAAATACACAGCAGAAACTGCTAAAAGTTGCAATAGGTTTGTACATCAGAATTGTTATCATCAGTCACATATATTGCAGGAGGCTAAAAAGCTATATATTCTTCTCTGTATTTTGCCTCTTTGTTATTAAATACGTATGCATTATTTCATAGTTTTGCTTTTCAGACTATCAGTTTTACCAGTTTGCACTTTACAGACAATAATGCAACAAGGAAATACCCACAGGAATCAAAATCTTTGGCACTTGCTCCTGTGTCTTGAGCTTGCTACATTTTTTTCCATTCACAAATAAGTTCTGTCAAACAGAGCCACGGTACATCACAACTGTGCTCTGTTCTTGCCATCTAGGTTGCATTTTTTCTTTCTGATAACACTCCTCTTAACTCAAAAGGATACACCTATTTCATAACAGGCTTCATGATTCAGAGTCTGAGCTGTTAAGACAGGTCTCAACTTCTATTTATTTATGCTGATTATTTCAACACCTTTATCACACAATCACACACTCCCAATGTTTTTGTCAAACAGCTCAGCTCACACTACCACTAAGTATCTGGCCTCTTACCCAACTTCTTAGTTATAGGGAACTGAAAGGATACCTAATTGCATTTACTACCCCCATTATCTTATCCTGACACACTACCATCTCAGTATGTATTCACCAAAGTTTTGAATAACCCTGCCACCACATGTTAGAGAACAAACATATGCAAAAAAACCATTTAGTTGCTCTAATAATGTGTATGCCTTAAAAGCTTAATGCAAAATCTAATTGTATCCAGAGAAGACTTTGTACAGATTGTCAGTGAAGTATGAAGCAGACCCTGAAAGCACAAATCAGTCATCTTTCTACCTAATTCTGATCATTAAACCATACAAAAGCCAGAAAATTTAGAATTAAAATGTTACTTGAGCTCTAATTCACCCTGCAATATCCAGCCTTTACAGAAATCTCAAGCAATAATGACATAATCTAGCACTTTTACTGCAAGACTAGATATTGGTGGGCTTTAGTAAAGGATTTTCCACTCCATATTATACCTTCTTGTGACTTAAATACAAATATCTAACTCCAGAAAAGTTAGCATATCTTCCTGATAGTAATAATCATTACCAGATGTGCATAAAAATACATGATTTATTAAATGTGAGTACTTACCACCTGTGCCATAATGTCCTTCCAGTATGAATCCACAATCCCAAACTTTCTGCCCTCTTCAGGCATTTGAGCTATAATGTCTTCTGAACTAAAAATTGGTTCTAAATACAACCATGTTGCCTGACATTTTAACCAGCTATCTAGGATATCTTGCATTAAGCATAGCTTATTCTCCCAAGCCTGTAATGAAAGCATTTAATATTTAAGCAAAATTATATCAAGAATTAATCTACACTGAGGAATCAAAGAGCATGAGTTGCTTGGCTTCGAAGAAAAGAAAAAAAACCACCCAAAACTAGAAAAAATTGAACAATTTTAAAAGAGGGAGAAACTTTATTTAAAAAAAAAACACTAATAAACATCTGAATATTTCTTATAAACAACAGATGTATTCTTTCACTAGCACTTTTTACAGCAACTTGTGAGAGAACTACCTAAGAAGTGCAGAGATGACTAGCATGACAATCCAGAATATCTTCTTTTAATTCTACTTGTGTACTTTCTATCTTATAATCAGCGAAAGGATAAAAGCTTAACAAGGTATTCAGCAGACTGAGTAAATGTCAGTTCACAGGCCCTATATGGAGTGAGTTCAATCTTTGGCGCCCCAAAAGAGCTATTTCATGCAACTCTAGCAGAAGAAACTGGTTTTAAAACCAGAGAGAGATTCTTTTTGAATAAAGAATTTCGGATAGCATTGGTTTTGTGACTTTGGCAGTCTACAGTGTAAGGGTTATGCAAGGGAATGTATTGCAGGGAGAAAACACAGTGTATTGGGTTTCTGTGGCAAGGTTTTGGTAGTGGGGGGGGGTTACAGGGGTGGCTTCTGTGAGAAGCTGCTGGA
>JANZLQ010000064.1:11175276-11189776 GCA_026212715.1 Elanus axillaris
GGCGCCAGCGGCGCGGCGCGGCGCAGCCGTGTGGGAGCCGCCTTCCCCTTACCTCCCTCGGTTCGGGCGGGCGGCGGCCCCCAGCCCACCGCGGCGGGGCCTCCCAGCCGGCAGCGCGGCCGCGGGAGACCCGCGCTGGGCCCCAGTGCTACAGGCCGGGGGAGGGCGGCCCAGGGCTCGGCGGCTGCCGCCCGGGGAGCTGCTGGAAGGGCAGCTGACGGCGTGATTAATGGGCTCCTGACCTGGACTTGAAGCGCCCGGTGTTAGGCCGCGGGCGGTGGTGCGGGAGAGGTAACGCTCGGGGCTCGGGCGCTGCCTGCCGCGGAGCGAGCGCTCCCGGTGGGGCGGCTGCCTGCGGCGGGAGCTCCCCCCCGGCCACTCTGCTCGCCGGTGCTGCTAGGAGCAAGAACTCGGACGCTGCTGTGTGAAAAGGCAGTGTAAACAACGGGAGGGACCGTGTCTGGAGGCAGAGCACGAAGTAGTAATACTGACGCGGTGGCTGTTCAGATGAGGAGCAGAAAACACGTCTTTTAACCTTCCCCTGGTAGGGGTCCCGCAAGCAGCAAGACTACGTTTTCGAGGGGAAGGGAGATTTTTTGAGCTAATGTTGCCTTTAAACTGTCACACTGAAGTATGTTCAGAGCGTTTGAAAGCATTTCGCCTTTCTGTGCAGAGTTTTGGAGCTGCACAGGCTACGGTTGTAGTTCTGAACGTGAGGCTACTTACAAAAACATGTCTCATTGACGTGTTGCAAGCCTCCAGGACTAGTAGCCATAAATTGACCGTGCGGATCTTTAGCATTGACCTTTTTACTGGTAATTCAATACCCTCACAGTTAAATGTGGAGTTAACGTTATAAAGGAAGAAGGTGAGAGTTGCCTTGTGTCTTGATACTTGGCTTTGGGAGTTTCAGAAGAGCTTTCAGGGACTAGCTGCCTACTTTAGATGTACTTTTACCTAAAAGTAATGGTTTAGGTTCAGTGGATCACATTAACATCTGAAATCTACATTCTCTGTTTTTTGCAAAAGAAATACTTCATTTTCAAGACACATCTGTATGAGCCTGTTACTAACTGTACCTTAATTTTAAGGAAATTGCATGGCTGAGTGAGAACTGGTTGTTCAGAAGATTCACGCTCGTGGCTGAGGATTACAGCATGTCTAAAGAAATGCAAGAACTGCAGAAGCAATGGCACTCCATGGTGCAGTCCATTCATAGCAACTCAAATGTGGGTCTGGATTATGATTTTATATATTTATAAAGATACTCCTTTCATAACTCTTGGAATATCACACCCCAGTTCATTTAAATGCAATTTTAAAACTTATTTTGGGGGGTGGGGAGGAATGGATAGTCTCTTTTTTTAAGTGAACACTGAGGAGCCAATGGGAAGGGCTGTTCTCCTACACCTTCAGCAATCAAGAAAACAAGGAGCCTGTTCTGCATTTCTCTGTTTTACTGGTATAACCATTTGAGATGGTAGACTGGCATTTTAGTTAAATGGTTGTGCAGCTATAAAAAGAACTAAAACGGCAATACATATTTCCTTAAGGTACAGGAAATGTCTCTGCTACAGTAAAATTCTAGTGTATAGGTATGACTGCATCTTTAAAAAGGATTTTTTAATATTATAAATTTATACATATAATTTTATATTATAATTAACAGACATGCCTGCATTGTACTTATACTCAGTACATGAGCAGGTTGCAGATTTACTGAGGCATGAAAAAAAGAAAAATCATCATAATTTTTAAATGTTACAGTATTTTTTTTCTTAACAAAAACAGTTTTCTAGATCAAAATCATAGTGTTGAGACCCTACTGAAAATACTGTACAGCTAAACTGTGATTTGGGTTTTTTTTAACTTTTTTTACTTGTTTTCAGGTTTTTTGTTTTGTTTATTAATTTGTGCAAGTATGGAACTGGGAAGTCCAAGAGAAACCTGTCTGTTGTTGGTAGAATCATATTTGCTATGAAGTTACCTAAATTTGCAGTAAGTCCTCATGTTTTTGAAATACAGAGGCAACAGCTGCCCTCTCTTCAAGCTGCAGACTTACAAAAAGATGCTACCTGCAGTTCACTAAAGTAGCAGTGACCTTTAAAAGTTATTTATGACGAGATAAAAACAAAATCTGAAATGTTTTTTCTTTTCATCCACAGGTTGTTGCATTTATGAATTCTCGTGTTGGCCAATATTTAGATGACCATCCTTTTGTTGCCTTATCGCTCCTGATGTTTATTGCAGTGTCTGCTATTCCTGTTGCATTTTTCCTGATTTTTGTTGTTGCAACAGCAGTAATGGCCTGTATCGGTGTGATAGTCATGGAAGGTATTGTATGCCTGCATGTATGTACTTACTTATTCCCTTCTAAGGCATGATGTATTTTCTTTTTTTAATTCTTCCTTCTGGAGGCCCCAGTTCAAGCAGTTGAGGATTTCTGCGTGTAGTCCTCAGGTCTCAGCAGTAGTAAAATTCTTAATACAAGAATAGTAATCAGATTAAGTGTAGTCTATACAGGGGGAATCCTATTTCCCTTTCTAATCATCTCAGCCACCAGGATATGCCTAAACCAGTTATCTTGACCATGCATAGCTTTTATAGCGGGCTGCTAGTTGATTGCAGAAGACTTGTTTTCCCAAACAGTTTGAAATGGGGGTTGTGGTAGAATGTCAGATCTTCTAATATACTTGTATATAAACTTGTTTAAGTAACAAACTGATTTTCTTTTTTTAGGTGTTATAATAGCCATAGGTGGCATAGCCCTCCTTTGTGTGCTGTGTGGCCTGGGTGCACTTTCGCTGGGAGTTTCTGGGATACTTAGTGTTTGTTACATCGTTCTTTCAACTCTGGTCAACTACTGGTATGCTTCAAGGTGAGTATTGATGTTGTGATCCATGCTTGGATTTCAAACTCTGCAACTGTACTATTGCATTGATTACTTTATTTATTCTATATGAGCTGTTGCTTAGTAGAACAAACGTTTCTTGAATGCTGGAGCATTTCTGGCTACCCTAGTGGCTTAATGTGCAGCATACAAATGTCTAGTCATCAATTTATATTTTAAGGAGAGTTAATACATGGCTTTCTGCCTATTTACAAAAGAGGAAATGTAAATAGTTTTTAAATGTACATGTGCTAACACAAGACGACATCAAGCAATAAAATACAACTTTGTATCACTCAGAGTATTTGTTGCTTTAAATGTCATTAAAACACACTTCCAAATTGGACTTTGTCTAGAGGGTGAACCGTTCGAATAGGCAGAGGGGTACTTAAAAGGGACAGTGTAGCCAAAATAAAAATTACGGGTTTTGCTAGATGCTGCACATGTGCTGCTTGCCCATTATGTCTCCTAGTACTTCAGGCTTGGAGGCCTGTTTCAGTCAGCATTGCCTTAGCCATGCTTCTTTGTATTGGCTAGGAGTAAGAAGCACTAGCAGGTTGTGCTGGAGTGCCACCTGTTGCCCGCTTAAATATCTACCAGGGAATGAATAATGACAATCACTTCTTAAATGTAAGGAAGAGCAAGAAGAAAAATTACAGCTGCTCCATCCTAGACTTCCTGAGTTTGTTCCTTCTTGCACAGCTCTCAAGGACACACAAAACTGCTTGTGGAGCCCATGATACCGTCAGGATGACAGGACCCATGGTGCAAGGCCCAGTGTGCTTGCATTTGTTCTGGGGCTCCCTACCACTCCTCCAGGATATGCTGCCAGGTCTATAACATTGCCCACCAATTTCAGAAAAGACTTGTTTTTTTGCCCTAACATATCTGAATATGCAACCCAACCTACATAACGACTTAGAGCTTTGATGTTAAAACAGATAATATCTGCTCTTTTTATGTTCCTGTGTCTCTTGAGAGAAGAGCTGGTAGACCAGCAATGGATGTTCCAGGAGTCTCAAGACAGGTTTACATCTCACGTTGCTCATCTTTTTTGAGCAAACAGTTAAAAGACCATAATCTTATGGAAGAACACACTGTAAAACTGTTCTTTTCTCTTGTATACAGGAGTCAGATAACGAAGCAAGAAGTTAATGGAATTTTGCCACAGAAGAGTCCTTCTGTCTTGGATCATTCTGCCAATAATGGAAGGAACGAATAAGTGGGTTTCTCCCCACTTCCTTCATAGGCACTTAACTGTACTACCTTGACTTTTGCAGTGTAGTGGTTTACCTGTTGAGCGTTCAACCACTCCTTATAGGAACTGATAAAATCAATATGCATCTTACATTGTCACTGTCGAACTAGTATTAAGAATAACCATTAAGCAGCAGGGCATTGTGGAATTAAGTCTGTGTGCATAATGGAATGTTCCACAGAATTTTGTAAAGGGATGTAATAATAACTGCTACTGTTCAGTCAGTGACAATTAGTTGAAAGAAAGGGTAGGTAGGTGTTTGACTTCCCATTTGTTACTGGAGTTCCAGGTGTACTATCTTGAAATTTGTACGCAGCAGTTGGTCATTTTTATACATAAGTGGCAAAGCTCAGAACACCAGAAATGTTTTTTGAATGTTAATATTTTTAAGCCTTAACAGCCTTTGTTAAAATAGTATGAGCACACCATGCTAATGCTTTGTATTTATTATATGAGGAAAATTGGGGTTTATCATATGTTAAGTCATGGTATAAGCTTTTGTATACCTTCAGATGTTGCATTATTCTGAAGGGATATTTTCCTTGTTCTCACTGCCACATTACATCAATGGTATGCAGTTAGGTCTTGCATTTTGTCATATTTATTTAGGTATTTAAATTGCCTGTTTTGCTTCTCAGTTGTAACTTCTTGTATGTTATTTAAACTTTTTTCATTTTTGCAAATGCTATAATATTTTTAAGCATTAAGAAAGTATCTAACTATATTAGTTTAATAAAGTGCTGTTTGTTTAACCAGGTTGTCTTGTTACTCTGTTTTGTAGTACAAACAACTTTTCCAGACCTACTTGTAGGAAGGGCTACATTTGGAGCTGAATTTTTCTCCTCTGTTAACGCTAAAGTACTTTGGCTGGCCAATATCGCTGAGCCACAAACTGCAGATCACTCCCCTTCTCATGGAAATACAGAATCTGAAGGAATAAATTAGTGTAATACTGGAGTTTTGCATGAGCCAACATGCTGTTTGATTCCAACATGGAGTCAGTTTATTTGACCTGTAGTGTGTTCCACATAGTGTTGGTGGTAACATTTTCAGCTGTGGTGATAAGCTGGCCTCACCCTTCAGCAGCAGGTTGAGATCATCCTTAGCCTTACTCTCCATTACTGTCTGCAGGAGACAGACAGGACCTAATGTTAGTTCATAAAGCGCTCTAGCATTTACTAAATTCCAGTTAACTATGAAGGATTTACAGAATGGAGACCATAACAGGAGATTTCTTTCATAATTTACTAAGTAGATAAAATGTTTGGTTTTTTCAGGTGCTTCAAACCTTTATTCCCAACCAGATTATTTTTTTTTAACTTCTACCACTTGTATACTACCATCAACCAGGAAAGAAAAAAAAAAAAAGAAACAGGAAAAGTACTTACTCTGCTTCCCTTGTAAGAAAAGCTAGTGCTGTGATACTGTTTACATGACATACAGCTTGGAGAAATCCATCTGAAATGTGGAAAAAGATTTAACATGAATATATGTATGTAGTTTACATAGCTGGTATCACCACTTCAGGATCAAATCTGCAGATGCTGTCAATTACAGCAGAGCTCTGCCAGTTCATAGCAGGTAGGGATCAGTGCGGGGGGGAATAGAGTACTCTTCTTAAACAACTGTGTGATGCTGCACAGTGATGCATGTCACAGCTGTAGGTAATGAACCTAAAAGCAAATTCCCCAGTGTATACACTGGACTGCAAAAAACTGAAATATACTGGTGTTTGCAAATGAAGAGACTCCAAGTAGGTAGTATGGGGGGGGCATTGAGGTGAAGGAGGCATTTTGCACTGGCTGGTAAATGGAATACATTATCCCGTGTGCAAATGGACTGGTACCTGCTTTTAAGAGCTGTGAAATACTGAAATAAGGATTTCTAGCACTTAGAAATTGTTACAACTAGCAAAAGGTGAGCCTTGAAATAGCATTCTAGTCATTACAGAATCCTGCCTTTCACCAGACTACTGGCCCCCATCATCAGGATACAGTTTGAGTCTAATCTTACTTTCCAAATCTTACTTTTTCTAGGCAGTAATGCCTTCAATCTAGGAGTTTACTGGCTGCCAAGAGCAGACTAATGGTTGAGGGAAATGAGGCAATGATTAGAGTGACTGATTATAACACAGTCACCACCTCATTTATTTGTTTCCAGTTTTGCCTTTTTTACATGCTTAACTGCTGTAATTTCAAATACACCTAGAAAATAAATCCCTTGTTTTATCTCCTATCAGTCTGCCTAAAATGAAACATATGTAACTGTTACTGTGCTCAAGAGCTCAAAATGAATTGAAATGGAGAAAGCACTTCACAGGAGGGAAATAATGATGCTGTTTATCATCTGTGCTGCAACTTAGCAGGCACAGCCAGAAAATACTAGCTTTCTGTGTACTTACACAGCTTGTACCTTTTCACTTTTAGGATGATCTTGCTTCAGAATCCAAAGATAAACCCCAATCTATACTTGCAAATCTTGCTATAAAGTTGACTTTAAGTTAACATGGTTCTTTGCAGAATTATATGGAGATATTTATACTCAATTAGACCCTAAAAGCACTGCCCTCTCAGTACTGGCTACCCATCATTTTAGTCAGAGTATTTTATTAACTTCAGGCCCCATTTGCCCCTCCAGAGCACAAGTCCATTACTGAGCCTATCAGTGGATCCCAATCACTGCCTTTAGCACTAAAATGAAATTCTGCTCTCCCTACAAGCATATTTCCAGCACTCTGCTGCCAGCTTGGTGACAGGAGCTGCCTCATTACATCCTGGCATCACTTTTGCCTAGTGGTGGTGCAGGGAGCAGAGAAGCTGCTTTTTAATCTGCATTAACAGCCTCTGCTGGTGCTTAGAGCAATGGCTTTCTCAGCAGCCCCACACATCTCCAAGGCATGTGCAACCTTTATTCTTTCAACATGAAACACTAACATCTTCAAGCTGCTGATAGGGGCCAATTTTTCCTGAAGGATGGATTTAAAAACAAATCACACTGAGAGCCTGAACAGCTGCATCCCCAACAGCTCCAAGGCTGTTCAAAACTTTTCTCTGCCCCGTAAGCGCAATAAACAGCTAAGTAAAAATATGCATTAGTGTGTATAAACTGTAATAGGGGCAGGCAGGGGTGGAAGAAAAAAAAAATCCCTTATGTGACATGGTTTTGAAGAAAGCCTGTATATAGATAATTATTATCCACACAGTTGAGCAACATGTATCAGAGATACAAATATATGTATTGAAACATATACATTATATATGTATGCATTCAAAAGGGTCTAAATGCACATACATGGAATGATATACACACTGGTGCTCTTTCATGCTATTATTAGTTTGTGTACATACGAAGGGAAGAGTGGGTGTATGCACATTTGATTAGACATGTTTTAATGCATACATTTGTAAAAACTACTGAGAAAGTGCCTGTGTGCTGTTAGACACAACCACACACACAAAGCACTTCATCATCTTACATGTGCCTAAGAAATCTGTTCCTGTTTGCATTCAGAGCACTCACTATCTGTTAGAAGCCAGAATATCCGTAAGGCATGTCCTCACCCGTGGTCCTGGCACAGCTGACTTTTTCCTGCCTATACGTGTCTCTGCAGGTGACGCCAGCAGGATGAGCTATGGCAGCTTCATCATGCCCACCATGTTTGGCATTATTTGCCTGCTGGCTGTTAGTGGTAACAGCTTTGTTATCTGTACAGTCTTAAAGAAATCTGGCCCTAGCAGTAGCATCCCAGACATCATCATCAGCTTCTCCATGGTGGACCTGCTCTTCCTCCTGGGCATGCCCTTCCTCATCCACCAGCTGCTGGGGAACAGAGCCTGGCACTCTGGGGAGACAATGTGCACCATCATCACTGCCCTGGATGCCAACAGCCAGTTCACTAGCATATACATCCTTACTGCTATGTCTATCAACCTGGCCACTGACCACCCTTTCACCTCCACTCCCTTCAGGAAGCCCCCTCTGACAATCCTTGTCATCTGCATACTCTGGGCCTTTCCCTTCCCCAGCATTACACACATGTGGATGTACACTCAGCTCCTCCCTTTGCCTGGAGGTCTACAAGGCTGTGGGATTCATTTGCCAGATCCCCAAAGGGACATTTATTGGTACACTCTCTATCAATTGTTCCTGGTCTTTGCCAGCCCTTTTGTTCTCATCACAGTGGCTTATAGGAGGATCCTGCTCAAGATGTCCAGCTACTCAGAAGTGCTGATGAGCCAAAGATGCACCAGGGTGAGTGCTATTTGTGTGGCCTTCTCCAGTTCCTGGGCACCTTTCCGCATCCTGCAACTTGCCCAGCCCACCATGACTTCCCCCACCCCACCTGTCTACTACACCTACAACGTGACTATCAGCCTGAGTTATGCCGATAGTTGTCTGAACGCCTTAATCTACATCTTGCTGGGCCAAAATTTTGAGAGGCAGCTTGGGGTCCCTGTAAGGCCAGCAGGTGCAGGGCAGGCTTCCCCAAAGGGGAGAAAAAGCATTGGAGAGGATGCACTTGAGCCAGGGCAGCCACTGCTGCACTTGGTGGCCAGCTCTGGCAGGTAGCAAGACCCACAATAATTCAGGTGTGCCCCCACAAGCCAGCTCCTCTTCTCTTCTGAAAAGACAGAGGCAGGGGCAGGCAGATGAGCACCATGCAACACCTGTCCTATGGGACAGATCATTACTCAGCCTGAAGACAGTCATGGCAGTATTTGCACAGCTCTATTAGAGCACAGGCTCTATTTGGCCTTGTGCTACTGTTTTTACATCTTCCCCAAGAGCTATTAATTATATTTTCCCCAGGACATTAAAAGCTTTCGAGCCCTTTATTAGATTACCCCACCTACTAAAAATATTTTGGTGCAAAACCCTAGGCAAGCAGTGACCCTCTGCCCAGGGCTGAGACACTGCCAGCATTTGAAACTCAGGGACTTTCAAGTTTATTTTTTGCTTTAATCTCACTAAGGAGAAAGGCATTTACACTGTTCTGGATCATTTTTCTCCGGAAACATGGTTCAGGATCATAAACACACTTGACAAATTTTAAATAGGACAGTCATGTTTTCATCTCCTTTCTAATGTATGAACTCCATGACACATTTAACAGTGGGCAAGACAATTTTCTGTCATTTTAAAGCCAACAAAACTGCCCATTTCCCAGAATCGACAATTGTCAAGAAGTCCAATAAATATTCCCAAATAAATTTAAATTTACCATATTGATTTATTCCCAATCACTGAGACACAGTTCTGTACCATCTTGTTAGGGGACAAGAGAAACCCAAGTTAAACAGTAGCTGTCATTAAGTTACCGAGTTACTTTGCAGTAGAAAGTAATTATTAGATCTATCTCCATAAAAGAAGAAAACAGAGTCGTTTCTTGCCCTTGGCAGCGTATCGTGTGCACATGCATATCATTGTAGTATTTCCTCAGCTGGCAGCAAGCCTTTAATACACAGCTTGAAGCATATTGCTCAGTTTTCACATGTCCATCTTGAGCAACTTTGAAAGGACTTGACTGTAGCAACCACTAAGCACCCATTCTCTGACAATCAAACATCTCTGCTGCACATGGCAACCAAGAAAATCACTAGGCTTTAGTTTTAAGACACTATTATTCTACTAATAGCAGACACCTACATCCAGAAAGACAGGCAAAAGCAAAAGTTGTACACACATTTGTTTTAAAGGAACATTTGACTCTTTATCATAAATCAAAGCTGCTTAACAAGTGCTTTTATGTTTCAAGAGATCATAAAGGCCAGACCAAATTCTTTATCAAGAATACTCAGTTGCTAGAACATACAACCTACTTCAGTTTTAATAAGTTAAAAGTTACAAACTTCATCACTAGCTTGATTTATTCCCGCTTCTATAAAATAACTGAACTTCAGCACTGCAAATGAAGAAACATACCTATGATTATTTATATGCACCCCATAACATGGGAGATCTTTATCTCTACCTCTTCAGATTTCCAGGAGCCATTTATTTTAGTGGCATGTTAATTCAGCAGGCAACTATTACAAAACCACATAGCCAGCAATCCCTGAGGCAAGGCTGTCTCCAATAGCTTTTCAGGAGACAATTCCCAAGACAGAGCAATAGAACCATTACACTTGTCTCAAGTGACAACACTCAAAAGCTTTAGACCCCAGCTCATATGTGGATACACAGCTGAAGGGATTTAATCCTTTCCACTGAATTTCCTTTATACTCTCATCTTTTGTTGAAGGGAGCAGGCTTAATAAATTCAGACACTAAAGCAAGTGAATTTATTCCAGCTGAGTCTAGCTCCACATGAACCATTTCCTTCTGCATTTTAAATTGCTTTTTCATTATATAATTCATTCTATCATCAGCGCTTATCTAGAGCTAAAGCTGTGAATGCTTAGTTACTAGCAGGTAAACATGGAGCAGTTTCCTGCTACCCTGACCTTTGCATGTTTATCAGTCACTGTCATTTCAAAGTTTCTCACCATGTTCTTTTAATAAGAGCTGCTTTCAGTGCTGTGCTATCACCACATTAGCATGGTTTTTGATAGGGACGGGCTGAAGAAAAAAAAACTAGGTCAGCATAGACCAGGTGTTTTTACTGGAGAGAGTAAGGCCATTCATCAAATGAAGGTGTAGGCTGTTTGGTGGCTTAGGTTTTTTTAATTATTAAACACTATGGTAGAGCTAAAAAGTCTTTAGCAAGGGAGGCTGGGGAGATGGTGCAGAGGCCCCACTTCCTTAGCTGATCTCTTGGCTTCCTGCAGAGCAGCACCAGCCTAGCAGGGAAGTGGCAGGTACCTTTCCCACCCAATAGCACCATTCCCAAGTAGGTCCTCAGCCTACCCAACCCCAAGGATCTAGTTCACTGGCCCTTGCTTCAGGCACAGACATGCCTCAATGGGCAACCACTCCTGCAGCCCTAATCCCTACATCCTGGGGGACCCCAAACATCCTGTCTTTCTAAGGACAGGTGGAGCAAAGGTATATTAGACAACCTCACTAGTGCAAATCTCTAAATTCATACATGCAACCTGTAGGAGAAATAATTTATCAGGATGCTAGCTAGCATTTTTCTTTCACAGCACATTCACATCAGCCAATGTTATTTAGTAAATTCTAACCATCCAGAAGCAGAGGTTCAAACTCCATCCAGCAATGAAAGAAAAGGAAATGCTTCTCTGCTTGAACATGGACCAATCTTTTCCCACACTTAGGAACAAGGAGAAAGATGGAGAGTGGGAACATATTAGGACTATCAGCCCTGTTTAGCTCAGATGAGCTAAGAGCCCATACAGTTAAGTACAACATGCTGTCAAGTACACAAACCCTCTTTGTCAAGTACCACTTGTCTAGCTTTTGCAGAAATACTTCATATTCCATCTAAGCGCTAAGTCAACAGGACTTAAGTATAGTACGTGGTTTGCTGGACAATAGCTTAAGTAATCATTTCAACACTAGCCCCCATCAGGTTGATAATAAATAGTAAGAGTGACTTGCAAATAAATGGCTCCAGTGTGAAATTCATAATTTCATGGCAGTTCTATTGACACTGTAACTGTGATTAACAGCATAAGTCTTTCCTAATGATCATGTTATCAGTACTCCATGCTCTCCTTGCATGGAATTTACATTAATATTTAGAAAATGTACACTGGAGTCTGTTGTATTAAAAGTAGCACTTAAAAGCCTTAAGTGGCAGATGAGCCCCCAGCCTGTGCTATTTATGCACAGCATGCTTGACAATTAGCATTAGCAGAGTCTGTCCACTGGCTTCATCTGAAGCCCCACATGCCCAGAGAACAGAGCTGGACTTGCAACGATCACTCTCCCCATTTACACAAAATGGTCAGACAATGTTTAACCTAAGGCTGTTACACTCCTAGCACAACAAAGCACTTTCATCCCTTTTCATTGTCACATGCAATTGTATTTTTATGCCTCATTTCTTTGACCAAGGCAATGTGTACAGGATACAAAATTAAGTGTAATTGCATGACAAACTGCCTTGCTTGAAATGGATTTGTACATCTACAGATAGCGCTGTCTTTGTCTATACTGAAAGCCGCAGTGAACTACAGTGACATTTTTTAAAGCCTACTGACCTTTTAACAAAACACTTTACTATATTACTTGCCCTACTGAAGTTTGGCATGCAACCACCTTTCATGAAGAAAAGTCTTAGGCTTCATTCAGGGGACAGTAAAACTAAAAGATCCAAGATGTTTGTATGCCTCAAGTGTGCAGCAAGTCTTTAGTAACTCTGTGCTTTTGCTCTGCTACCGGCTCTAGGATTGAAAGTTTCTAGTGTATTTGCTTTGGATGTAGTTCCAAACATTTATGATTTTAAGAAAAGTCCAGCTGAACCTCAATAATCCCAGCACTTTAGGACTCTGTCACTATTTAGTTTAGTGCAGAAGAGTAACTGCTAATACAAGTCACATTCTTCACATGGCTACAGAAGTAGAGTTTCCCCTGAAAATTAGTGTTTTGGTATAAAACAAAAGCAAATTGTACAAGTGAAGGCACTAAACACAGAAGTGCTAATACTGGTGATGACAGCAGGAGTAGGAAATGGTATAGCAAGTTAACATTCAGTTTAACAATGCTGTCCCAATTAAAGTCCTAGAGGGGTAGAGATCAGTTGTTGTAACCTCGCAGAACAAAGAAACTACAGGTCAAATGGGATCTAATGAAGTTAGTGTGGCACAGCCAGTCTTCAAATGAGATAGCATTAATGCAGAGGCAGCATTAGAACTCTCCATTCTCTCTGCCTGCAGGCTAAACATACTGTTAATTCCCATTTGGCTGCCCACAACCTAACAGTATTTAATTTACATAGTTATATGGTAATTCCCTTCTACTTGAACTTGGAAAACATTGCTTTGAGAGAAAGGCAACATATCAAACCTAGAGTTTAGCTTTTTATTAGAAAGACAGACTATTAATAGTGCAAATAACACCAAAAGGTGGCATGGGAAGTTTTTATAGCTTCTTCTGGCACACTAATAAATTGGAAGAGTTTTCCAGTATTTTTACTGATTAGGAAGACATGCATGTAAAGAAAACCTATTAGAAAGCTAACTAAAACTTATCACTACACAGTTTCTCTGTCTTTATAATTTAAGTGCCTCTTAAGCAGGGGGACAGGAGAAATAACAGGTATAAGTAGCTTCTCTTCTAAAGCATCAACACGACTGTTTTACTTTAGTAATTACTACAAACCAGCTTTATCTGTTACTTCACAACCCCTTTTTCCTTTCAAAAGCCACTTCTTTTTCCTCCCTCAGTTTTCAAAGACCCCAAAATTACATACTCCCAGTGCTCCTATTAAGCAGTCATGGAACTTCTGGCCACCAGAATACCAGCTCTGGCAGCAGGAAGAGTCCATTCCACTTTGTGGCTTTCTCAATATCCTTCTAGCCTGCTGTGTTCAGAAAAGGCAGGCTCCAGCTTCACTGTAAACATTCCTCCAGAGACCTCTTCTAATTATCTGAATCATATAGTAAAGAGAAAGGGGATTTTTTTTACAGTAATGTTTTACAACAAATACTGGGTATTGCCAACTGATTTAAATAAAGCCCAGGTTTTAATCCTCAGCTGCAGCACAGAGCTCACATTTACAAGGACACCTGGAAGAGCTGCACATACTGTAGATGTTGGCACAACATGGATTTGAAAAAAAAATAACCCAACCAAAACCAAAAACCAACACAATTGAATGGAATCACAGCTGTGAACAAAAAACATTTGATAAGCACTTCAAAAAGGAAACTGGCTGCAGAGTTCAACATGAACATAACACAGCAATGGGAGATTTCAGAAGAAAGACACTCAGGAAATTCAGTATTTAGTCATCATTAAAGCCAAATCTTCAGTGAGGAGATTTAAGAGGACTAGCAGTGTTCAGTTTCATAAGTAGATGCAAGAGGGAATACATAATAGACAAATAATTACCAGAGTAAGAGTGCTGCACTGAATGCTCTCCACTCTGACAGGTAGTAGAAAGCCCCAAGAAAAGTAAAGGCAACAAACCTGAAATGGATCCAGTAAACAAAGAAACTTTTTTCTACAATCCATAACTGGCCTGAAATATTTACTGTGTAATGTGACAAGGAGGCTAGGAGTAGTAGAACCAGAAATAATTTGTTAGCAATAAGCAACACGACTATTCATTAACCTCTTAGATAGGCCCTTGGTTTTAAACTATTTTCAAAAGCACCCCATTATCCCTGGCTGACCACTACTGCAACATAGTATAATCTAGCAGAAGCAGGATGTGATGGGTTGACCATGGCTGGACGCCAGGTGCCCACCAAGTCGTTCTATCACTCCCCCCCCCTCTTCGCTAG
>JANZLQ010000064.1:11189876-11217646 GCA_026212715.1 Elanus axillaris
TAAACTATTTTCAAAAGCACCCCATTATCCCTGGCTGACCACTACTGCAACATAGTATAATCTAGCAGAAGCAGGATTATATCAAAACTCAAGAAACCTGAGTTAACTTCCAAACTCTTAGCCTAAAAGCCATTTGTTTGCTTATCAATAATCATGAACAGGCTCACTCTGGGCCCGTTTCCCCCAAAACACTAGTAATTGTATTGCCTTTCTCTGTAGGGAACCTTTGAGGCTTACAGAGAGGAAGGTGATACCAGGGACGCTTCTTGCTCTCTTTAAATGGACCATTTGGGAAAATTGTATTGTAACTGTCTGGGTAACAGTTACATACCTCATTTATGAGCTTTTTAAGTGACAGAACACCAAATCTTTTCTGGTGAGGTTTTTCTACAGGCATGTTCATGGTTTTGTTATTAACTGCTAGAAGCTCTAAAATAAGCCACTAACTGGTCTACAGGGAATAGAACAAGAGGATAAAGTATTAAAAGAAACCTTCTAAGATACATTACTAACAGCAATGTATCTGAAAATGAGGACCAGACCTACAAAGGCAGAGGTGGCCAAACAACAGAAACTGCTAGCTACAACAGAAGGTAGCAATCAGCCGGCACATTTGCCACATGAGACAGTTCTTTTCAAGACCTTAGTACCCAGTTAGGGGCAGATGCCAAATACATGCTGCTGAGTGAGATAACTAGAAATCCTGAAGCTCGTGTTCAGTATGAAAGGACTGGACCAGGCTATCACTAGTTGCAGGTCCATCTCCTTCAGGTGCCCATGCCACAGGTGGGCTGTTGGCTACCAAAAGCATGACTGTGAGTAGCCACAGCAGTCTAATGCAAGGGAAACACAGCCAGCAGAAGGGTAGCTGTGCTCAACAGCAGCACACTGATGTCGGAGCAAATGGGAATGGGCTTTTAATCCAGATGTTCAGAAGGGCAGCCCCAGACCACAGCTGAACAGCCAGGGGTTTAACATACCACTGCCAAGCTTCATTCAACCTCAATAAGCTTGTGATCTTTGACCCAAGCATAGTTAAAAATCAGCCAGTGAGCTTAGAAGCCATATTACAGACTCTTCAGCTCCTCGGGAATGCAGAGCTAGAGCACTGAAATAATTTGAATGCACAAAACAAGCAGATTAAGGGCCTACTTTTACATGGTCACTTTCTAGTCCTAGAGATACAAGTACCTAAACTTAAATTGTTCTAGGACAGCTTATTCCATCACATTTAGTCCTCCCTGCCTGTAGCAGTGAGGCATGAAGTCCAATAAAAAAATACTACTGCTTCAAAGGGTTTGCTATTGTTGGAAACAGCATTCCTAAAGCTATATAGATAACACAGCATGCTCCCCATCTCTATCAGCCAAGTCCTCTTTAGCCATCTCTACCTTGCCCTCAAGTTTCCCTTATGTGGAAATTCATTTTATACATTGCAACTGAGCTTGAGTTTCAGGCAGGTAAAGGTGTCCAAGCCGCTGTGGGCCAGAGCACATCAGCCTGTGCCAGAGGGCAGTCCTGAACACATTTTAAACTGAAAAGCAACAGCAGAGCCCCACACATGTGCAGTTTTTAAGTCCAGAAACCTTGACAAACTGACATTACTCAATGTAGCGGCTGTCTTGGTCTTTAAAAGTCTCAGCAAGAAACTTGTCTTTTATAGTCAGTTGATTCATTTCCACCTTCACTAACAGGTAAGCTTAAGGCTGATTACAGGCTATAGCTTATACATGGCCCTCCTCATTCCTGCATTCCAGACACTCGATTATGAGAAGCCAGAACCAACTGAAATTATGACTGACTTTACCTTGAAGAGCAATGTGGCCTTGAGTACTGCTGCACAGACTGATCTTTAGCAATTAGAGTGAAGCTACTACCTGGGGACATGTGTCTCAGTGTACTTCTACTTAAGAGCCACAAAACATTCAGCTATTGTTCGCCCTTGTTAAAGCCTTATGTTCACCCAAGATTGAATCTGGAGTTTTTGTAGTCTAGGTGACTAGCATGAAGTGCAATTTACAGCTGGGCTTTGATTCCACAGAGCAAGTGTCATGAAACACTGCTTGTTTTCATATAGACCCAGCTAAACTAGCAGTAAGCTCATACAGAGTATTTGGTTACTGCTGTAAAGGGTCCAGATGATGCCGAGTTACCAACATTAGGCCTAAATATCACTGCACAGTTAACTGCATAGTTGTTAAGGAGCACAACTGAAGAAAAAAATATTAGTTTAAGGCAAAGTAAAGTCCTCTTCTACAATCCCAGGAAAGGGCAGGAGAACTCTATGGAATCTTACACTAAGAAGCCAGGTCTCACAGTATTAGAAGAAATTAGTTAGTACCCTGTCAGTCACCCTGTAACATGAACTACGGAGGTGAAGAGAGGTGAAGAAGCTATCCAGCATAAGGGAAGCTGCCATTGTCACTTGAGTCTCAGCTAAAAAGCTTGACCTTTTAAAAGCTTCAGTTCTAATCTCTTAGAGCACTCTGACCAAAGATAAAGATCAGTGCCACTGCTCATCTTCATTCAGTCTAGTTCCCCGAATGCTATACAGCAACAACTCCACAGCTACACAAGTCATCCAGAAGACTTTTGCAGTCACATTTCTACTCCAAGTTTATTTGTAAAAACTACACTAATATGCCACATTTACCACAGATGCTCTTCTCTTTAGGCTTTTAAGAAGAGCCAAAAATAGTAGCATTGTGGCCACCAGGGAGAGAATACCAGCAGCAGTCATTGTAATGCCAGCCCATGCCTCTTTGCTCAAGAGAGTGCTCCCTACAAAGCAAGCAAAAAAAGATAGTTTGTGGAGACAGCTCTTTGCTAAAGCCAGGCAACATACATTAGTACCACACAGGCTTAGTACCTTGGATTGCAGACCATCCTTCTGGCACCAGGAGGACAGGACCCTGCAAGCTCACCACTGCAGAGTTCACACCCAGCATCCCACTCTCTACAATAGTAATGTAGTAGAGGTGAACCACATAGTACAGTGCATTATCTCAGATCAGTACAACATAACATTTGCGTACTCGTTACCTCGCTTGCTTCTAGATGGCCTCGGGCATCTTGTCATACACAAAGGGGAGTCTGGTTGAAAACGGTCACAGATCAGAACACTGCAGTGGAAGTATACCTAGAACAGAGAGTGAGAGGTCCATTCATTTTGGGACAAGCGCTCCTACTGACTGCTCTAAGTAGGCAAATGTCACCTACCAAGCCAGGGAGGGCTTTGGCACCAGAGACAAAGGCAAAAGTCTTCACTTCCAGCCTTTGGCGATAGTTTGCATAGATGACACTGTGCCCCACAGGATGAAACACAGTCCTGTAGCTGTCCAAGTCATACTCACACCTGCCAATAGGTAAGAAGCAAGTCAGAACAGCAGGGTAGAAAAGGTTTGGGGTTTGCTTTTTTCTAAGCAGGCTAAAGTTCAGGGTAGAAGTGCTGCCATCTTTGTACAAGTTCCAGCATACCAGTACAGTATACCTGGAAGGCCACCTCAAGTGAAGCCCTTGTACTTAGGGCTCTATTCCTAAAGGGGATGCAGGAAATAATTAAGGAATCTGCCCACTCACTGCCAGAAGTGCTTCCATTTATCTAGCAGGGCACTCACCCATCAACAACAATATTCCACTGGGGCAGTGAGCTTGGATCTTGTGAAGCTGTTGCCCAACAGTCATCCAACACTAGATGGAGGTTGGGATCATTGCGGTTCAGGACCTGAACTTCCAGGAAGATGGGCTGCCGTAGATACCTTACTATTGGGTACTGATCATCACTGTATGGCTGCCTGTACATGTCATCTGCAAGAACAAATGCCTTGTTAGATAAGAGAGTCCTGAAGAAACTCTGGTCTGGAGCTCTTCAGCAGCAGCTGGTCTACCAGCTGCAGTTTGTCCTAGAGTCACAGATTTAAGGCATCTGCCTCAATTAACATGGGTGGGAGGAAAAGCAGCACATCAGGTCATTAGAAGCCCATGCACCAGAAGAGTTCACTTGTATATCCTCCCCTCCACAAGCTCCAGTTGCTTCCCAGCCACCTGAACCCAGAGTCAGCTTTACCTGGGTAGCTTAGAAGAATTAAGGAGAGGGGACCTTGGTTCACTGAAGAAGCCAGAGGAGGAAGGTTGTCTACCTTTATAGCAAGGGAGGCATCACCATTACTGAAAGAGCACAGGACTGTTAGCCTGTAACAAGGAAGGAGCAACTAAGTCTTATGTTCATATGTAGGATATCCAGGACTAAGTATTACCCAAAGAAGTTTCCAAACACACCTGAGTTCACTGTCCCTTGAGATCCTGCGCAGCGGAAAGTCTGCCCATAGTGCCCTCACCTCATTCTCATAAACAATCTTCTCCCCATCCAACTGCAGAGAAATAACAGCATTAGTGAGGGCGTTACCAATGCATGAATCCTTCCCCATAAATCCTTGCTACACACTTACCCAATACCTGGTCCCACATCCATTCAGTGGGACATGAAACCAAACCCTGTCATTCAAAGAAGACTTGAAGGCTGGCCGGCATGCAGGATCTCTGAGCCTAAGGGTATCCAAGTCTAGCAGTGGTATAGTACTGTCAGCAAGGACTTCAAAATCCATGTACCCATCCTGGGTGCACACAGCAGCTGTAAGAGAGGTTCACATAAACTGGCATGGCAGTCAGTGACAGCTCAGTCTGCAAAAGCTGTTGTGTTCTGGCTAGACATGCCCTTTCCTGTGAAGGACTGGTTTAAGAACAAGCCATGCTGAAGGATTACCATCTGACCAGCACATGGGCCAAGTCCATTGCAGAAGGCAGTCACTTACCTATTGGTGCATGCTGGTCACAGGGGCACTCTGGGTGCATCACCATTGTCACAGTCTCCCCATGGAAGTGAAAAGCCAGTTTCAAAGAGGACATGTAGAACAGAAGTCCTGAGCAGCTCTCCCTATGTAGCTGAAAGACAAGAGTTACTTTCCCAGAGTCTAACTACAAGAGCTCATTTTAACACATGCATTAGAGCAGTTTCCCTTACCCTGAGGCCATGGTGCTCTTCACACTCAGCTAGTTTGTTAGTTTGCATTGCTCCAGGCACACCAAATACCAACCTACTCCAAGAGGAATCTTTTCACCTCCAGCTGTTTTTGCCAAGAGACTTCATGAAACCCAAGTTACCTTTGAGTGATGCCTATGTATTACAAAGTCACTTTACATTCATCTTAATCACAACTGCCCTCAGCCAGCCACAGGGCACATGGCTGACTTGACAGGTACTCAGTCAAGGTCAAAGCTACTGTGCTCTCATTCTCAGTAAGGATCAATGAGTAATTAGACAAAATTCTGTGACTTGAAGATCAGAACTTACCCTGGACTTCAGGACTTCCCTGCTAATATGCAGCTTGACCCCCTTCTTTGTGTCCAGAGTAATCCCATTTTCCTGAAGCTGGTCCATGGGGACGTTCTTATCCTCTGCACCCACAGCCATAAGTGTCCCTGGGAAGGCTGGGATGGCAACAGTCATGTGTGTTGCATTACAGATTGCTGGACCTGCAACAACATCTTTGTTAAATATAACACTAGTTTCCTCAGGGCAGAAGCAGGTAGAGTTCTTTCTCCATGTGTTACCTGGTGCACAAAGCATTCTTGACTCCACAGTCAGTCTACGTTCAGGAGGGCCATACGTGAGCTTGAGTGCCACAGTGTAGAGCACCTTACCATTATGCTGACAAAGAAGATAGAGCTGTATTAGAGAGCACTCAGCTCATGATCCATCATAAGACCAACCCTGCAGGGCCATATGCTACATCTCGTTCAGGACTGCTGCCATTCATATTTACACCAGCAGCTTCTTCCCATCTCGACACCTTTTCAAAAATGATCTGCTCGCGAGATTGCCAGCCAGATGTTCACACAATAGGCTACAGCTAGAAGTCTGCTTATGTATACAGAATGCCTATCAGCTGTGCTGCTGTCTGAGGTACACACTGTGCTTCCACATTTTGTAGGGTTGAGCAGTTCAATGACAGCTATGCAGAGTCAAACAGATTTGCTCACACCAGCTAGGCACAGCACTGCATCATCTTGACAGCAGCTCTGGCCACAACATGCAAGTGCTTTCTGCAGGTCTACAGGAGGCAGATACCTAGCCTCTGTTAAAGCAGCACTATCTCCTCAGTGCCAAATCTTTGTTCACCTACCTTGTAGGAGACTACTCCAGTGGCAGTAAAAGCTACCTGGAAGATCAGATTGTGGCCATCAGCTAGAAAGTTATACCCTTGCTGCATGGCTTGCCCGAGGCTTAGCTGGTGTATTCTGGTTCCATCATCAACTGACAGAGTCCAGGTCATTGGAACTGCTGGAACCTAGCAAAGCAGGAGATCCTTGCTTAGGAAGAGAAGGACCAACCACACGGAAACAGCAAGGCACTACACAGGTCTTTACCCTGTAGAGCTGCCACATCACAGGCTTTATGCTCAAGTTCCCTATATTGATAGCATAGAAATAAGTTTCCTGACAAGATGCAAGTACTTCAGAGAGAAGTACTCCAGCTTGGACACATCAAGCTCAGTTTAGGTCCAAACCCCAGGCACTCCTCCACCCCCACACCACCCCGTTTGCAAGACAAAACATACATACCATATGCTCATCACTGAAGCCTGGAATGAGTCTTGGGAAAGTAACCTGAAAGAGCACAAGGGTTAGACCACAGGAACAGACAGTGGTCAGAACCCTACAACTTCCTAAGAAGGATATCTACTATAGTTTTCCAAAGCAGGCAGCTGGCACCAGCAGCCTGGTTTCCCCTGTAATAGAGCTGAAGCCAAACCACATGCATCATTAATAACCATTTGCAAACCAGCTCTCCAAAGAGCTAGTGGTCATGCAGCCAACAGGCCTCCCTGAAGCTGGCTGGAGCTTTCCCCAGCTTTCTGCAGATCCCAACCATGCAGTTCCAGGAGACAGCCATCCTGCCTTGCAAGCCTCTAAGCAGCATCTATAGCACTCCCATTCGTCTACTTACTGCCATGAAGTCTTTCGTACAGTTTGTTGTACCAGCAAAGAAAGAAGTAATGATTTCATCTGCATGAACACTATGGCAGCGAGTGCTGTAAGTTACATTCTTCTCCTCTCCTATTGTATCATTCACCATCAGCCTCAATCTTAGCAGGTGCTGACCATGCTATAGACAAGAAATATTAATTAGGAAGAGGCAGCTGTACTCACCACACCATGAGGACAACTAAAAGCCACTGAGGCTAAATTCAAACTTCAGAGTTGTTTTAGGTGTTTGCACCAGTGCAAGGACTAGACTAATTGTTTGTTTTTTTTTTTTTAAAAGCCCTATGGAAAAGGAGGAGTTCTCTAGGAAAGCATGGGGTCACAAGGTTAAGTTGAAGAACAGGAGATACCAAGAGAACTGCAGGAGTCAAGGAAAAAAGCTCCAAGGACTAGCATGTTGTTTCTTGACCAGCTGACTTGCTGGCACTACAAGTTATTAAATGCCAAAACCAAGAGTCTTGTGGTATTTCAAATACTTAAAAGCAACAGTTACCAGTAAAGCCTCTGTTAGAGGCTAGTTTGGGTTGACCTCCCACTTATTACTCTACCTCAACAGCTATCAATGCATGTGTTGTTAATTGCTCTATCAATACACTTTGTGTAAATAGAGTGGTGCTTTGAAACTCTTGAATCTGGTCCATCTCCCTACAAGATATCCTTTAAAGTAGCTCAACTCCTTTACAGGAGAACACATTTATGGCAGTATAAGGGGGTTTAATCCACAGTTGAAAGAACAAGTATTCTGGCAATTTTTTTCCAACTGCTGGCATGAACTGCTCTTATAGAGTTGTTTTAAATTCAGAAGTGCAAGTATTTCCATCCCTGAAGAAAGTTAGAGCTAGAAACCCTATTAAACCCAGTCCTGACCAGGAAAAAAAAATCCCACACTCCATCACAGCAGCTTCCAGAATGAAGACCCCTTTACCTCCAGGCTCGTGCAGTTGACAAACAGGACACTGAGCAACAGCCTCTCATAATCTACAGTCTGGTCACAGGACATGATCTCCTCACCCCTCACATCTAGGGAGAATGTGGAAGATTAGCCCTGCAGGCAGGCACCTGCTTTCAGGCTACAACAGAAAGGGCCAGGGCAGGGAAGTAGTAATACATACCCTCAACATACACATGCCACGAGTAGTTACCAAGCTCTCTGGAAAACTCAACTTCCATCCCATCCCTATGACAGCTCACACTCTCTGCAGAGAGACCACCATCAGTTCCACCATCACCCCCCCAGAGGCACACACCCTGCAAGTCCTCCAGCTCACCAGCCCCACTTTAGAGCCTTCTTCCACACCAAGGCAGAAGGGAAACACCTCTGAACAAACCCAAAGCCCACATCCACACCACTTCTGGCCCAGAGAGGCCTCATTACCCAAGAGATCCTGATCCCCCAGGCCATCAGCACAAGGGGCTAAGGGCAGCAAAAAGCCAAGCAGGAACAGCAACCTGCAAGCAAGAGAGACCCAACTGAGAGAACAGCAAGGGTAAAGGACCCAGCTCCCCATCCCACCCCAAGCCCCACTCACCACATCCTTGAGGTGCTCAGGCACTGCTGCTTCACAAACAGCCCCATATCCTCACTGCCACCACAGGCTCACCCTTGGGTTGCCCAGGGAGGATTATATAGGACCCGGTTCAGGCTCCACACAGGTGCAGCCTCTCTGCTGCCCGGGAGACAGAGAGCTTGCACCTGCATCTCCTCGAGATGCAGTCTCCTTACCCGGAAGAGGAAGGCTCGCAGGAGACCTTAAGGTGATAGTAAGTCTTTGGCATGGGTTGTTTCTTTCTATTGTGCAGGCACTTATTTATTGCTCTGATAGTGTACTCCCTTTATTGCCTTGCCAGATGCTGCATAGAAAAATGCACATCTTTTTGGCAGTTATTTTTTTAGAAGGAGACTTCTGTGCCACTTTGATTTTCTGATTATTTAAAACAATTACACTGGTAGATCTGAACGTAACTGAGAATATTTTGTTCCACTGTATGGGCAAACCTGCAATGCTGATATAGATCTAATTAGGAGGAAAACATGAGTGGCACGTTAAGGAAGAGAAGTCCTAAATCAGATCTTTAGACTGGAAGATCTCTGGAGGCTTTCGTTGGACTGTCATTATTCAAAGCTGTGGGGAAGAGGCCTGGAAAGAAAAAATCTCAGATTTGTGTTATCTTTTGGCTTCCCCAATGCTTTTGGTTTCAGACAGACTTGTAAAACACCCCAAAGACTCATATTTTTAGAAGTAATTGAATTCTTGAGATGTGAGAAAGCAAAAAAGATAGATCATGGCAAGGGAGGCAAGTTAATAGTATGGATGGTAACATAGGAACAGGATGTTAAACTGGGCTTCAGGGAATAACAAACTTTGTATTAATGTACCATGTATTCATGTAAAAATATTAATTTATATTTCTTTTTACAGTTATAGACCTGTGCCTAGAGCAGATTTAGAGCTTCCCAGCCCAAGTGACAGTAGCTGCAATTCTCTTAAAGGCTTAGAGTTGTGAGAAAGAGCTTGTCTGTCGACTGCTGGTAGGTACCAAAGTGCTGGAAACTTGGGTGGGACAACAGCATGAGTGGAGGCAGCTAGCTGCAAAGTGTGACTGCCATTAGTGCACTGTGTAGCAAAGCAATATGATCTATACAGGCAGAGCAGATGAGTAGTGTAAGGAATTAAAAAATTTACATTCTTTAGAAGCATCTCTTTAACTCTCATCCTTGTGAGAACATGGCAAATGCAGAGTTAAAGCTATTATGCAAGTAGGGATACCAAGTGTGCACAATGCCACTCATAGCAATAAGCAGGCATTAGCTCAGATCCATAACCACACCAGAGTAAATACCACCTGATGTCAGTAGCACAAAAAGAAATTGCACTTCTCCTTTTGCCATCAATAGCATTATCACGCAGCTAAACTTTAGCAAGAAATTAACTTCTCAGAGACTCCTGAATTCACAAACATACATCATGTACCTTTTTTCCCCTCTCCCTTCTTTTATAATGAGATTCATTGTTTTCAAAAGCAATGATTACATAGAAAACTAATGAAACAAATTCTCAAGCCATACACAAGTTTATTGTATTATGTATCTATTATTATTTAGCTTGGGTTTAACTAACACATTAGGGGGAAAAAAGTGCTTCCAGTATAAATCCTTTAAAGAATTACAGAAATGAGGTACTTCCAGGCAAGCAAATCTGATGTAAAGTTTAACTTACTCATCATTTCCCTGCCCCTGATTCCCAGCTTCATTAAGTTGGTGGAAAAGCTGTGAGTCCCAGGGAGTTTTGCATCACTTTCCTGGAGTTTGGCTGACTCTGGGCTGGTAAAAGGTTGATCTTGTGTCACACCAGAGTCATGCTGGTAGCGCAGGGGACATCTGCAGAGGCCCGAGCAGCAGCAATGCACGGTCCTGCTGCAGAAGGACAGCCTGTCCTTGCCTGCTGGACTTAACTCGGGGTTTTGCCAACTCCTGAATGCCTCATAACAGGTTGTGGCTTGTGTAGCTGAACAGTAATGTTGGGCCAGACAACATTTAACAGTTAGAACCACACTATTGCCACAGCCACCACAACTGGGTTTGCCCTGCGGTGCATGTTAGCAGTTCCTAATATTGGTCTTTGAGTAGGTAGGTGTGTAGGATGTAATTCATCAGGATGTGCTAAAATAATTAGTTGTTGCTTCAGTTAACGTGTCTGAATTTGGAACTTAAGCTACAGACAAAGCATGGCCATTCCCCCCATCCGAGCTGTTGAACCTGTAATAACTATGGCCTGAGTTACAGGTAAACAGCTAATTCATGCCCTGAAACACAAAACTATCTCCATGGCTTGCTTTTTTTTTTCTGCTGCTGCAAAACCTACTTTTTTTTCTTCTCTTCCAATGCTATGCTTTTCTCTTTTACTTGTTTGATTTTCTAACTTTTGTAAAAAAGGCATTGCCCTAGAGCAGCGCTGAACACCCTCGAACATCAGGGTGTTGCATACCATCTCTGGAGAGCGCAGATCCCCTCAGCATAGATGCACTTTCCTATGGGCTTTGGCTGCCCCTGTCCCTTACGCACTGGCAGCAGGACAGCATTTGAGACACCGATGAGCTCAACAAGGCTTTACTTGGGACTGTTTGTAGCACTGCTGATGATATCATGGGAAAAAAAACCCCGCCAAAACCAAGAAAAAGGCTTTAGCAATGCAAAGAGCTTGAATGCCAGGTCAGGACTTCTACTTTTGAGCACTCCCAGCAAAAAAACCAGACTGCAAGTGTCACTATGAAACAACAGACAATGTCACTGCTTCTAGCCCTACAGAACCCCCCCCAGTCTACTTTTTTGTGCCCAGTACGGCCAGGTGTCAAGGTGTGTGGGTGAGGAGAGACAGGGCTTTGGTAGAGTTGGCTTTATTGCCTTTCAATTATAATTATCTTTCCCTACTGACATGTGCAGGCAGACTGCAAGGGCTGCCCTCGGACCCCCTACTCAGGCATGGATACTGCTGAGCAAGGACCACGGCTGGATGGGTCTCGGGCAGCAGCACCAGCACGGGTCACACGCTCAGCCAGGCTGTGGGAACAGGACTGCTCAAGAGGACATCCAGCAACAGTGTCCTCAGGCACAGCAGTTTTGCCTCTCTAAGGAGTGAGGAAATAAGCTTTTATTGTTGTTTAAATATTGTCGTCATCTCTGAATTGTGTAGCCACAATTACCCTGTGTGAATAATTCCATTCTTCTCGAAGCCCATTAGTTCCAAGGATCTCATTAGGCAAGCAGAGACTTACTTGCCTCCCCTTGTATGGCCTTTACCATACCACGTTGGTGCTTATAAAAGTTGCAATGAGGAAATGTCATGCTGGATAATACCTTATGCAAAACAGATGGCACAACAACATCGCTGTTCAGACCGGGCTCTGAGTTATCTAGAACAACATACCTAATGATGCTGCAGTCTTTCAATCTAAATAGTTTCTTTAACTGGTAATATTTTATTTAAGATAGTTCTCAAAAAAACCAGAGCAATAATTATAGACATAGCAAATCCAATAACAAATCAAAGCTGCTAGTTAAATAATTCATTAGCTTACAACAACACGTACCATCATAACAGAGTTTCTCCTGAGCCTGGTAAGACATTTCAATTGGAAGTGGAATGGTTTTGAAGTTCTTTTCAAACCCCAAAACAAAAGCGTCATTCTAACTACTTGGGGAATTTACAAAGTTCACAATTTTGAGCTTTAGTCTCAAAAGAAAAATCTCCATTCAGGCTGACAAATTTAGCTCATTTGATGTTGAATCATTTATTGCATTTTAAGTTGAGGTTTCTGGATGGGACAAAGATGAAGAAATACCAGAAGTTTAGAAACAGATGGAGATTTTGTTTGCTCTTTTCTTTTTTCCTCCTTTTTTGAGATGCCCGTTTTTGTGACATAAATAATAATAAAGCTTGCAAAGTCCCAGAGCTTCTCTCCAATTGACATGGGTTTTGCTTTACCTCTAATTAATACCTTGTACAATAGTTTTCCACTTAGCATCATAGAGTAACTTTGTTTTAAAATCAATTATTCTCAGATGTTAGGTGATAAAAGCTGATGAAAAGATGATGAAATCAACACTTCGTATGCTGAATTACTTAACAGAAATGGAAATGAATGTACTTCTGTAGTAGGAATCTATAATCTTGAACATGAAAAGGTCTCTTTTGTCACCAACTCACTTTCATGGGTGTAGCTAACAACGTGAAATATCAACATACAAGAAAAATGCGGTCTCCTCTCTTCTACAAGGCACTGGTGATATATGCAGTATGTGCCTTGGTGATCATTTTATACTCTTGAGACTAAAAAAGCTTATACTATCCAGTAAAGGAAATAAAATTCAATGGCATCAAGAAACAGCTAATCTAATATATATATACATACATATATATGTATTACTTGCCTTTGTTCTGCAACAGCTAGTTTTTTCTAATAACTGTTATTTAACTTGGTGCTGAACCTGGTTATATAGAAAATGGAATAAACAACTACATCTTTTATTAGAAAAGCATTAATGGCAATGCAGGGAACTTGAAAGAGGGCTGAGGGTAAAATTGTCTTCTAATGCAGGGATGGAGGTTGGCCTGGGTAAAGCACAGCCCTTCCTCACCGCCCTGAGACGGAAGGACAGCACTAGGGATGGCCATGGCTGGGATGACATGACGGAAAACCAGGGCTCTGCTTTACTCCTACCTAGACTTGTTTATTCAAAGGTTCAAACCTGTCACAGGACCTGACTGACTCTCCTTGTCCTCATGGAAGAAAAATGTTGGTAAAAGTTTGTTCCTGAAGAGCTCTTCAATCCCTGTCTGAAAAAATAATTAAGAGAGAAAGCCCGTTTGGAGAGGTCTCTGGTGTATTGCATGGGTCGCATTATGGGAAGTAAATGAGGTGGCACTCCATTCAGTAATTGCACCAACTCTGGGCAATGAGTCGGTCTGCAATTGCCACTGCTTCTGTAACAGGGGCATAAAAAGCAACAAAACCTCACTGCTAATTGCTGGGGGTAGATTCTCTAAAACACAGGTTAATTCAGTTAGACATAGAAAACAGCTTGACAAAAGAGTAACGTTTATCTGGCAGCTGTTGTGAATGTGACCAGAATAACAGATAGCCTGCAGCATTTTATTAAGCAGCAGGTAGTGGCTTGCTGATTTCCTCTCAGCCACTGTTTTAAAACTGACCTTTTACATGGTTTTCTCTTAGTAATTCTTTTGAACCTAAAAATTAGAATTACAGTCTAATTCTATAAGTTTCTACTCATAGGGTAGCCCTTAATGCCACTGAAATGAGGGGAAATAATTTCTAAAGCAAGAAGTGGTTATGTGAGATGGGGATGGGACCCATCTGTTCCCAGGAAAGGACCACGGTGCCCAGGCTGGGGCAGTGGGTGCAGCCCATCACATTTCCATTCCTTGAATTCCCTGTGCTATCCTGAGGAGATCCTGCACATTTGTTGCATCTAAAACAGAGATTACAGTACGTGTTTGATGAATGCGTATTTGCCAAGTGCCTTAAGATCCTCTGATGAAATGCAATTTGTGGTTAAACAGATTGCACACTAGGCTGTGGTTTTGTCTGCTGTGACTTGCGAACCCACTGGCTGTTTTATCCAAACACCACCCTGGTCCTGACAGGTCTGTTTCCATCTGCACACCGATCTGCGTACACAAAACAGCTTCATGGATGTGCCTGGTTTGGCAGGGGAGAGGCTTGTTTTCAAATGCAGCAATCCAGTAAATGACAGGTTACAAAGGACTTCACCAGTAAAGGTAACTGCTTATGCACTTCATCCTATCAAAATTCAGATACTTTATTACTTAGGGTGAAACTTGGTCCTACTGACATTCATGGCCTTTGGAAAGTTTTTTTAAGTCTTTTTTTTCTTGAAGTTCAAGGTCTTTTCAAGTTTTTCCCAAAACATTAGGCAAAGACACAGAGAAGATTAATTAATCCCCTCTACATTTAAGTAGCCAAATATGCAACGAATAGTAAACAGCAGAGCCACCTTTCAGAAAATGAAAGCATTCACCGCACTATTGCCTTATTACCTATGCAGAGCTCCAGATAAGTTGCTAGGATGAACTTTGCCTTCTCATTTCCATCCTCACAGGGACGTCTCAACTTGTAATCATTAATGAACTATCCCTGCAATGGAAGGGTGACCATACAGTCTGCATATCATTCAGAGCTGCTTTGGGAAACCAGAAGCTACTGAAAATGTCGAGCAGGTATCACAAAGCAGCGGCCGATGGCAACTTGGACCTCTTGAAAGAAGCCACTAGGAAAGACCTCAATACTTCAGATGAAGATGGGATGACTCCTACCCTTCTGGCAGCATACCATGGGTATCTAGAAGCTCTGGAAGTCATATGCCGGAGGGGGTAAGTGAATCAGCCTCCATTGCTTAAAGCTTGTGGCTCAAAACTCTAATTAGTTTCTAATGCCCCGATGACCTCTGACCCAAAAGGCTGAAAATCCCAGTAATTTCTTCCAATGCATTGCCAAGAACTATTTCTCTTCATTTGCAACTGTTTGGGCCCAGAACCTGCAATCAGGTCTGTACATGCCGTCGGTGAAGCCGCATCAGCAGGACCATCTCATATATGGAGCCTGCAGGGAGGGGTTAGTAGGAGCAGGGCCCTGGGACCTTTCCTCGCTGTAATGGAGGAGAAGTTGGCCAACAAGCTTTGATGACAACATGTCTTGGAAACAGGCTCTATAGAGAAATGTATAATTTGAAATATTTTTAGCAAAAAATCTCTTCCACTTGCTTCCAAAGTGCAATTAGTAGACACACCTGTGAAGATTTAATGCTTTCCAGAGGAAGTCACAACTGATAGTTTTGAGAGAGTAAATCTAAAATTGTTATTTCTCTGCTTTGTATATTATTAGCAACTACCATCATGCTAAAAATGATAATACTGTTTCAGAAGCTGTGGTAGGATCCTTGTAAACCAGAAAAAAAGAAAAAAAAAAAGAAAAGAAAAAGGAAAAGAAAAGAAGAGTTTCTACAGGTTTATTTTCTAATAGTAATATTTCTGTTTGGTATCATTTAAATGCACTACATGTTTAAAATGTTTTATTGACATGGTAAGTAACCCTCCACCCTCTATACTCTCTTGCTTGGAACCTACCTTTTAAGCTGTGATTCTGTAATAAGATCTAATAAAAGAAAATCTGCTCTTGTGTAGGAATACAGTTAATAAAATGTTCTTTCTGGGCTGAGATGAAGATTAAGTTGACCTGTATTTTCAATCATAATAGTTTAAAGATTGGAGGGAAAAGTTGAATAACTATTTGCATGTACCTGAATTTTCTTTTATTAAAAATAGAATTGAAAATACGGAAATATGGAATAAAAATAGGTTTTTCATAGATTTGCTTTATAGCTCATTGAGCTCAGGTGTGGCTGCAATAACACAATAAAAAAGACCTTTGGACTGCATGGTTATTGCTGTGTCCTCAGAAGAAGCAAAACTAGATCAAGAGTTCTTCAACTCGTATAGTTAAGGCAGCTCTTAAGGCAGCTCCAAGGAAATATCTAGAGTCAATAAAGGTTTGTCCCTGAACACCTAGAAGACAGAACAACTAGCTAAGGAACAAATAACAAAATAATTTTTTTCAAAATTTGAGTGAAAGATATGTCTTCTACCATATAAGCTGATAGAAGTCACAGTGGATGACACAATGATCAGAATTTCTATGTATTTGTTATATAATGTATTTCTAACTCTTTTTCTTGGTAGAGGACAGCTTTGGGATAGTATTGCCCTCAAAATCTTCAAACATATGCATTCACTTCTATTTTAATCCAAGACTTCTTGTAACTACCAGCAAGCTGTGGCTGTCAGAGATATGGCTGTAGTGTCACTGGTTTTCTTGGGAGAAGCTGAATTTTGGAAAACATTCAATCTCTTTTGCAGTCAGTTAATGTTTTCTTGTGAGGAAGTATTTTAATTATTTTTAACAAATTCATCCTTCCCTTGAAGAAGTTTCCTGACAAAGGCACTGAGATACAGAATGGTTTTCTTTAGAGTGGTTGCAGATTTTAGGACTCTGAAGCTTGCAACACATTCAGCCCTTGGAAAATGTAGCAATACTAACAATAAACCCCTTTCACCTTGAAATAGTTTATCTTCCCAGGCAGATGTTTTCTGTGCTTGCTTTGCAGGTACATGAATAAAGGCAAGAGCAAGTAGCAGATCTCCTCTCTCTTGTGTGAGCCTTTCTTGGGAAAGCAGGGAAAAGAGGAGCATGAGAACCCAAAATAGATGTCAAACCTTATCCAAAGTGCCACTGAGCTGGGAACACACACTCTAGTTTGTCGGTGGTTTGAGACTCAAAGGCTGGCAGGCTCCAGGGGGAAAAGAGACTACAAACAGCTATGAAGGGACCTGGGGGAGGATGGATGACCCGGCACTCCCAAGGCTCAGGATAATGCAGCCTGTTTGCTAATGTGGGAATTCAGGAGTCTGGCACGGTCAGCCACAGTCAGACAGTTCCCCAGGGCAGAGCCACAAAAGCAGAAATATGTACACATGGTTTCCACATGTCTAAGTGGAGAAACCTTGATCCCCAGCTGCCACCAACTTGCAGAAATGCCTGCGCTCTCGCAGCTCTCACTCAGACTTGTTATTGTTTCTCAACGCAAGCAGCTCTGCGTCTCAGCCTTGTGAAGACCCCCAACCTCTCTCTCGCCTGTGGCATTTCACACTGAAGGATGTTTTCAGATTTGGCCCTCAACAAATATGTTAGTGCTTTTCTTCAGACATACTCAAAGCCAGAGATCAATGCCTGAAAGAGATTTTGTGATAGGACGTACCATTTCATTCATAGTTCAGCTGCTGTGGAACAAATCTCCAAGGCATTGAAATGCTTAAACTCCTGAGTAGAAATGCTGCTTGTAAATTTGGCCCCTGGCTCTGAAGTTATTAAACATTTTGGGTTGCTGTGGCTGCCTTGGTTATTGGTCACAAGATGACCCAAGCTCTGTTCTGAACATTGCTACTGTTGATCCTGCCAAGTACGTATCAAAAGATTCAAGCCAATTCTCATCTGCAGGCAGCAGTTCAGTGTGAAGTCAGTGTAAGAATTAAAAAAACCCAATACTTTTCACTGGCTTTAAATTCAATTGAAAAGATGTGGTATTTTATATTCAAATGAGCTTCTGCTTTTCAAACCCCATGAGCAAAAGCAGCTTAAGGAGAAAAAAAGTGTTGAAGAAAAACAATGGCATCTATCTGAGCTTAATCTAACAGCAATGGAGACAAATGTGTAACCAGGACTTTACTCCTAATCTTTTACCTATTACCTACCAAAAAAGTTACTGCATGGCCTCATTAAGTGTATATCACTGTGACCAGTGAAGAATCCTCCCAATATTGGTCCTGCATTTGACATGCAAAAGGTAGAGTCACCAAAAAGACTTTTAAGTATTCCATGCAAAAGCTATCGAAACAGTTTTACCATTAATTCCAATGAGCGTTAAGTCGAAGCCTGAGCCCACTTTGAACTGTCAGCAGCAAAGCAGTCAGAGCTGCAGCCCCTTGCCCACACATGGGTGGCTGCTTATTTCTCCCCAACTGTAGGAGACAGGTAAAACCAGCAGGGAGCAAAGCAAGCCCTGCCAGCAACCCTGCCAGACCCTGGGATGCCACAAAGGAAATACCCTGGCTCCATTACGGGGAGTCCCCACGTGCAGTCACAGTCAGCCTCAACGAGCTTGCTTAACTCACAGACAGGCAGGAATCAGAGCTTATGCCACACATGCAGCCAAACTCAGTGCTCATGGAAGTAGGTGCAGCACCGTTCTAGAGGATAGAGCTAAGCTGACTCCTTTTCATTGGGCTGTACTCCTCATAGCAAAGCTGAGCTAAACATTTAGTATCTGTTTAATCCCACTGCAGTGCTATGCTTGGGTACGTCCAGCTCACTGTATGCTATTTTCCTTCTCAGAGGTGATCCGGACAAATGTGACATCTGGGGGAACACACCTCTCCACCATGCTGCTTGCAATGGCCATATCCACTGTGTTTCTTTTTTGATCAACTTTGGTGCCAATATATTTGCTCTGGACAATGACCTCCGCACTCCCCTGGAGGTAGCTGCCAGCAGAGACCGCAATGAATGTGTCAGAATCCTGGACAAAGCTGCCACCGAGCAGAACATGCTGAACCCAAAGAAGGTCTCCAAACTCAAAGCGCAGGCCCAGAGGAATGTGGAGAAACAAATCAAGGAATGTGAGAAGCGCCAAGAGAAACACCAGCATGAAATGAACCGGAATTATATGAAAGAAAATGTTGGCACGGTATATTCTTCCAGAGGGACACACTCCAGAGTAAAGTTGCCTAGTCTCTTTGCCTCAAATACAAGTCCTTTCTCCAAAAATCTGAAAGATACCTTAAAACTGAAGGCAAAAAAGACAGCTGTCAGCATAAGAAGCCAGAAAACACAAAGCAATGACCAAGACGATGATATGGGCAGGAGAACTGTGATGCATTTGTTTGATGAGAAAGAAGAAGATGATTTACTGAATGACCTCGGAGAGGAAAACTTTTCTGATAATGACAGTCAGCTCTCCATTTTTAAGAGGCCAGGTCTCGGCAAGATTGTGTTTGGAAGGAATTTGGCTGCAGATGTAAATCCTGGAACTGTGTCTTCTGAGAAAGAAGGTATAAGTTTTAAAATGTCCAGTGAGCTCTTTCAGTACAAAAATGCCGACAACAGCAGGGAAGATGATGCTGAAAATGGTGCTGGTATCCCTTGGCATGAGGAAGAAGTAATTTGGGATGACGAGGAAGCAGAGAACACACCACTTGAGGTATTTCTGGCATCACAGATGCTGGATGAGTTTTTTCCAGTCTTTCTGAGGGAAAAAATTGATTTAGCTGCCCTGATGCTATGTTCTGATGAAGATCTACAGAGCATTCATATGGAGCTTGGGCCAAGAAAAAAAGTCCTGAATGCCATGAATAAAAGAAAACAAGCACTCAAGAACCCTGGAAAGACTGTAGATACTTGCTTATAAATTAACATACCTGTTGCTGTAACCTGCACACTGATTCATTCTTTTCCTCTTTCAAAAAAGCATGCAATTCTTTCCAAAGCAAAAGGCAGAGAGATTACCAATTGCTTTAGAAAGTACAGCAAGGACAAAGATTTTTCCCTCTGGATAGATGGCTCTGGTGCACAGGATACTAGTTCAAGCATATTCTGCCAAAAAAAAAGAACGCAAAGGTGAAAACCCTAAAGCTATAGATTTAAACCTTTTTCTCCCAAACTGTTTATGAGGATCAGATTTCTTCTCATTGGAGTAACTTAAAATATTAGCGAAGGCCAGCCACACTACTTTCCTCAATAAAGCCCTTCCCTTCTTCTCCAAAACCGTGATGCAAAGAACATTCCCAAAGCTCGAGAGCTTTGTTTTCTCCATTTGCTCTGTTAGATTGCTACAAACCAACCTTCCTGGTACTGATTATATGTTAGAAATAGCATCTGAATCTTGATTTCAGCTGTGGCTTACTGACTTTAATAACCTCTGAATTAATGTAAATAAGACTAATTTACAGCAAGTTTTGTGTCCTTGTCAGTAAAGTGTTTTGCTACTGTACTGATATTAATTTAAAAAAATATGAAGTACCATGCCAGGACATGTTCAGTGCGAGTTGTATATTCTTTTCTTGTCTCATTAGACTGGACCTAGTCCCCAGCACCCATCATGTCCTAAATGGCATCAAGACAGCAATACTTTTAACTACAAGAAGCAGAGGTTTTATTTTCAACATTTTTGATCTGTTTTGGTATATCCTCAGCTTGGTTCCTATAGCGTGCACATGCCATGTGGAGTCCCAGAAACCAGAACTCTTACTGCCCAGCATTTTCTCTTGGTTGTTGTCAGCCTCAGCCTGAAACCAGCATGTAAAACACACACACAGCTCATGAAAAGAGAAAGAAAATTAGACCATGCTTCTCTGGAAGTTCCTGTTCTTTACAGTCTAGCTGGAGGCATTCACAGCAGGCTTTCCTTCATCTCTCTCAGGCCTGCTCCCTTGGGAAAACAGAACTATCTGCTATGAATTAATTACTCCTATTGAGTTTTGTGAATCTAGTAAGGTGGTTGTAGCGATCTTGCTCTGGCTAAGATCTGATTTTAGAGGCACAATTGTTAGCAGGACTTTTATCTTTAAATCTCTTTTTATAGCTTTCCATTAGTCAGTTATCATTTTTTTCCTTAGGGGTATACTGCATTTGTAGAGACTAATTGTCTAACAATCTATTTTTTCATGCTTCCATATTTCTACATCTTCTTCTTGCTAATTTGATTTGCATATTATATTTTCTTTTCCTGCCTGGACTTCATACTGTATTCTTTCCTCCTTGGATTCCTGTACTTCAGCAGGTTGATATTTTCTTCTGTTAAGCAGTCCCATCAGAGTTCTGTTCTGCACAACCTTAAATGACTACTGTGCTGAGCACAGTAATCAAATCAGACAGCATCCCCCCAGACTCTGTGTTATTAAACAGCTGGGTTGTTTTCATTTCAGCTAAGACAATCCCAAACGTTTAACAAAGCAAGAAGGAAATGATGAATCTTACACATTTGAGGGCATACGACAAGTGGATTTTGAAGGGTCAAATCCTATCATTCTCAGTCACCTAACTGATGTATTTGCTGGTGCTTTACCTGCCCAAATGCTTGTGACCTGCCCATAACACACCATCAGTGTGTGGTGTCACTTGCAGAAGACCTGTCCAGCAACAGCCATTATCACAGAACAGCTTCAGCAGTTCTGAGATAGGCCCCACATATCTCTAAATTGCAACTGAAAATCTGCCTCTCTGCATACTCATCTGTAAATCTGCCCAACTGCTGCTACCTCTGACAACCAGTATGCTTTGGTATGGCCCTAGGTATCCACAGTAACTCTGTGGAGTGGGCAGATACAGCACAAGATCTTTGAGGAGTTCCTTGCCCTCCTGGAACTGCAACTAGAGACTGAATAAGAAGCCCCAGAGGATCCCACAACATTTATTTCTAGGCAACTGAATCAACCCTTATATATATTCCCTCCACTTTTTTTTTTAAATTTATATAAAAGTGTAATAGCACTAGTCCTTTTCTTGCAGGGAAATTGGCCTCTGGTATAAAGCAGCCATGTGTAACAAGGTGGGGGGCAGGGGGAAGAAATAAAAAGGAACACTCCCATTCCAGTTTTTTTGACTCATGTGCTTTGCTGTTTTCCAAAGTTTTTCACCAAGCCCTTTGTTTCTTCTAGAATTTGAACTATTTAAATTAGTGGATCCCAGGCCTGACTCCTTAGTAACACTCATACAGCACAGTTCAGTTGGAGATACTTTTTATGTATCGCATGCAGTCTTATAACCAAATCCAAACCCAAATCATAAAACCATGGGATCTCACAATCACAGCCCTGCCAAGTACAAGATTCTCCTGCCTTAAGGATTTAGTACTCTGCACTGGACAGACTTCAAGAAGAAGGAATGTGCAGCTTGGGATAATGACTGCAAAACTGAATATCACAGTGGAATAGAGCAGTCTCAATTTATTTTTCCCTTTAAGTTCATTGATCACATTTACTGAGACAGTAATCACTGCAACAACTTGAGTACTTTCTTCATCTTTAAAAAAACAACCACCAAACAAAACCCCACCACACCCAAAACAAAAGTAATGGACAAAAATGAAAGTCAAAGAACAGCAGTATCCATTTAATTTTAACATAAATGCAAGTTACACAATTTCTCAAGACTCCTATTTGTATGAGAAGGAAATATGGAAATTAAGGCTATTATTTCCCCTCAAAAAAAATCTAAAGATGCATCCAAGCAACTCCCATTGTGACTAGATCAAATCTTCATGAATTCAGAGGTACTAATGCTGAAGCCAGGCTCCCAGAACCTCCCTCCTATTACCAATCAAAGCTGAGAACACTGTGGGTTTTCAGAACCAGGGTTTTGGACTAGTTCCATCTACTTTTAAAGTGCAGAGTCTGTAGAAGAGTAAATGTGAAAACTAACTGTATTTGTCTTATTCCCAACACTACCTCTCACTTTAAATTACAAACCTTGTTTTACACCGGCACAGAAGTGGGATAATATGTGTTGTAAGTAGTAAGTACAAGTTTCCACACAGTTCTTGAATTATGGAACATCAATGGCTGTCATTTGTCTCAAGCTAGTGGAGTTCTCTATTGCTGAAGTAACAGGCTAAGTCAACACTTACATTTCTGGACACTTCAGAAATGACAAAGAAAAGACATATGTAAAAATAGAAAGGTAATGTTGCTACAGTTAAAAAATGGAAAAGCTTATAGAGAAATTTTTTTTCTTGTTTCTGCTGATATAAACAAGATAACAGAGTTAGATTCCTATCCACATGAACACATCCTTTGGCCCTGTTCACTTACTGGTCTGGTACCCTTCAATGCTAAAACTCTGCAAATTACAAACTCTGCCACTTACTACTTTTTTCCAACTAGTGTAAGCCAAGCTTATAATTCGGAGTATTATTTATGTCACATCTGCACTGTACTCATTAACCTCTTCTATACTTACTTATACACCATCAAGGGCTTTAAGGCTAACCACTTCTGAACCTTCTTCCTGTTGCTCCACAGTATTCTATTGGCTTCAGTATAGAATGACTGTCATCTAATCCTTCCACAGAACAAAGAAACACTTAATAGCCTGCAAGAAATAATACGTAAGAAGAAATAAAGCTTCATAAGGCACAGCTCTAGCCTGAGACAGGAATTTGTTTCCAGGGCAATAGCTATTTTTTTCAGCAGATGCTCAATCTTTTGTAAGGCAGTTGCATAACAGCATAAAACTGGAACTTTTCCTTATGTAGAACATCACTGGGTTCCTCCGCCAAGAAAGGATCATGGAAATTCCTGCCCCAACAAATATTCATTGAGTACAGCCAAGCTGAAAATATTTGCCTGTATACGTGAAGCTTACCCTACCAAAATCAATTTGCATGGTTCCAACCTTCAAGAAGCTTAGAAAAAGAATTTACAAACATCATAGATTATAACAAGGTCTCCCTACAGAATAGATAGAAGTCAAATCAAAACACATTTCTAGTGCTCACATTTTGGGTAACTCCTTGCAATATGAAAATGACAATATCCCTCTCAGGAACATACTAAGAGAGGTATTGAGTACAGTTTCCTCCCAGTTTGCCCTCTATAAATCATCCTGAGCCAGGTCTTTTACAAAACCAGACAGAAAGCTAACTGTATGGAGGCATCATTATTTATGTAAACTCCCACTCAGTTGTGTGCTCTTGAACAAAAAAACCCACTGGATCTGAGGGCAGGAAAGGGATGAAAGTAAGTATGGTGACTTCCAGATCCCAGTCTGAGTTGGAAGGGAAAGGCAGTGCAGGAGTCAGAGGTGGGCTGTGGTCCCAGGAGAGGCTAGGTTACTGTCAGTGTAGCACTGAAATCCACAGATGCCTTTAAAGTACCATCACAGGTAAATATGGTGCTAGAGTCCATTCTCCAAACTGATATATTTTACTCCAGTATGAATTATCTCTCTAAAACCCCAAAATCTACCCTCAGACTTCTGATACATAATTAGGGAGAAAAGGCATTGATTCCAGAATTATACCAAATTATGTAAAAATACCCTTGTTAGCATTACTGCAAACATCTAGTACTTGCCATTACATGAGACACATTTAGAAGTCATACTGCAGGTATCTAATACTTGCCATTAGAAAACTGCGTTAAGTTAGTCTGTCAAGATTTTACTTTTCATTCTTGAATATTCTAGAAGGGCCACATTCAGAGGATTGGTGCCTTTCTTGTTAACAAAAGATCCAAGGAAACTTAGTGCAAACAATTTTCTTGGCCTCATTGGCATTGTAGACTTCTCTCTTTAGTTACCAGCTGACCACGAGTCATAAACAAATTTTGCTGCTACTGTATCTTCAACTGCCATCCCTAGAAGAGAATTAAAGTCAGTTTCAACAATTATTCAGCTGTACAAAATAATTTAGCTTTGAAAGGGAACAAGAGGACTCAGAAAATTATCTCACTTGACAGAAATAGAAAATCTCCATTCCAAACACCTACAGTGTTATGTTCAAAGTTTATAGCCCTCATATAACTGTTAGGTGAGTTATATGAAGTTAATGCAATAGCATGAATCTAGTTTTCAGTGTTCATATCACAACTTGGCCCTTTCAGGCATGTCACACAGCTCAGAGCACAGCAATCCATCACTGCTCCTGCTCTTCCCCCAAACAAACTCCAACCCCACAGTACCCTGTCACATTGTCAGTAGGTCAGACAGACTCCAGGGGCATAACAGCAGGGCATTCAGGTTGGAGCTTTATTAATAAACACTGCAGTCATGCGTTGAACAACAGTGAAACAGAAAAAGTACTTCTTCCTATTGTTTGTTTGCTTTCCTATCACTTTTTGTTACATCAGTCCTGCTAGATAAAAAGGGAAATGAAAAGAGAAAATGCAAATCACAGTCTAGTTTCTTGTGGACAGTGCATTGCCACAGCAGTTTTGAAGATGATCAGCAGCTTTCCCACGCATGGGGGACCTAATAAATAACAAGGCATTGTTTTCCGTCAGACTTGTACACAGGAGGGGTTGTTCTTACCCAGTGATTTAAACACTGTTGTTTTCTCAGGCAGGGCTGGTTTTGTACCCTTCACTACCTCTCCCAGCTCAGCAAAAATCTCTGCCTGTGAAACAAATACATATTTTATACAAAAACATAATATCCATACATATGTTAAGAGAAATTTTTTTTTCTGAGAGACTTCAAAAGAAAGAACTCCTCCAGTTCTGCTATCCCAGAACTGACTCCTTTCCATGGTGAAGTAGATCAGTGTTCAGACAAATAACACAGAAACTGGACAGAAATCACCAAGGAATGGAATAGTTTTGAGAGAAAAACAACTGACTGACGGAAGTCTGTCAGCAAGTTTTTTTACAGGAAGTTGGGGGTTTTTTTATAGCTTGTTACTTATCCAACAAAACACATGGGATTCCACACACCTTATGGTATCTGGACCTCTTATGTTAAACCTCAAAAGTGGAAATCATTTGTTCTGCAAAAACATTAAACGAGAAAAATAAAACTCCATTAAACCTAAAAGAGTCCCTGCTATCAAATTTCTGCAGATCACGGAATGTCTGCTTAGCTTCTGTGGTCCATTCTCTAGAGGCCTGATGTATGTCAATCACACTGAAATCTTATGGGAAGGAAGTTACAGGTTTTAATAAACAGATTTGAAAAACATTTAACATAACTACCAAACATTGCAGGAAGTGTAGGTCTTTCAGAAACAATACGTTGTTGTTGTACACAAAGGCAATGCTGAAAGATGCAACTGTAATATGGTGCCATGTAACAGCCAATACCGAAGTTGCATGGTTTTGGCATAGACATATAAAAGTCTCAGTTTGAAATCAGCTTATCTTTCAGCCTGTGCCTGGAACATGTTAACAACTACATTTGATGCTCTAAAAAGTTTCACTGCAGCACATCATTAGTACCAACTCATTTCATATCCAAGCCAATTGCCACAAAAATGAAGTCCATAATTTAAGTCTTACCCCTGATAATATAACATCTCCCGATTCCGTAAGAGCAGCCTCTCTGGAATCCACAAACAGAATGGAATTCTTCATCAGTTCATCATCCAGTTCTCTCCAGTCTGGTCTGCTTGCTCCAACAGCTAAGACAACAAAACTGATGAACTTGGGAAGAATGTTCAAAACAAATTCAAACCGTATTTTGTCCAAAAAACATATGTGAAGTAACAATGGACATTATTGTGGAAATGTAATAAACAAACAATCTGATGTTAGCACCGGAGATATGCTGATTGATAAAACAACAAAAATAGGATGTGCCTTAGCAACTCTGAAAAGCCTGAATTTCTCTCAACCTGACTTCAGCTGTAATGCTAACATAGAGATGGCTGGTTTCTGTAAAGTGCTAACCCCCTAAATTTCCACTGATGTCAGTGAAAGATGACATTGGATCCAACTCTCCAAATTACAGCTCACTAAAACGTACAGCATCCTTGACCTCTAGTCATGAAGGTGCTGCTGGTGACAAGTCTTATATTCCCCATAAGTATGCTTTTGCCTTTCAACCTGCTGAAGCATTAAACTGCAACTCCTCAGGAAGCAGAGTGAGATTCTTTGCTGACACTGTTTCCACCTCTTTGGTACACTAGTCAAATTGCTTCTTCCAAATAATGCTGACAGAGAAGAGAAGGGAAGGTAGCTCTGCTTAGCCCTTTGTCATCTCTTACCAATACAAGAAACAAAGATGTGTAACTATGTCTAGCTACAAAACAAACAAGCCTTTGCTAGGAGCCTTGAAAATTACACCAGTAAGTGTGACATAATTATTCTGTTCTGCTTACAGAAGGCACTGTTAGAATAAACTTTGATCATTTGGTGATGCAACTCAGGGAAGATAATCCTAAGCTTATACAGACTACAACTCTTCTGCAGACAAGCAGTAACCTGTTTCTGCAAATCAACAGATTTTTGTTGCTTTTTATTTTTTAAACAGAATTAACTAATACCCAAGACAGCTCCTCTAAAACATTCAACAATTGATTTGTCAGTAGAATTTCCTTGTCAGCAGACTGAGTAGCTGAGACATAAGAAAATTATCTCCCTTTGTCCATTACCTCTTGTACCCTTGTCTTTCATCAGATCATTACCAAATGCCCTGAATTTTATAGTCCTTTCATTTGATCCATACTATGTTTGCTATGTGTCTATAGAGAAAAATAAGATTTGAAGAATCCTTTAATTATACTGAACAGATAGGAACCAAAGTATTGTGCAGCAAAGACTTGGATAGAGAGAGAGAGTTCAATGTTATAATTGGGATTTTTAAACCTATAGCCTTCTATTATTTCCTTGTAAGTTTATAAGCAGTATAAGTAAAAATCCATAACCTGCTCAACTTATCTGGAGAAACTGAAAACAAATCAAGGAGCTTAACTTTAAATATAGCAAGACCACTATAAACTTGTTATGGGCTAAAAAAAACCCACCAAAACACAGATATACTGTAGTCAAATTTTTTTTAAAAGTGTCCAACTGTTACAGAATAATAAATTTTATGTTGCCTGAATGCCTCTTCAACAGCAAAAATGCCTTGATGGAGAGAGAAGGGGC